>JAKFQP010000112.1:2160740-2221207 GCA_023375905.1 Nycticorax nycticorax
CCGATTCTCTCCCCCATCCCACTGAGGGAGAGGGGGGAGTGAGCGAGCGGCTGCGTGGTGCTTAGTTGCCAGCCGGGTTAAACCACGACAGTTAGTCTTGGTGAAGTGCAGCTCTTCCATAGAAATGCCATAGAACTGAAGGAAAATGGTAGATCAAGTACCTGCTACTCTCTGGCAACAAAAGCACAGTTTCATGGAAAATGAGGCTGTTTCCAGTATCAAAGCTAGCTTGCTTGTTGTTGGGCAGCTGCATGGCAGAAAAAGACCCGGGGGTACTGGTTGACAGCCAGCTGAATATGAGCCAGCAGTGTGCCCAGGTGGCCAAGAAGGCCAATGGCATCCTGGCTTGTATCAGGAATGGTGTGGCCAGCAGGACCATGGAAGTGATCGTGCCCCTGTACTCGGCACTGGTGAGGCTGCACCTCAAATCCTGTGTTCAGTTTTGGGCCCCTCACTACAAGAAAGACATTGCGTTGCTGGAGCATGTCCAGAGGAGAGCAACAAAGCTGGTGAGGGGTCTGGAGCACAAGTCTTATGAGGAACAGCTGAAGGAACTGGGGTTGTTTAGTCTGGAGAAGAGGAGGCTGAGGGGAGACCTTATCACCCTCTACAGCTGCCTGACAGGAGGCTGTAGCGAGGTGGAGGTCGGCCTCTTCTCCCTGGTAACGGGCAATAGGATGAGGGGAAATGGCCTGAAGTTGCACCAGGGCAGATTTAGGTTAGACATTAGGAAAATTTTTTTTTATCAAAAGGGTTGTCAAGCATTGGAAGGGGTTTTCCAGGGAAGTGGTCAAGTCCCCATCCCTGCAGGTATTTAAAAGACATGCAGACGAGGTGCTTAGGTTTAGTGGTGCAATGGCAGTGTTAGGTTAGTGGTTGGACTTGATGATCTTAAAGGTCTTTTCCAACCTATTATTTAACCAATACGAGTAGTCAGTCTTTTTTCTTTCAGCATGCGATTCCTTGATACTTGTTATCACAACATGGTGTAAGGCTGTGAGAACATCCTGAGTGTCTGCATTATCCTAGTAACGCCAATGTAAGTTTGCATTGCTTTAGGGACAATCTGATCTCCCTAAATTCACAAAACTACAAAGGAACATCTGGGCTAAGAACAACTAACCACTCTACATTTCTAACCCCATAGACATATCTAAAGCTATGCCTGTGTTGTTCTTGCTGTATTTTTGCATTCCCTGTTCTAAACTAGTCTGCAATAGTTGGTATTATGCAGCTGCTCTCAGCAGCCCTGTACTACTAGGACGATTTACCTGATACCTCAATGCTTCCACAAAAACGTAAGCATATTATTCCTCTCGTGGCTAACAGTCATCATGAAGAGATGATCCCTTTTCTTGGCTGTAGCCAGGTACATATTTGAAGACTATTACAATGTTTTCCCTCTCTCTGCCCAGTTTTCATTTCTGTGGGTGATGCAACACCAGTTATTTCACTGTTTTTTCAGAACTCATACTTTGTAGACCTGTGATCATTCCTGTCACTCTCTTCTCTCCAGTCTTTCTTAAATCCCAGTGTCTCAAAAAAAGATTAAAAAATGCTGGCCTGCAGGGTCAGACTGGTGGGTCCATCTAGCCCTGTATTCTGGCTCCAACGGTGACAACAGGAGATGCTATGCAGAGGGACCACACAAGCCTGGCCACTTAACCAATGATAAGTAGAAAAAATGGATTCGTTTTATTATTGTAGAGTATAGCCTTGCTTATTTAATCTCGCTGTGAAGTTGAACCACCACCAAGTCAACTGCAAACATGAACTGAGGTATGGCCATGACTTAACAGGATAGCTCACAAATTTGTCTGAGAGAAAGTCAGAGGACTAGTAAATTAGAAATCAGGAATTATCAGTGACAGCATGAATTTTTTTTCAGCTTCTTCTGCAGACAGTCAAATCAAAAATAAACCTGATTTTTTCCTCAATGTCACTCAACCCTTTTGCTTTCAATGTCAGAGGAAACCAGAAAGTTTAGTAACGGTTGAATGACTAAATATTTATCCAACTATCTAAATTTTTTAAAAATAAATGTATTCTTTTTAAATTTTGGATGAAGATCAAAGACCTACTTTATTTTTTTCTTTTCATTAAAACCAACTCACTGATAAAGATATGGCAATCCAAAAACTGGATGCCTCAGTAATAAAAAAGTGTAGTTAAGACAAGTAAAAAGAAGCTAGAAGAGAATGACGGGTGAATAACGACTGATGGGAAGATGAACTGATAATGACTCAGAGGACTACACAATAAAATAAATCATTAAAAATGTCTACCGCTTAAGGAAATAAATGTTTGTCTGTTCAAGCAGTATAGCCTTTGCAGAAAAATGGTTAGAAATTGTATTGCTTCCATTACAGGTTTACCAAAAAGACACTGAAGTAATGTTTGATCTGGGTGATAGATGCCATGCTTTAAAATACATCTCATTATGAATTTACTTGAGTCACTAATATGCATTTTATAAAACTATCTACTTGTGTGCTTCATAGTCTATAAAAATGTTTTTTTCCTTTGCCAGAAGCAGTTCATTCCTCCACAGAAGAACATGTATGGCACAACATACATACAGACCTCTTAGTCAGAGTCACTGCTGCTTTTGAAACCTGCTCACCTTTCATTCTTGGTCCACAGAATCACCTCCTCCCATATCTGAGGTTCGCCAGCATAAGCCAGGGAACTCACAATGCAGGCAGCCACCAGCACAAATCAGTATGTGAGGTGCAGTTTGTGACTGACATGAAGAAGGGAAACAACCAGAAAAGTAAAATTTAAGTGTACTGTCAATGCAGCTGTAAAAGCCGGATGTAATCCTTAGATGTGATGCTCACCCTACACCATCTGGAGTGGCCTGCACTTGGTTTAATTTTCATCCATACAAAGTAATTATCAGAACAAGAATATCTTTAACAGACAGAGTGGCTATGCACATAAGACACAAGGCTGGAGACTGAAATAAATTTTACACAGAAGCCTTTACCTAGACTGACCTTAAAGAGAGAAAGAGCATCCAGCCTTTGGAGCAGCAGGGGTAACTGTCCCTCTCCTGGGCTTCCTTCCCAGTCCTCAGGATGCTGTATGGGCACTGGGACTGCCAAACACCTGCCACTGAAAATCCAGATTTTTCTACCTTGACTAACATTCAGAGAGCCTTTTCATTTAAATACATCTTATCTTTATTTAGTACTGTACATAAGAAAGCTTTTTTTAAAATTTAATCACAGTTTACTATTACCCTAAGTACTTTGGAGAGTTTATACAGCTAAATTCTTTTCATTAACTTAGTTTGTTTATTCTAATTACTATCTGAATCATAGCATTCTAAGTCATTTATTATTAAAATTGCCTCAAGGTGATCAACAGAACAACTTCACTTCAAATTTTAACACTCTTTCCCTCTTCTCAAAATGGATTTCAGAGGGTGAAGCTCCTGGGAATGAGTATGTAGAAATATTGAAATGTGGCCACAAACAAAACCATACAAAGACCAAAAAAGATTTCTTTAATAATTATGCACTTTAGAAAGAAAGGAAATCTAGCAGTGCAGGAGGATCTTTCTGGCAGCACATACTACAATATACAGTTATTAAAGTAACTAGCCACGATTCCCTTGCCAGCTTCACAGCAGTAGGTGCTTTGAGAGTTTAGATGGAAGGTAGAGGAAAGTCAGCAGGAGCAGGCAGATTGTTGAAACCAGGATCTTCTGCTACGAATGATATCATTAAACTTTTTCCTAACGATCCTGCCTTGCTCCCATCCGCTTTTGAAGCCTATCCTAAATCTGCACATGCTTCTTTTGTCTACCTATTCTTTTCTTGTATCTCCTTTACTGACCTATTTCTGTGAGGTGTTTTTTCCAATTCATTTCCCCGCAATCTACTCCCTGCCTCGTGTTCACTTCAGTTAATCCAGTCGCACCAAAATACCATCCTCAAATATTACAAACACCACAGAACCTCCCATCTCCTGACTCTCTCTCTAAGCATATTTCTTCCAGCTGAAGGAGTCCAGACTTCCCTCCACATGAATGTGGTTGTTTTTTAAGTCCAGATAAAAACAATCTAGAAACACCTTTATTTAACAAACCCTTTCTAACAATTAAAGAACATATTTTCAGCCTCTTTTGAACAGTTTTACAGTTGAAACACGCAGAGAAGTAAAGTAGGCAGCCTCTTCCTGCTTCTCTTCTTGGCTGTAACAGGGACAGAAATTTCCTCTCTTTGCACTTAACAGCTAATCCACAAAACCAATTTTTCACACTCAGTTAGAGCTGGCAGGACTGTATAGGAAACTGATTTTCTGCATGTCTGATGCTAGATTCAAGTTAGATTCCCTCACACACTGTTAAAGTATTTATCTCCACTGTCTTCCATGGCATCGTCTTCACACAGGATGCTTAAGTACCTGCTTCCATCTTGCAATGTTTTTTGAAAACCCAGATTTTTGTTCTCACTCACCAGAAACTCTTTGTGATACTGACCTGACTATTGTGTTGTTTACCAGAAGGGCCTGAACATGAATTCTGCGCTGGAGTTTTGATCAGTACTTTGACATATGTAATACCATGTCAGTGAATCCACAATTAAACTGTGTAATGAGCTTTCAAGGGTAGCTCAGGGTTAGGTGAGCTATAAAAGGGACTGAACAGGCGGTTTCTAACAGCAAACTGTTTGAGAACTCAGCACTGCCTATAGATCATGATCTTGGACAAGGAATGGCTCCAAATGCTGAACAAGTAAGTGCTTTGTGCACACAGCTGAAATGTGCTTTAATTGGTGATTCCCAAAGATATCTGGATGGGGGATTTTCAAGAGCCATTTCTGAGCAGGCAGTAATTGTGCCATTTTAAAGAGACATTGTTTTCATAAGGCACTTTCAGCAAATCTGAAAGCAAGCTTTTTAGATGTCTCACGCTGTTTATGCAAAATTTTGAAAGATCTCTGAAAAACATTAGCCATAAAATAAAGTGCAAAGAAAGATCACCTCCTCTTTATTCACTTCCCAGACTGATGGTGATGGGGATCCTGGGACCTCGTCAGCTCTCTACTTTGTTGTCTGTGTTGGTTTTGGCTGGGGTAGAGTTAATTTTCTCCCCAGCAGCCGGTATGGGGCTATGTTTTGGATTTATGCTGGCAACAGTGTTGAGAACACACGGATGTTTTCATTCCTGCTGAGCAGTGCTTGCACAGAGCCAAGGCCTTTTCTGCTCCTCACCCCACCCCACCAGCAAGGGGCTGGGGGAGCACAAGAAGCTGGAAGAGGGCACTGCCAGGACAGATGACTCCATCTGTCTAAAGGGATATCCCACACCATATGATGTCATACTCAGCATATAAAGTTGGGGGAAGAAGAAGGAAGGGGCAGGGGGGGATTCAGAGTGATGGTGTTTGTCTTCCCAAGTCACTTTTACGCGTGAGGGAGCCCTGCTTTCCTGGAGATGGCTGAACACCCTCCTGCCAGTGGGAAGGAGTGAATTAATTCCTTGCTTTGGTTTGCTTGTGTGCACAACCTCCTAACTGTCTTTATCTCAACCATGAGTTTTCTCACTTTTACCCTTCCAATTCTTACCCCCATCCCACTGGAGGGGAGTGAGGAAGTGGCTGTGTGCTGCTTAGTTGCCGGCTGAGGTTTAACTACAACACTGTCAGACACACTCTATTGTTGAGTTTATATGAGACACATCAACCATGACACTAGGAATAAAGTAGCTCTAGATACAGTGGATGCTACAGAAGATCTAGGAAATCTGGGAAATGTACACACCAATCTTTGAGGGAGAGGAAAGGTACAATGTAATATATGTTTGTTGTTTGTTGACATCAAGATGCCAAGCCATTGCAGATTCCAGTCAAATTTATTCAGGGAAAGGTTATAAGGCTAATACTGAACATACATTTAGCAAATAGCATGATCTTCAGAAAGGAGTAATAACTGACAATTGTTGTTCTCTATTAAATGATTTGGAGTTTAAATACTTATTCTCTTCTGCAGCAACCACCAATCAAAGTGACTCAACTTTCCTGCACTTCTTAAGAATGTCTTTCCATACAATTGATCCCAGGCTGCATTTCTTGTTGGTCCATCATTATGAACTTCATGGCACTGCTGTAGACAAAGTTTTCAATAATACGTTTTGACAAAACATGAAGAAAATAAAGCCTGATGCATTTTTCTCAAGAAGTGGAATTTATATTTAGGACAACCTTGGGGAAACAAGAGATCTCAGTGAAGGCTACAGCTCTGATGATGACCTGAGCTGACTTGGCCTTCTTTCCTTTCTAGGTCATATTGATGTGAAACACAGAGACAGCTCTGAAATCTGCTGAAGAACCACCCAGCAAGAGACTGTACATACTCAAATTCTTCATGTCTACTCTGTGGCAGCCTGTTCTGCAAACAGCCCACAGCAAGCTGAGACTGGAAAAGACTTTGACTTCATTTAGCTCCTCATTAGCCAAAACTGAAGTCTCCCACTCTGATTACCACTTTCAATATTGCCACACTTAGCTGGTAGGGATTCTTAATTACTGTCTTGATAGTTCAGTAAAGTGGATTGGGAAAAGTAGAGATATTTGTGAATAAATATATCCCAAGCCAGTTAGGAGTCTGCTGAAAGACTTTAAAGTAAAAAAGGCTGTCCTTACTTAAAGAAAGCGAGATCTGTCTTAACTGTTTTCTGTAACAGAATTTTTGCAAGAGGTCAGTGTAAATGCATAGTAAACAATGGAAGGAAACTAGCTTAAGAGAGATGTTTTTCTGGAGATATGACATCTGTGGTTTAGGTGAGGTTTCTTCAAGAGAAAGTAGCTCATAGTTGTGGGCTAAATAAATTTCTGACCTCAGCTATTCTAGGGAACAAGACTATGTGTCTTACACACAAGGAAGTTGCATGTCTTTACTGTAGCTCCGGATCATCTCCTGCTCCAGATGAAAAGTAACCTCAGATCTGGTCCTCTTCAGAGAAGAGGGTGAACACTCCTTTTCACTTTTCAACCTATTGCATATGCCCCCATGATGAAATTAAGTGTAATTTTCTAAGCAGCATCTATGTGGAAACAAGGACACTTGGCTATAAAGATTAATTACGCAGTAATGGAGTCCCAGGAACATTCATGTAAATCAGTCACTAGAGTGAACCAATCAAGCTTGTGAATCAAATCGAAACATAAATACAGAGTTAATTAATCATTTCACTTCTTGCAAATGTACAAGGCCCTTCTGGGAGCTACACACCTCCTGCCCTGCCAAGCGTACCTGGCATGTTCCAATATTCCAGTGGAGCAAACTGAAACATTTTTTACTAAGGAATTTCAAAATACAAGCAAAAGAAATATGGCAGATGAATGGTAAGAATAAAGTTGTTATAATATTTACAACAGATTACACTGTTTGAATGAAATATATTGCCTTGCCCTTTGAAGACTCTGTTCACATGTGTGGTTGTCAGACAAATCATATTTCACTGTCCAAAATTATATTTATTAAGAAAAAGTTGAAACATTTTGATCAAATCCTGCATTTCATTTTGTAATGCAAAAGACATTTCAGAAGCAAGAAATCAGTACCCAGACTGCAATGAGTAAAACGGAAATTTGAGATTTTCAACAATACTCTCACATCCCCCCCAAAAAACCCAAAATTACTTTCTCAACATGTAAAATAAAATAAAAAACTGAACTCTAGCTGCCTTAATAAACATAAACTCTAATTCTCACTCCTTGATCTTCAGTTTCTCAGTGTTTTTTTAAGACAAGCAGTAAATGAGACTGACCAGTAAGAAAGGATCAATGCATTGTTGGTACAAACCAAAATCTTACATGGACACAAAAACACAGTGGGGACATTTGTCCATAACATACAGATGACCAGGCTTGAAAGTGTTACTGTTACTTAAAACCACGTATTCACCATGAATACATGATATGTGCTTTTATTCCATCAAAGCAGAAAGGGTTTTAAATTCTACAGTTCAAAATACATTATCAAATACAAGCCTGTTGGGACAAAAGAGCTGGCAAGAAGCTGTTTTCTTTCACATCACCACAATAGGCTGAACCAAAACTGTTCCAGCTTTATGAATGTAATGTACCCTCACAAACATGAACATTTAAGACTTCCAGAATGAAACCATTCCTGAATTCATGTCAGTTGAAAAGAATCAGAAAATTGAAAAACTCTTGGAAAATGGACCTTAAAATGCAGCTGCTTCATCAGCTTTGACTAAAGACACTTGTGTCAGTTCTAATCCTAGCCTATATTTTAAAAAGGATGCCAAAAGGCAGTGGGAAGTACTTGAAAGGCAGAGGCAACTCTTGCTTTCATTCCCAATGCTGTTGTTTGCACAGCAGTTATTAACATCTTGATTTTCGTCACAATTTACTGCTGACAACTAAGGAACAGCAGGTTCCCTTTAAGTCTAGTCATGACCGTTGTCCATGTTTCCCTCACCTGTGAATTAAAGTATGCACACCTGGTATTGAGTGCTCACCTAGTACAAAGCTTTCCAACCACTCTCAGCTCAGGGTGGATGCCATTGCAAGATCCTCGTTTACAGTTTAGGTCAATCATAAAGAATTTCTTTCCTTAACAGCAAACATATTTAGTGAAATTGCAGATCTGCTCAGGCTTTTCTTCTGTCAAACTGCAATGAAAACTTGTTTGGTTGTAAGAGCCCTGCTCTACAAGCAACCCCAGAAATCCCATAAATTCTCCAGGAAACATCAGAAGAATCTTGATCTTAAAAAATAAATAGTCAAAATCCAATGAAGACTGGGAAGCATAGCTACTTTGGGGTCTTTCTCATTTAAATTGTGTACTCACTTCCCAGCTACCATGGTGACAAATGCATTATAAATGCATAAAATGACAGATCTCATCTTGACAGATTAGCTTGATGAGATAAACACGTAGAGTGATTTAATAGTGTGCAACAAAGCAGATACTTTTCCTTTGAAACTGCATTTTAAAAACGATACAATATCTTATAATCCAAGCAAATTAACTTGCTTTTTCAGAGACAAAGCGAATATCTGAAGATATCCAAAGACATCTTTTGGTGATTTTGCCTGGTTTCTAGTTCAGGAGGAGGGGACAATAAACACAGATTTACTTAACATGCAACATAAACATTTAACCCAGTATAAACAAGAATGAAACTATTTTTCCTTTGTTTTGGTTTCAAAGATAAAGTGAAGAGCACTAGTAAGAGGTATAGAAATACCTTCTGTTTTCTGCAAATGCTGACGAGCTACTCTTCTTCCTTAGCCAAACAATTCAAGCCAATCCAATTCCTTGTCAGCTTTAATTTGTTTTCCAGCAAATGAGAGGCAAAACTTGATGTCTGAGTAAATATGTACATTTTCCGTACAGATAATCCTTAATTTTGCCTGATAAGAGCACAGCTGAACTTACTTCTCTTTAAAAGTCTGCTTATAACAGTTCTATTTTATTGCAGAGGTGGAGCAAGGGAGGCTTTAGATCTAGAAAACAAAATAAAAGCTTTGTTTCTTTTTACACAGCATATTTCACACTTCCCTTTCTTGTGGCTACACTGTTGTGATACAGCATCATCTCTGCAGCATTACATGATGTGGCTAGGCATCCATCTGGCCTGAAGGAAAGAGAACTCACAGATAGGTTGTGGCTTTAAGAGATTAATTTCTACACATGGGTTAGTAGGTACCACTCTGTTAGGGATTCAGTCTGCTGAAGAGCTAGGCAGGTGCTCTTTAGGGTCCACATTTAAGGCAAGTGCACAGCAAGTTCTGCCTCTGGGGAATGATTTTAATGTCCAGAGTCCACAACAAGTGGTGGAAACAAAAATATAAAGGGTCTTTTTAAAAAAAAAAAAAATAAAAAATTCAGAATTGCTGTCCCAGGTAACACTATTTTTACAAAGAAAAAACCAATCCTAACACACTCAGTCCTGACAGACATGAGTGTCTGTAAGGTAGTGAGGGCCCCGTAGAGGAATCAGGAGCAGAATTGTGATATAGAAGATAAGAACAACTTTTGGTGGCCCCACAGCCACCTATTACCAGCACTTGAAGCCAGGACAGGAGGAATGCTCTTTGTTAAGCTTCCTAAAGGCCGTGTCTTGACATCTTTGTTTGTACTGACTAGTACCTTATTTCAAATGTTGAACAAATCAGTTAACAACAGGTTCTGAGAAATTTTGAGAACAAACCTACAGGGTGTTAGATTAAAAGCTGAAACTCAGTGGACTCTCACACCCATGGGGACTCTCACCAGCCCTGTGGGGGACACTGGCGCCTCCACTGGCAGCGCACAGTTCAGTATCTGCATGTAACGCACCTGCCATCTGCATCTACCTTTAATTTTTAAAATAGCAGTGTTCCCCTACAGTGGTATTTATGAAGGTCAGGTTATGCCCAATTACCCCAGGTTTTCATGCTGCTTCTTGGCTCCAGCAATTTCTTATCAGCAGGGAAGATTCCACACCGGAAACTTTCTGGAATCGAAGTGCCACTTTCATTTGCAGCACTTTCCCACTATGAAAAGCACTTAAAGACAAGATGAGGTGCTAAGAATACAGATGGCTAAGGAAAAAATGTAGGAAGAAGAGCTTTCAAATTTTGCACCCGTTGAGGATCTTTCGATCTTTCCCTCACTTAACTTCTACTGATACTCCCTGGAAGGAGGGAATGAGAATGAATGACCTATCCAGTCCTAACACCATCCAGCCATTGGAGTCTTTCTTAAAAACAACCGTCACCACCAAAGGGGTGTTGGCATGTTTGTGGTAAATTCTTTTGGCATTCTAACTGGCAAGTTAAGGGTACATTAAAAGAGAGAGAGGGAGAGAAGAGAGAGATAACAAATATACCAGGGATGAGAATTTGCAGATATGAGCACAATTGCCAGGATTTAATTTCTTAAAGATATAAATAAACAACCATAAAGGCATCTGCTTTTTTTTTCTCTCTTGACTTCTTAACTGATATTTTACAAGTATCTGAATGTTTAATTCCATTGAGACCAAGGAACTACTTAATATGTACAAGAAATTATAACTAGAATACATTTTGGGAAAAGAAATTGAAAGCTGATTATCACAATGATAGTAATATCTATTGGTCTACGAAATAGCATGCTGTGGAAGCATGTGGAAGGCATAAATTTTTAAAAAAAAGCTGTAATGAAAATGCAAACGATGTACCACACTGTGATTATTAGGAGTTTCAGTGCAGGTCACACACTGCTTCTCTTCATTTTTTGAGCTGGTTTGGACAACCTAAGAGAATTTCTTTTCCTTCCAGTACTGGGTGCATTTTCTTTTCATGTTCACAAGGCTTGAGGTTTTTTTCCTGACAAATATTTTGGAAAAAAGGATTATGCTTTGTTGGATTAACTCACATATAAGTAAGGATAGAAAAGTCACTTCCTTCAAGAATAACTAAAACAGACTAAAATTTTTCAACAAATGTTCCCCTTAGCACCAGCCTCTTTTAAGTCCAGCCAGTGCCAGTACCAGTACATGCTTTTTTGTTCTGGTGTGAGATGATGATGCTGGCCACACTTCAGTGCCAGTATTTTAATCCGAGTGAGCATGAAGACAGTGAATGTAGGCAAAGAAGTGTCAAGTCAGCCTTGTCCTGTGTATCTGTGGCATGAAGTAATCTACCACATTGCTGTACATGGCCAAACCTATGAATGAAGCCATGAATGGAAATGAACATGAAAACACCTCATGTGGTGTGGTAGGACCTGAGCAGATAATGATGAGAATCTTGTACAGTTCTGCACCCTCAGTCCCCATGCCATCCTGCTGCTGTCTTGCTTAGCTCTGGTCCAAGGAGTAGGCCTAGCAAGAATAAAAACGCAGCACAGCTACCCTGGGAGGCAAGTGATTTTTTCAAGACAGATGTTCTACTTGAAGACACAATCTAATACCACAGGATCATTTCAGAAAGGCTGACAAGCAATTCTGAGACAGTCACCAATAAAACACCAGCTACATTCAGATGAGAGATGAAAAAGTCAATATATGCCATTACCAAATCTGTAATTTCGATCCCCACCAACCTCTTCAAGTTCTCTGCATTGCTACATAGTTCTTTAAAATATCTCTCAGTGCTGCTTCGTATATCCCAAATGACTTGTGCTTCCATTCTGAAAACTAGTTAGAAATGTGCTTGTGTTCATGAACTGCATCATTGCTTCAGAGAAATCCATTTTCAGTCCCAAAGCCAATTTTTTAAGCCTGACAAAGAATGTGGGGATAGATAGAAACCCCTGAAGAAAATCCAGCATTGAGAGTTGGCTGACTTGTTTGCCCCAGTGTTACCAAAATGTTTCTCTCACTGTTAGTCTAACAGAGGTAGCATTCAGGGAGCTGGGCAGTATCATCATTGAAAAGGAAATCTTCGAATTTTTTATGTAAAGTAACAGAACCATTATCCCCCGATTCAGAAGTCTTTCCTCTTCTTTTCCCAAATAACTGAATCAGATTTCTTCAGTCTCTGTAGAAGCATTCTTTATCCTCAAAGTATGCAGAAATACGGGTCCCATTTCTGTAGCAATATAAAAACTAGTTTTCACCATCATGATCCTCCCTTTGCAGAAATTCAAGATGTGCCAGTACAGCATCTGTGAGTTCTCACTGGAACACGAACATCCTCATGAATTCATTCCTTCTCAGTCTTACTCAGAAATTAGGTCCTCCATGTGCCAGTCTATACACCTGTTAGTAACACTGCCATGCCATGGAATCTCTCAGTTTTTATCTGGAAGCACCAAAAAATAGGAGAAAAGGAGAGACACTTTCATACTCTGTCAGCGTGAGACAGAATTAAAACCAGACATGCATCAACAGTCAAGGCCAGTCAAACAAGTCGGAGTCATCTTGACTAGCCTGTTCTAAGGAAAAAAAACCCACACCAAATCTTTCCATAGCCAAACGATATCTAGAATGATATCAAAATGAACTTATTTTGTTTTAGCTATGAATGGTCCATAGCACAAGAGGAAGTGTGTGTGTGAAGGGATAGGGGAAGCAGAGAAGTGTGTAGCACATTCAACAGTGATTTTACAGTTCAAATAAATGGGTAATTGACCATCCATTTCAACTTTAGTAGAACAGCATCTGATTTTGAATGAATCTGACTGACTATAATCCTGATAAGGCATGTTCAACTGACCTGCATTTCATTTTTAATAGTAACTTGCAATGAAGTTAACAAGCCAGTCCTGTTAAATCAATTATAAGAAGGGAAATAAATGTTTGAGGATGGCTTTATTCATTAACAGGATTAATTTACATTACTTTTTTTCTTCTATTTTTGCGAAGTTATGCCCAAGTCTTGTTGACACCTTGTTTTACATCCAGGCTGCTGGGAGCACCAAGGATCCCACTGGCCATGAGGAAGCCTGCACTACTACTGTTCAAAAAACCAAACCTTGCAGCTGAACCAGGATCTCTCTTTGATTCTCAGACTCTTTTTTTGTACTTTTTGTTTGTTTTTCTTTTCATTCTGGAGAAAGAAGCTGACCTTGGAGGTTTGAAATCTCATCAGATTTCTTTTGGAGACATAGACTTCAGACACCCTCCTGGATGCCTTTAATGAGTTTGAACTGAAATTACTTTAATCTAACTCTTCTAGAACTTTTTCATGGACTGAGAATATGTTGCAGACATATACAGCTACCCTTCACAATGCCTGCACAAAAATCCAAGAGCCGTGGGAGAAGTACCACCCTTCCTTATCTCTAGTCATTCCCACTCCATCACTTCCTCATGACAAACCTTTCTTAATATCCCACTATCAGGTTAGACTTCATAGGGCTGAACAAAACACTTTAAAACTTTTTCCACTTCATTGTTGTTGGCCTTGGCACACTCCTCTTTGCTGCTGAGATCACACCGTGGAGCTTCATGTGGTTTTGCAGCACAGTGGCCCACAAGACGTGTAAACACAGTTGACAACATAGTGCTCTATCTGCTCACACCACATGGAGGGTGAAGCACCAGTATCAATTATTCTTTGAGGGCACTGTCAGCAACTATATAACACATTTAGAAAATGAATCATTTTGAAGTGGTAAATGGACCAACCAACTTGCTTAGGAAACTAACAGCACTTTTGAGTACTGCCTGATAGCTGATGAGGAGAAACACATCATGTTGCCTGTGAATGTCTCCCTAAACCCCTCCTCCATTACAACATTTTAGAAAAATCTCACCATATTGCTGCTTCTTGTCCCTTCCTGCCAGAGCGATCCCCTCCCATCTCACAGAGGAAGGCAGTCTCCTTGAGGCAGAGCAAGGCTTTTTGTTTGTGTCACCAAGCATGTCTCTACACAATGGAGGGCCATGAGGGGACCCCCAGGAATGACAGCACGGGGGATGGATGTGGAAGTGGGAACCCCAGCCAGAGAGGGATTTCATCGCGTTGTTTCCCCCCCCCCTCTTTCTTTCTCTTGCTCCCATCTGCTTCTGTATTCATCCTAGGATTAATTGACTGTAATGGTGGTAAATTATTTGAACGAAGGAGTTACTCTAATTAAATTGTGAAAGGATTATGTACTTATGTTTTCAATGTCTTTGTAGAGAAAAAGAACTGAGTTTTCAACACAAAAGTGAGTTGTATTTAGAGCACACTAAAACCCATTATATTATCCAACTTCTTATCTGGCAAAATAACAGGCAATTAACACTGCTAAGGCCCACAAAGGCACACAGGCAACTTCTGTCCAACACCTTAAAATGAACACAGGTATATGAATTTCAGGGAAGAAGCAGAAACAAAGTCAGGTAGTGACTGCATCATCCTGACTGGCTGCACACACAGATACCCTTGGAGATCACACAGTCTGCTGAAATAAATGCAGCCTGTTTATATTCAGGGCAGCTTTGCTACAAATGGCAGTTTTCATCAACCTCTTGCACATTAATATGGCGAGAACATATGGCTGGGTTCCCTTTCACCTTGCTTCTGCACAGCTGAGCCAACCTGAGCTTCTCAGCCTGTCCTCATACCTCCCATGGTCCAGCCCCCAAAACATTTGGGGTTTTTATGGTGTTTCAGTTTGGCTAGCCACAAATGTGAGGCACCACTGGCCATTAGTTGCTTTTGAAATGTCAGGTTGGCTAGTAAGAGAAAGACTGTCAGTTTGTTTCACACAATCTCTGACTGTTTGATCAATGGCAGACTGTGATGACACTTGGCTGGTCTGCTCTTGTGCTGCTCTTATACAGCCCAGAGCCTAGCTTCACATCCACAGTGTGTCCCAAGCAAATGCGTATCCACAGTGTAACAAACCTATCCAATGCAAAAGCTGTTTAGCATGCGAAGAGAGTCATATCTACTTCAAAATCCATTTACTACATTTTCTGAAAATATGTGTGACTTAAAACATCTGTTTCTTGTACTGCTAAAACACTATTTAAAGAAAACATGTTGAATTTTAGTGAAGTATGCTGAAAGGGGAAAGCTCTCTTTGATTTAGGAAATCAGTACCATGAAGGATCAGGTGGCAATTTCAGTACTAAAAAATCAAATTAAACCCTTCTCCAGAACTGATCTGTGGTTATCTGAATGTGCCATGAGGAATTGAGCCTGGATTGTCTCTTCAGGGCAGTCAGTGGAAAGTGTTCCATCTCACCAACTTTTAGACAGTAAGTATTTACATTTGATCAATATTTAGATGCTCTTCATGGTCGGTGGAGAGTTTTTTCGGAAGCTCAGCTCAGCTGACCTGTTTTAGACAGTCACGTTATGAAGGAGGGAACTAATCCTGAGAAGGACATGTTTTGTGAATTGCAGTGGCATCTAGGGCACTGGGTGATCCCCAAGTTTCTGCCAGTGCCACTCCTACATCTTGTGCGAGCAGCAGCCATCAGCAAAGCAGCAGGGATTTTTCCAAGTACCTGCACAAGTCTTCCTGGCAGCACAGTGAATACACATCACAGAGAGAGAAGATATATGGGGGTGGGAAAAGGTCACAAAATCATACGATTGCGTCCCAGACTATTTGGAGTTTAATAAGGGGAGCTGCTTCAGATGTAGATAATGTTATTACAACTATTTCAGTCCTCTGTACCCTTTCCTCCTCACAAGTGATTAGGCACAAATAATTTGAAGAAGGAAGCTTATTAAGAGATGATGCAAGCTTAACATGGATTGAAGCACAAACCCCCTCACAAAAACAGTAACATGGAGGCAGATTGCGACATTGGCTAACGCTCTCTGCAGAAAGCAGATAATGTCTGAGGTACCCAACTTAGGGTGAGTGCTTTCCACTTAAAAACAGCTGTTTCCAAGGATCCTGAAATATCCTAGACAGAGCTGCAGAAGATGAAAAATCACCATTGCCCCAAAGAGAAACGCTGACATTTTCAGTAGAGATCAGTTTGTTTCCAGAGTCATGGAGGCAGTACTGTCCCTGGCAGCAGTTCCTATGGCTGGATTCCAGCTCCTTCACTCCTGAGCATGGCAGGAAGAACAAGCATCGGCTGCTTCTTTCGCTTGTTTTGTCCCTTAGCTGTCCCTTCCTCCCCACCTCAGTAACCTCATTCCACTTGCTACTTTCACTGTCTTTTGGTAATTGTGGTCCTGTTGGTCACGTCTCACCTCGATGAAACAGCAAATGCCTTTTCCTGACAAGAAGCAAAGTCACTACATGATCTGGTAACATGAAAACTGTGCTTCAGTTAAAGCATCATAAAAATCCCAGACCCTCATCCCTACAGATCTCACAGCACTTTTTGCTCTCCTAATGTGTGTCAGGGGTCCTGCAGGTTCAAATTAGAGCTGCGTTAGTGTAATGGAGAAAAGAAACCACCCAATGCTTTGACTGAATCTTTAACATCCCTGAATTATCAAAATACAAGTTCAGCTTCCTCATTTGCACTCACATCAGACTCCTGCATCTGCTTAGGAGCAAAGTCGATGCCTACAGCACTTTATCAGTAATGGCTGTCAATGGGGAACACAGCTTCAATGCCTCTGTGACCATGGCCTCCTACCGTCTGTCATTTTTGCTTGGGAGATGGATTGTTTGATTATACGCTTTCCTGTAATTTCACCCTGGCTTGTGCAAAGATGCTTTCCCCACCTTGAGGCTGCAAAGACAGCAATGGGGAAAGTTCAAAGAAAGAAGGCATGTTTGACTGAAAAGACTCACAAAATTGGTTTAGTTGATTGCTTATTCTGGGATCTCCTTGCTCTTTCTGCAAGCCGCCTCTGCTCCTTCCACTTGACTGTCTCTTGGCACACCACAGCAGACGTAGCAGCTTTGGCCCACGTCTGTACTATGGAGCTGGAGGAGGATGGGCTTTCTGCAATGACTCATTCTGGGTAAAGCTGTGAATCATGTAGAAGAATTCTTTTCGCCTTCAGTTGCAAACAGACAATTTTATTTTAACGGCAACATCTACACTCCCTCAAACTCACCACAAGGCCAGCTTGCCAGGAGGTACCTTATATGATGCTCCCTCCACAAAAAAATGCTGCCTTGCCTGCTGCTAAACCTGCTGAACTACTACAAAGCACAAGTAATGGAAAACTAGCTTTGCATACTTCCCCAGGACAGAGGGGAGAGACTCTGAAGATCTGCTGTCTTACAAATTTTCTGGTCCTCTGAGTTTTTCACACGGCCTTTGAGCATCGTAACTGGAACAGCATTTTGTGCACATTCATCCATCTTTGGAAAAGTGAAGGCAAAGAGCAAAAAACCAGGTTGATTGAAAGGGTGACAGGGTTACCAGCTACAAGACATTTTTGGGAGAGCTTAGCAACACTACATGTCAGAGCTCAACATTGGGCAATACCTTGACAAGAAGGGGTTCTGCTTGTTCAGAAGGATGCTCAATCTTACCCTCAAATCCTCAAAATCTTGAGTGTCACGTCATCATGTCAGGGCCTGACTATTTCTGCTGTTTGGAAAGAGATGCCAAAATGTTTTGTTTTAAAGCCTGATTAACATTCCTTGACAGATCACGTGTTTCATTAAATTAAATAATGTTCCAATCAATTGATCTGTTTGCAGACATTCTTAATTTAGTAAATGCTGAGGAGAATGCTAAAATTACCATTATATTTCTGACAGAAGCACTACTAAAGTCTGGTAATTGATAGCTTTGCTGTTTTCTCTGATGGCCTGAAAAGCTTTTAAAGCTAAATTCCGTAATCGTGTTCATCTTTGGAAATTAGTTTTGTGAAACCACACATTTAGTTCTTGCTGAGAAATCTCATTTTAGTAATTTTTAACATAATTTATAATGCATAAACTAAATTAGCTTTTGTAGCTAAGCCAGCACATTTTTCTTTAATTTTTATCGCTTCCTAATATATTTTTGACCTTGAAAGCAGCAGTGTCTGTAGGATACTGCAGCCTAGGAACAAAGGAATCATTTCCATTCCATCACTATGGTTACACTTTCTTCTGTCTCCAGCACAGAGCCGGCTGGAAGCGTTGAATCCAGAGTCCTCAGGAGGGCAAGAAAACTTCATTTAATATCACTTAGTTCTGATTACACAAACAAACACACATAGCAGAGCCCTGGATGTAGCAAATCACTGCATTGTGTTTACATTGCACGTGAGCTAGGACCAACAATAAAAATTGGAGTATCATGAACCTCTGCCCCTTCCAGGCTGTTCTTTCAGCCTCAAATGCTCACGCCTGCTCATCTCAAGTGGTTCAGCCAAAACGCCATGCAAACACCAATGTCATCAGTGGGCTTAGCTCAATGTTAGCTCCATGAACATCTTCATTCCCCACAGTGACAATGAAGACAGACTTGAATTAAGAATCATGGCTTCTCTCTGACCACTGGAAATTTGATTTGGAAAAATTTTGTAATGTCCTCCAATGGCTTTATTCTGACCAAACAAAGCAAGCCATGGACCCAGGAACGTGAAATGCTGTTTGTGAGAAAAGGAAGAATCTTTACACCGATGGTACTACACCCTTTCAGGCAACTTTATCACATAGTTGGCAACAGACTGCAGTGGGTCAAACTTCTCCTGGTTCTTATCTGTTCTTAGGCAGAACTATTACTCTGCCATTTTACACTTTTTTGCAAAGAAAAGCTTGCCTTCTGTTAGCTAAAAGGTATCCAGTATTTATGTAGTACTTATGTAAAGTCCCATAACTGGCGTGTCTTCTCACTGAGACAAAAATCCTCACAACCCCCACTTGTTAATGTCAGTATACAAAAGTTTACCTCTCATGTAAGTTTAAGGCTCAACTCACTAGAGGCTTCATTCAGAGCTAGGAAGTGTTGCTAGGAAATAACTAAACTGAAAAATAAAAAAAAATCCACTTCCAGATTTCAATTCAGCAAAGGTTTCCTGTTCCTGAAAAAATTAAGTACATGTTGAACTTAAAGCATGGCATCTTATTGACAGTCATCAGCTTTACATCATGCTGTTTGAAGTTCATCTTTCTTTTTTTTTGATAGCTTATTTTTCCCTGCATTGCTATGGAGTAAAATTTTTCATACCACATTGAGATTTAAACAGACATTTCCCTGAATGCTCTTCTTGTTTGGCAGGGTTAATAAAAAGAAAAATAGACAGAACTTGACAAAAAAAAAAAATCTACCCCAAAAGCTGCATTTGATAAAAATTAACTTTTTTCCTGAAAAACAAAATCTGCAATGTTTCATTTTAAAATTATTTTTCCAGAAAACCTTTTTGACAAGAAGTTATCATTAACCAGCTCCCCTGGAACTTCCATCTTACTAAAAATTTATGTCATATTTTTTTCTCTTTACTTTATTCAGTCCTTACAAAATACATATGCCCCCCCCGCCCCCAGCCCACTGATTCCCATTATGTTCTGCTCTGTACTGCCACCCTCCTCTTGTTTTGCGGGCTGTACAGAAACTGCTCAGTTCTAACACCGTACAAGATTGCTGTCTTTTCCTTCATCTCCCAGTGATCAGTCCTAAAAGCAGGCTGCTGATTTTTCCTGTTTTCTTTAAACATCATCATTCTGAAGCATGGCTTCTTCTGCTCTGTAATGCAATCAGAACAGTAAGTGCTTTGCACCCAAAGCCTTGCTAAGTCATACCATGGGCCTAATGCCCAGTCAAGGCAATTCGCCTTTCACCAGCTCCAGGTGAAAGTACCTGAGCCTTCACAGATTGCCTTCAAAGAATTGTCCTGGAAAGAAGTTTGAGAAACAAATGCATTTGAGAAAAAGAAAACAATGGCCTTATAGATAATACCTGTGAAGTATAAAGAAGCATATCAGTTGAATAAGTTATTTGTTATGTATTATCAGCTCCTGCCTAGCAATACCATTTTGACCTCACTGATCTTGTTGAAAATAAAAGCACAAGCTTAGCAAAACATTACACACAGCAGTTAGTGTTGTGCACAGCAAATAGGCCTGGCAGCTGTAGCTTTGTAAGAGTCGCATGCCACTTAGATATGAGACATAGGAGGAAACCCCACCACTACACGTGTCCTCAGCCAAGACACTACCTCCCACCTGCAATGAGCCCTCTCCAAATAAGATTTCTCACTTCATCCATCTAGAGTGCTACAGAAATGAGTTGTACTGCTGAGAGGCCATCAAGGAAGGAAGTACTTCTGAAACATCACACCAAGGAAAAGAAGGAGCATTCTTTCCTTCAGCTACATCCAGGGCAGATAAATAATGCATCCTTTATGGTTCAAGACTACAAGAGTGCAAACAGAGCTGAAGAGCTGAAGAGGTCTGTCCAGTGCCAGGCAGGGGGAAAAGGTAACAAATGAAAGCCCCAGGCTGAGCCATGCTTGGTCAGCCCAAAATGTGAGAGAGCACTATGGTCTGAATTCTCCCGTGACAAGAGATGCAGAAGCTGAACATTTGATTACACGCATTTTCCTCCTAATTTCTCTCCTCTAGATTACCCAGAGTTTGGTACACCTTTGGGCTTGTACTAACATCCATGTTTCTACTTCTCTGAAACAAAGTGACTTTGTGTTTAAGTACTTAACAGGAGCAATTCAAGTGTGGTCGTCCATAGCTGTCATACAGGCAAAGTGTCATAGCGTTGTAAGGTATAGCAAATCTTCTGCTACCCTGTTCATCCCTCATCTCTTCCAAACCCACTTGTGTTGCATGTTTCACTCACCCATTATTTATCTTATATTTCTCCCCCCAAATAATTGAACTGGAGATCCTATCTTCATGTCTATAAATACATTGATATTTCTCTTGTGAGTATCAGTACAGAGAGGCTTCAAACTGTTCATAGAAATTCCTGCTGTAATAGCAAGTCATTTGGCTAAATGATGTAGCACAAATTGCGTGACTTATTCATGCAGCCAGGATCTACATAAAACTTTTTCAGGATGCTAGAAGTAATGACCAACTCTACACTGAGCAAAACGAGGAGGAGTATGTGAAAAGGAAAAGATGCATTACAAAAATGCACATGGGAGGAAAAGAGAGAGGACACTCCCTCAGTTCTGGGTATGAAGTACTGGCAAGGTGCTATACTTTGACATATGACTGGGTGGGATCTCTTTGGGATTGCCTTAATAAGGTTAAGAATGCACTGTGGGAGATGATGAACTTCAAAAATGCAAATTAAACTTCTTATACAGTGACTCCTCATTGGGCCACTAAGAAAAGAAAATTACTGCATGCAGAGGAAGCCTCCATAAAGTCCCCTTGGCATGTTTCAGAGCCCTAGAAGCAGTTTCTTACTGCCCCTCCTTAGTTACTATCTGGCAGATTTCCAACCAACACTTCTAGTATTGTCAAAGTCTGTTTCATTTTTCTTTTCCTTTCAAGTGTTTTAAATTTTCAACTATCAGAATTTAATTTGAAATTATCTTCAGACATTGTACGTGGGCTGTGAGTGAGAATAGTCTAGGGAAAAATGGTAACAGGAATTAACAGTAAAGGAAGTTCTTACAAAAGTGTCATTTTTTTTAAGAAGAGTTGTAATAGTATTTTCTGTCAATACAATTCTCCTTTTCATAGGTAACATAAATAACAATATGTGTTAGGAACACCCATATTGACAAATTAGCAGTAATTAGACCTGCAGAAATGATTTTTCTTGTACCCCTTATTTGGCTAGACACTTAAACTTCATGTCTGTTAGGCTTCCTCACAAGAATATGAATCTGTAGGTTGTATCTTTCTGAAAGATGTGCATGTGATAGACCTAAAGATTACTGTTTGTAATAAGAATTTCTGGTCTTGATGAAATTTTTTTGATGAATTGGTGTATTAGTCACAAATACACACACACGACCCCAGAAATTCTCATTTTAAGATTGTTTTCTGTTGCTTAGATCTTGGACTCAAGTCTTTCATGCTGGAGGATTTCCCTCAAGCTGAATGGTTTTGGAAAGTGTAAACGTTTCAACCACCTCTGAGAAAGAGGCAAAGGAAAAAATAAATGCTTAAGCCAATTAAAAAAAAAAAAAAAAGAAAACCCTCTATGACCCATCTTTGAACAGAGAACATCAGCCTCTCATACTTTGGAGCAAGGACCCACAGTTTTTGTAAGGGAATTAACTTTTTGACAAGAATATGCTTTTTATTACCACCATAGCTTTGAAAAATAGCGGTTTCCACTTGTTCAGCAGACACATGCCCAGCAGTGACTGTACCTGCCTGATTCATGAATGCTCCAATATTTTCACTTTCCTCATGATCACAGATCTCTATTTCCAGAGCCAAGTGGATCCACGTTTGAACCTAACACAAGAGCAGGGAACTTATCTTATTGCTTTGAATGACCACCCTGCCACCATGCAGGCCTCAACCCATCTAAGCAAGAAACAGTTTAGTTTTGATTTAGAGGGTAATACCTGGGCTTGCACGAGAAGTGGTGAAAAGAACAAATCAAGATAAATGTCTGGGGAGAAGAGGTGAAGGGAGTCAAAGGCCAAGAGTGGCGGAAGTGAGAAAGAAGCTGGACCAGGAAAATAAGGCTACATTTTGGTCTGATTAGGGACAGAAGAGACAATTCCCAGGCCCAGCCTATGGATTGAAAAAGCTTTCCGAGACCTTTGAAAAATTGTGTGACTAAGGACAGTCATGGTGTCTGTGAGCAAACCATACACAGGACCAAATTAAAATTGCTCGTCTGTCACTATACCTGCCATTATGTGTCAATAATTAGCTCTTAACCTTTGACCGCTTTGTCATGAATATATATTTGCACATCTATATCTACCTCTGAGTAGGCGAAAATAAATCCAAAGGTGAAATTTTGGTGCTATTGAAAAGTGTTGTAGATTTGCCTTGAATTTCAGCTGGCTGAGGACTTCACAGCGTTCTGATGAATAGCATATCACACAGAGAAATATTAACTCCTTCATAGGTTTTTTGCTGCAAGCTGCTGGTATTCCATTAGGTTTCCAGTAGTGTGGTAGGATTTACTGTACTTGCAACATTCACAGCAGCACAAGTCTGTTCTGTTAAACAGTCACCAGTGATCAAGCAGTGTCTGAGAAAATGGGGACACATCCATCAGTCCCTAGAAACATCTTTTATAGCATAAGAACAAGAGATGAAGGAACGGTGCCCTGACACAAAAACATTCAGTTACAGTTGGTACCTTTCTAGCAAACAAAAAGATCCTCATTAGGCATGTTAAAATTAGTCAGAAAAAAAAAATAATTGAATAATCTTTCAGTGTAACTTACAATATTTTTGGTGTGTACATGCTGTATTACTTAACATATGAAGCAAAAGTCTTACAGCCCCACAACAAACAACTTGCAACACTCTAAATGCAAATGTAGAGATAAAAAAAATGTAAACCTACTGGAACTATTATGTGATCCTTCAAGCTCTTGAGCAGATTGCAGAGAAAGAGCAAATAGAGCCCAGCAACTTTCTTGTAGAGGTCACCAGCTGGAAAAAAACCAAAAATCCTTGGTCGATTGCTTGTCTCTGGTCTGCAGATGCTGAAATTCTAGGTTTTCCATATTGCTTCATTTCATGCTATAAAACCGGTAAGATTTTCAACCATCTGTCTACTCCCAACCAAAACAGGAAACTACAAAGACTGGAAAACCTAGTTTGAATAGAAATACACCGGAAAAACATAACTTTTTTCCTGAGATTCCAGGCAATTCTGAGTTCACTTCAGACTTTAGGCAGATGAGTGGGGCTGTCTCAGCCATCTTCAGTGGTATTTAGTTCTCTGTTACTCAGTCTGGGCCCCTAAAGGGCAGCCTGAAAACTGAAGGGAAAAATGGAGTTTGCTTCAGAATACTCATGTTATCTGGAATTGGAGTAGGCTTTGGGGAGAGCTGTCACCAGCACAGCACTCCTTCCTGCTGCAGTTCCAGTGGGTGTCTACTGGGTCCTGCCCAGACCAACCAAGCCAGTGGCATGTTTATTTTGCACTGCAAACCTGCCTGTGCAAATCCCACCTGCCTTTCTCCAGCTCTACCTGATCACACAGCTCTTAAAGCAGAAAAAAGGTAGTAACACACATGTGGTTCTTAGTGTGGGGCTTAATCAGGGATTAATCTTAGTGTGGGGCTTATCACCTTTAAGGTGCTCGAGCTCTGTCAGAAAGGAAGCAACTCAGCTGCACCAGATGCATTGTGGCAGGGAGGGGGAAGAGAAATGCAGTCACCAAAACTGGAGAAAACAATGTCATCTTGAGTGGATCATGGGAAAAGTCTCTCTAACCTCCTCCCCAGTGGCTATAATATTCATGAAATCTGGTTTCTAGCAGCCTTTGCACATTTTATGTGTAGTAAGGGATTTGGTCACCTTCTTGCAATAGGGGCAATTATTTTAGGTCCTGACTCCACCTGTTCTAGTTGTTCAAGGTTCAGTAGTTGTTCAGGTTATCTTCTGCATCCATTGGCACAGGGCACACTGCTTTTCCCACATCCCACTTCTGCTTAGAAGAGATGTTAAGTGGGAAGAAGGGCTCCAACTCTGCAATCTCCCCTCATTTCTGTGTGATGCCCAGCAACTGCAGATAGATTTTGCCTTTGGCCATGGCCACACAGGATTAAATAGGACAAAGAATCAGTAAGGACCCACTTTGGCGGGCTCCATGCCTATATCATAAGGGAAACAGCAAGGTAGTCATTGTGGAAACTGTGAAATACTAAGTACACTCAAATCTGCCTGGAATCAACCTGATTTAATTCAAGTCTAGCAGGAAATGGCTCTTAAAGCACATAGTTAATGTAGCACTTTTTGGATGCCATTAGTGTTCTGATATATTATTAATTAGACTAAAAAGGGAGAAAAAGACACAGCAGATACCAATTACTATAGCACAAGCTGTAAATAGGCTGCCTTTTCAATTTTTCAAGTCTTCTAGATTTGAATATATTAATGTTTTATTTAATATATATTAATTTCCTATCAAACTTCAAAGCGAACTGTCTTATCAAGCACATTTCATGTGTATAGCATAGGTGATGCTAAATGTCCTGGGGACATAAATAGAACTCATTCAATTTGCATTTCCAAATCTGTCCCATTTTTAATAATGTATGTTAACAGTATTTAAAGATGATGTACAATATATAGGTACCGGTCTAGCAAAAACCAGTTTTTAACTACCACTCTGCTCTAAAAGCTCATGATTTCTATAAGAAGTAATACCATAATGCTGAAGGTGCTAGTGGGCTGTAAATTATATTGGACAAAGCACATTCCTATTGAGGTCAACGGGAGATTCACTACAGACTTCTCTGAGAATGGAGATTCCACACATTAGTTAAAGTCTGAGTCCTGCAAAGGTAGTTCCTATATTCTTAATGCACCTCAGATACTATTAACTTCTACACAGATTTTTGGCAAAAGATATTTGGGAGCAAGGTGAACACCATATAAGTCTTTGGGGTTGCCTATATTAGAAGTACAAGACTAATTCCAGCACCTGGCAGAGAAGGCAAGGAAAAGAGGCAGGGACAGGCTGATGAGTATTTCTATAGGAATATCTTCTCCTGATATCCTTTTGAGAACACAGGGGATTATTTACTTTTCCAGGAAAGAGATCACAACTGCCATTAACTTGTCTACTTTTGCTGGTGTGTTTAGCCATCCTGTTGGGTAGGAATATGCCAAGGTGAAGCACAAGAGAAAACAAATGAATCCCACTTGAGCCAAATACACGCTATTCTGCAGCTTCCTGCATTCCCAAGACACCAGTGCTCACTTGGACAGCATCATACCCCTAGTCTTAACAATGTATATAGGCTAGTCTGGTGTGATAGAATCAAGCAGACTGCTGAAAAGAAGATGATGCTTAGAAGGCTGGGGCTGCTGTTCTACAGAAGCTGTACGGAAAATCTGCATTAAATGTGTGTATATATTTATAACCATACCAATATTTATATAAACATAGGAATCATGCCTATTCCACCTAAGCCATAGTAATATAATATTTAAAAGGTCAAGTTTGTGCTATAATTCTAAGACTTAAAATCTGGCCACTGTAATGCATACCAATGTGATTCATGGTAAATGCTGAATATTAGCTGAAGCACAGTTAGCCTCTACTCTGCATGCATATTACCCACAGTTTACATAATACCATGAACGATGCATTGGACCTTGACATATATAGCGTCCAAAATTCAACAGTTCTAGGAGTTCTGAGAAATGTAATGGCAAGCTTTTGCAGTATAATCTCTGCAATTAAATTCCCCTCCACTCAGCAGTTGTGATCAATATCTCTGTCATGGACCCAAACAGTCCACCCAAATAGCTGGATGTTTAAATGCTGTTTTCATGCTTCCATGGGAAATCTCCATGATGAAATGAATTTAAAACCCCCTTAAATTCAAGAAACTCTGATCTGAAACTCTGCTACAGCAGTGCTGGCTATCTGGATGTGCAACAGGAGTGCTGCAGAAGTTGCATATCTTAACCAGAGGAAGGCACAGCCAGTGAGTACAGAGTAGGAGGCTGATGTGCTAATTTCATAATTAAGCAAATTTGAAAAGGAGCGATGGTCAGTGATGGATTTGAGGAAAATCCCAGTGAAGGTCCTTAGCCAGCTCTTCTATTGATACATCAACAGCGAAAGCCTGGACTGAGCCATCTGTCTGGAAAGGTTACACAGAAAATGATAAGGTGTTTTCCCACATATAAAACCCAGGAGGCAAATACTACAAATAAAAGGTACTGCAGTGTGGAAAGAGAGCTCAGGAAGGAAAAGACTAAGGAAAAGACTCAGAACATGCATCTCATGAATCAGTGTCTGTATATAGGGTAGGCCTGTGTTAAAATGCATCTCTGCCTTATTGCAGTAGTATTCACAATGTTTTTGCGTGGTTTCAGGGCATCTGCTCAGCAGAAGTATAACTAAAACTGTACAGGCTTTTCTTGGAAAGCCTGTAGATACAATACCTTTTAAAGAGGTGAGGCAGGGTGAAAAATTAGGGTTTCAAAGAGATTTTTATTTTGTATACAGTCTTGCTTTTGCTACCAGTAGGGGAGAATATCAAAAGCTGCCTGAAGCAAAATTCCAATCAAATTCTGATGGGAATTGAACATTCAAATCATGGCATAGCTTTGAAAACATCAGCCAGAGAGTCTCAACTTCACACATCCTGTTAGACTTCCGTACCACGTTAAATTACTGTGGATAAAACACAACACTTCTTTAATTAATAATTTATTTATTTTTACTTCTCTCTACTCTTCTTTTGAAAAGGTTAAAAAAAAGTAAAAAAAAAAAAGCCAACATTTTCCCCCTTTCAGGTTGGATATACCCATTCATCTTTTAAAAGCCAAACCACTTCCATTACACTCCACTTTCATTCATTCATGAAAATATTCATTTTGTTTGGAAAAATTCACTCTTTGTCAGAAAGAAATTGTTCTGTCAGCTCTGCTCAGCAACTAGTCTAGTTGTTATCTGGATGCTATTTCCCACCTTTCTAAGACAAAAATACAAAAGTAAAGTGAGAGCACAGAGAGTTGCAAAAGGATAGAGAATGTTCAAGAAATTTTGATCACATGACAAGTAGTCAAGTTTTTATACAATTTTAGGAAATCTCCATAAATATTTTGCTAATTCTTACATTGACTGTTTTGGGTTGTGGTTTTGGGGTTTTGGTTTTCCCCAAAATTAGGCATTTCTGATTGTACCATCAGAAATTAAAAGGCTGTAAATCATACTTATTTTGAAAAAAAAAAAAAAAAAGAATGTTTACCATATAAACATGACAGGCGTTGTTATGTATCAACAAGAAACACAGTGTTTCTTATTCAAAATGAACCAAGTTTAGCAAGTCATTCCAGCTACTGAGTTACACTTCTTAACAGGATTTCTGTTTTGGCTGTACAAGTTAATCAGTGGCTCCAAATTTTCTGGCCTTGGAGTCATAGTAGAGTGAACTTGTTAATACAGTGTTGTGAGGCACATTTACAAGCTAAAATAGTCTGTTAGATGATGATAATGATAAAAGACACTATAGAGATAAAATTTTCAACAGATGCACTAGTAAGTGGCTAACATCATCGCTCCAGTCCTCATGTAAAGTCAGTTAACTAGCACTAAGTCAGAAAGGTAAATAATTATGTGAGCTATAGACTGACAAACAAAAGATTCAGTACAATAAAAAGTATTAGGTATGAAGTAAAGTATGAGCTACAACACCTTCAAAAGGAGCGTACAGGGCTAATGTCTAGCAGATGTGATAAACAGCTGTTCCAAGGCCTTTCAGCAAATTACATATTTAAATGAATGGGCCAAATGCAGCCAAGGTGAAATCAATGCTTAATGCATTAAGACCTTTTCCTCGCTCTTTCATCTGAGGAGGACCTAAAGAGTATCTGAACAATGTATTTATCTTGATTGCTTTCTCAGGTAGAACAAACACTGAATTCAGTTCAAACTGACTGTTTGCTTTTCCTCACCATATTGACATGTTTTTTTATATTGAACAAATATTCCTTCGGAATTTAGAGCAAAATATTTTGACGTGCTTGTTAAAAATGGAAAGGGGAAGAGGAATGAGCCTGTGCTGAGACATCAGTATCCCTTCAAGCCCATTTACTTGATGGTTAGATACTCAGCCTAGATATGGAGTGTTAACATACATCTTTATAAGAGGAACAGGGACATGGTTTAGTGGTGGGATGGCAGGGTTAGGTTGAAGGTTGGACTCAATGATCTTAAAGGTCTTTTCCAACCTAAACGATTCTATGATTCTATGATTCTATGAACAGAGCTGTTCAGCTTGCAGAACTATGCCTCAACCACCTGGCTAGAGGACAGCAGAAGAGAAGCCTCTCATTCTCTTTCATCAGAGCAGTTGCATTTATTTTTAGGTACATAACTATATATTTAGTGGAATATAGATCTTAACTGCAGTACCTGATTCTAGGCTCTTTCCCTGATTCAACTGGTATTGCAGTACGCCTTATGAGTGAGAGGTTTCAATAGCAAGGGCTTTGGGAGCCCTGGGTCAAAATCGCCTGCAGCCTGGATCTAGGAAATTGTTCTGAGACAGGAATAAAGTATGTCTTTATGTGTCTCACAGAGTGTCTCATGGAGAGACACATTTAAATTCTCCTCACAAAAGAAAAAGATTGTACCTCAGACTCTCCAGATGCTCAGCACTGAAGTCAGTGCTTTCCCAAACCTAGAGGAGACTCTTGATTAAAAGTGGTGAATGGATCTGTAATGCTTTTCCAAGCTCAAATTATTTGACTACTCTCACAAAGATAGAGAATGCTTATAGAATAATGAAAATTTCTTCTTTTTTACGAGATAAATAGTTGCCAGAAAATGTTTGGGTGGGTTTAAATTCATTCCCATTCCTTTTCATCCACATTCCCTTCTGAAAATATGAACAACAGCTGTAGAGGATAACCAAGCAAATAAGTGAATCTATACATAAAAAAGTGAAAAATTTATCAAGTTTGCTACATACTCAACAGTCAAAACCAATTCAGGCAAAATTCAATGGAGGAAAAATTTAAGGCAGAAAGACAAAACATATTAAAATGAAAATATTTTTACATTAAAATATCCGGAAACATTATGTTGCTTGTATGGATTCCTGCTGGGCTACATCACCATCTGATGCCCAATAAAACAGACTCATTAGCAGAAACAGAAGAGAACAATTAATAGAGAAAACATCAGCCGGTTGTATATATTACTGCAGAGAGCAAATGTATTTTCAATGAACTTTATAAGCACAACATCTTGACATTCTCTGCTACAGATTCAGCTCTTATTACCTGCCTTACACATGTAGAATGTGTTGTATGTATAGAGGTAGTAATTGTATGTTTTACCAAATACTTGTGTGTAGTTTAAAGAAGCATTCCTGGAAATTTTCAATACAAGGGAGAAAAATGATCAAAAGAACAAAGTCCAATGAAGAAGCAGCATTTACAGGGAGATGGTGTTAGGTACAAGATGAAACATGATTGCAGAGCTTGCTGATCAGAGAAATTTTGGGCAGCTGGTGAATGAAAATCTTGGTCAATAAGAAAGAAAAATTGGTCTCAATGTTTTTTAAGATTACCAAAGAACTGCAATTAATGAATGCTTGCTAATTAGACTGCATACTGTACTGTGAACAGAGATAGGAAACAATGGATATCCTAGAGAGGGTTACAAAATAATCATGAAACCTAAACAACAAAAAAACTCTCTAGGGTCAAAACGCAGATAAAGGAAAGCTTAGCTTACCAGCAATTATATGTTGTCCTATCAGTTGTAAACAAGAAAAAAATTGCATATCTGGAACGAGAATAAAAACAGCACATCAGTCATCGGAACATGTCCATGATTTTCATTTCCCTTCCTTTCTACCCCTACATGTGGTTATTCTGGCTAACATAATTTAGCAATCACCAACTTCCACCTTTCTACAAATTAATAATCATTCAGAATCTGCTATGAAAGACAGGCTCCACTGCTGACATCAAATGCGCTCATTCTGCACATGGAGTGGGAAACTAGACTCGGGTCTATGGGATCACAGCTAAGCTCTGCAGACTGTCCTTCCTATGTTTTACTAGAAATACTGCAAAATCTTCTACAGGTTTCTTTCTGTCTGGTGATCTTTTCTGATCCATAACAATCAAATGGCTAATTTCTCATACTACAGATGAGGCGATGAAAGGACAAGTAGGAGCTGCAAAGTGCAGAAGTCTGATATAAGTCTGAGAAAACTGAAAATAACAGGGCTAGAACAAAAGTATAAGAAGTAGCTGTACAACAGAGCTCCAGACACTTCTTCTCATTTGCTCACAGAACTGAAGGTCATGTTTATGCTTCTCAGAAGAACAGAAAAGGTGCCTGAAGAGCCATTTAATATGTATGCTGAGATGTAAAATGACTGAATAGGCCTGAAAAGCAGAGCGGGTATCTTATTACCTGCTAGCAGGAACCAAGAAGAAGAAAAATCACTTCTCTGACAAGCTAAAATATGTTGTTAAAAGAAAAAAATTCCCACCCCAACATCTAACCACAAAGCTACTTTCTAGGAATAAATTATCACTGTCTGATTGAATTATCAAGATGTGATAAACCTCTCTTTGAAGTCACTGGAACCAGGACCTGACACCCTCTGCCATCAAAGAGTATGCATCAGAAATCAATACATAAGATTATGTTTATTTGCTTTAAAGTAATAGGGAGCAGGTAGTTTGTGTGATATGGATTTAAACAGGATTGTCCAGCTCTCAATATAGCTGCTGCCTCTGTATTATTTACTGAAAGCTGTGAGCACTAACTTTTAATTGACATCTGCAGTATAAGTAACTCCTCCACGTGTACTGTGGTCATTTACAATGTGTAAAATCTCACTTCACAACAAGCTATATGGCTCTTTTACAGGAAAGGATGCAACACAATAAAAAAGCGGAAGAAGAAAAAAAAAGGGATGAAAACCTCAAGTGGCAGCATTACTTCAGTCACAGGCAAATCAAAGAGAAATCTTTTGAACTGCTACAAGTGGCTGGTGGTCGTTTAACTCAGTATTTTTCCAATTTGTATTAAAAGAAAACCAGGTTGGTGTAATTCACAGCTACTGTTGTCCTACTACTGCTATACACTAACTTACCACTGCCAAGAATCCAGAATTAGGCCAAATTAATACTCTTTGTCTTTCTTGCAGGATAACTGCATTGTACTTGCCTGTAACAGTATTTCTCTTTACCAGGACAGACTGCTATTGCCTTTTTCATACCACTAGGTATACACAAATTAATTAGAGATTTACAATGTCCTTGGTGAGCAAATCACAGGTACAGAGCAGTGTGCAGAAATAGTATAATTTCTTTTGTTTGCTTTTGTTTCTTCTACCACTGTGAGATCTGAACCAGACCTATGGAAACTACTTCATTCTACTCAACGGTGCTGCATTATTTTGTCTGGATGAGAGCAGTGAGAATGGCCATTTTCTCTACGGGGCATGAATTCTCTCTGTCCTGATTTTACAACATTCAGCCTTTGATTCCAAACTGTTCTGGGGCTGTGTGCGTTGCTATCATGTGAATGTATAAACACACCACTGCAATAATAATGAAATTATGAGCCAGTGGAATAAAGGGCTTTTTCATTTTGGTTACACTGCTTGGAGTGAATTTTAAAAGTTGACAACTACATAATTCTATAGTAAAAAAGATAAGGTAAAAAAGAGAACATGGATCAGAAATAGCAATTCTCAATGACATTTTGATACAATGGTATCAAGAAACCAGATATTTTTCCTTCTACTTGACATAAAGAAATAACTTCGACACCAAACTATAATTCACAACAGCTTTTTTCTAAATGGCCTCTCCTCTGGATTAAAAGTGTTTGCTGGTACACATATTCCCACACAAACAGTCTCACTAGTTTCTCTTACAATTTTTTACTTAGTCATAATGATTTAAAGCAACAAAATAAAGTGTTTCTTCCTGCCTTGTGGCAGTCATGAAACCAGAAGTGGGAAGATTATGTTTCAGGTTAACAGTCAGTATTGCAAATCAGCTTTGTTAGCCCTACTTTTTGGTACCTTTATTAAGAAAACAAAACCAAAACCAAAAAAACCCAACAAAACCAAAATGAAACACTGTAAGACACTATACTGTTTTATTTTTACATGTATTTCTGTAGTTCCAGCTGTTTGCATTATCCCTTTAGAAATCTGAAATCACTCTTTTCCCCTAAGCACATTGTCGCTTCAGGTGGTGGTTTTGGGGGTTTGTTTTTTTTTTTTTTTAGCTTGTGTTCTGAAAGGAGCTGAAATTGGCACAGCTGGTTTTGTCGAACAGGAACAGCAATTCCACGTAGCTGTGTGGTGCATGGGACTGCCAAGTGCCAGGGGTGCAGCCCTGGGATCAGGCGTGAGCTGGAGGCTGGGTGCGCCTGGTGCTGCAGCAGAGTCTGCTGGCCAGCGCCAGCGGGGTATCAGCTGCTCCTCTGGCACAAGGCAATCCCCAGGGAACAATCTCTTTTCCTTTAAAAGAGATGCATTTACAGAGAGCCCCACGTCTGTGATTTATTCTGTCACTTCATTGTTACTCACCTCTCCCACTTCAGTCTTGTTTATTTAGCCTCAAGACCCAGTGTCACTGATAAACTGCTCTCTTCTGAAGTAATATATGGACGTATCAACTTCACGTCCTTTCATGGTCTGCTGAAGAGCATTGCTGCAAAGCTTGACACACCTTGTGTCGCAGTTGGCCATATCATAGGAGTGAACGTGAATGGCCATACTGCACCACCGAGCTTAGGAAACTGCAAGCTCCCTAAGGGCTAGACAGAGGATGCTCGAGAGAGATGAGCAACTGACAGAAAACAAAAGGCCCAACATTCAACTCAGAGGTGTATATTCTCCTGCACTTAAGCCAGTGCTACAATGCTGACATGCAGATAAACAAACTGAGCTGCCCTGCAAAACTGCTCTAGGGTTAGAGAAGCAACTGGCATGTGAGAAGTTCTGGTCATGAAGCACATGAAAAATCGCAGAGCAATTTGCTTGGAAAACACAGGGTGCAGAGCAGCAGGAGTGAGACACCTCAGGAAGTGTACCACAGGTGGAAGGCTCCCACCCCAGGGATGATGTGAACACAAGTGTACACAGGTGGGAAACAACCATGAGGGGCTGGAGGTCCTGCATGCAGCCGCAAAACTATGGCTTTGCTGCAGTGACCGAGACCCCCAGTACCTCCAATGTTACATGGTTTTTAATTCCATTTATCCTAAACTATACCAAGTATGACCAAAATAATTTTTCTTAGCAGTAGAGGAAACAAAAACATCAACCACAAATTTAGAAATTTTATTTCTCTTAAATTTGCAGCATTACTACTAGGAAAAGTCAGCACTATCAAGCCCTGCCTTCTCCAAAGCACAAAGATCGGCAGGAGCAATTTTCAATTAGTTCAATCAGTTCAGTTAGCTCTGGACCCACTATGTTTCATTTATGCAATAAAAAATCTTAATAAAGGCTAAAACTGCTGCAGGTAAGTATAATGATATGTTACCTAATATTAGTAGAACATTTTGCCTATGCTCAACTGCACATCCACTTGCAGGAACTTGCTGTATTAGGAAAGTATGTGTCATCATACGGAAAACACATTATCAAAAGCAAGGAAAGCAAATAAAAAATTCAGTCACAGGTTTGGCATTATATCATTCCTACACAACTTTAGAAAGGACTTGATAGTGCAGGATGGATTGTTCCCACAAGAATATAGACTGCTTTTTTGGGGTTTCTTAGCTGGGGGTCGTTGTTTTACATCATCGATGAGGCTACATGGGACGTGGGAAAAGTGCCAACACTCAACATAAGGCACATGCAATTTGCATAATACAATGTACAATCTGCAGCTGAATTCAAATTATGGGATTGCCCAGAACATCACCAGCTCCAGAGCACTATATAAACTTGAGTTATGTTAAGAGTTTTTCAAGCTTAACAGCACAGAGGAAGTGATCCCAGTGATAAAGGTTTAAATCCCTGCCTATTCTTCAATTTCAAATATCAGAATACTGCTTTTGTGGACAGGTAATTTTCTCTACAGTGAGAAAATCTCATGCTTGGATGACCTACCTATATATTGGAAGAAACAAGGTTTTTTCCCCTCAGTTTGCAAGATCTTCCTGGAAGCTTTCCAACCCATCCCCTCACCCAGGGTCATGGCTGAAAACTTGCTGTTAAGAGGGGTTTTGCTTACAAGCTCTTCAGGAGTTTTGGGAATCTGCCATTGATTCTTCCTGCTCTATAAGCAGCCAGTCAAGCTTTTTTTTTTTTTCCCGGGAGATGGGGGAGAGACAGAGGTAAGCAAATAGCATATTAAAAAAGACCAGAATTATTCACTGTCAGGATTAAGGGTGGCTCTTCAATTACCAGAACGATGACTGTAATCAACTGATAAACACCTGATGCCTTCCGGGAACTCTGATCACGGAGCTGAAACAAATTTTTTGCAATGTTGTTTCTGTCACCTATCATAACAAGTGAAAGGGTAAACAGCAAAATGGCAGGGTAAGGAGACAAGGACTGACAAGGTCCAGGTAAAGAGAAAAATTATTGTTCATGTGCCATAGACACCACAATGACAGGGAGATGTCTTGTGAATCTCAAGAACACCCAATATTTGATCCCTGTAGGCTATGTAATGAGAATAAAATCATCCTCCCAAAAGATGTCTATTGTTCACTGAGTCAGTAGCTCAGTGTCACTTTTTTCATTAATAGCTATAATAATCAGTTTTGAGGGAGTGACTTGAGGCAGCAAGGGCAAGGAAAATGTCTGAAGCACAGAATATAGGGCACAGTAACGAGAGCAGTGAGAGCTCTCACAAAACTGATCTCCCCACCACAGACAGAGGATGCTAATCCCAAACCTTTCTACCCCAAGCTGTTGCAAACCAATAGTTTTTTAAAGGGGGATGGAGAAGGAATCCTGAGCAGACAGTTCCCCGGACTGCCAGGCTGCAGAGCCCGATGTCATTTCTCCATAGCTATTTCCCTCACCCGCCAAGGGCATGTGTGTCAGAAAGTTGTTAGAATAGGGAACACATCCATCTAAAGGAATAGGCATGACATTGGTCTATGCAGGAGCAATCTAGTGGTATCTTAGCTTTAAGGTCAGTAAATATGGATGAATATTTGGCTCCACAGTATGATTGAAATTTAGAAAAGTACCTTAGCACAAAACATGCTTTCATCCTGAACAAATGCTTAAATCTGAGAAAAAGAAGGTGGAAACAGCAGTGAAGAGAAGTATCATCTCCCAGCTCTAGTTTTTCCTGCCACTTCATTTACCCTCACCCTGCCTTTCATTTTATTTTCTTCTTAAGAATATTTTATTTTTGTTTGACAAATTAAAAATTAATAAACACAACCACGAGTTGGTACACATATATGAGGGAGTGAAAAAAATAACCTCAGCACCAGAACTGGTCAGTGGGTGAAAAGTACAGGCTGACGTTTCATACAATAATCTCAAATTTCAGCTGCCACTGCAGATGCTGGAAGAAGCCACTGTTCTTTCACATTCCTTGCACTGTGGGAGAAATCAGTCTCTGGCCAGGAAGACTCCTGTCAATAACTTTGGAGCCCAGGTAATTTTATTATCCCACAAAATTCATCACATCGCTAGAGCACTCAGAGATAAATGCGAGGCGCAGTTTACAGGGACAGGTGAATAACTGAATTGGAGGTGCTCTCCAAGAGCACGCTCTGCTCTCAGTTGAATCTCTGGGTCAAATCTGTAATCAGGCTACCCAAAAGAATAGTACTAAACAATACTCCTCTTATGAAAATATATTACCTAGGAAATAAGTCTTTGTTTTACTGTATTGCTGTTATGTTTGTACATGGAAAGGTGCACCACAGTCATGTTAAGATACAAAAATGAAATGTGGGATAATTCGTAAAGAAAATTATATATGGCACGGATGGTTGTGGGGACCGTTAATAAGACATAGACAGCAAGCTTGCACACTAGGTCAGTGGTTTGATACCAAGCTAGGTCAACCAGGCCCAAAGTTGCTGCTGTTTGGCAGCTGGTCTTGAGTCATTGTGACCCAAGTCAGCAGCTGCAGCCTCAAGCCTAACGGGCAGATGTTCCTAGCTTAAATAAAAAAGAAAAACATCACCATAATAGGTGACTTTCCTTTGGCATTGAGCAGAGGTTAAATTGGCAAGGAAGCTGAACTAGATCCCAGGAACATCTCCACAGTAGGAGTTCCCAGGCAAGCTGCTGGATGTGCCCATCTTTGCAGTGCTGGCTGCCTTTGGCTTTGTACAGCAGTTTGCACAGGCAGATCTCAGGGACATGGGCTGAGAAGAGTCTAACCCTACCTCTGTAGACAGCATGCCACAGTTTTAAGTCCTACCACCTTGATTTCTGTAGCAAGGGCTTAGTCTGAAGTATGTATTCTAGAGGATTCTACAGTCTCTATGTAAAATTTTCCAGTGATGGAGTAGCTCATGGAGGAATTTACAAATTATTCCTGTGATTAATTATCATCACTGCCCAATCTGTGTGTCTTGTTTTAACCAGAATTTGTCTAGCTTCAACTTCCATCAATTACTGCTATAGTTTTGGCTACTACAGTGAGGAGCCCTTCTTATTAAGTTTCTGTTCCCTATGTAAATACTAAATTGAGACCGACCAAGACACTTGTTAATCTTCCCTTTCACAATCTAAATGGATTGACTTCATTGTTTCCCTATAAAGGGGGTTACCTAATTCCTTAACCAGTCACACGTCACAGCTGAGGCTTCAGCAGTCCCATTTATTGACCTCTGCCTCGAACTGTGGGCACCAGTTCATGTCACATTGAGGCTGCTGCCACATTGCAGCCAAATCCTCAGGAACTGCAGTCTTTTCTGCTGAACATCCTCCTGCTCATTCACAAGCACTTAGTAGCATGAAGCCAGAACTAACTCCTGTACTCCAAACCACAGTGAAATTGAAGACAATCAACAACTCCTCAGTACTTGCATCCCTAGACTTATATAAACTGGGTTTTTCTTTATTTAATAAATGCCATTTTGATTTCCCTGTGACCCAATTTCTCCAGAAGTAAATTATCTCATTAAAAATATGTGTACATATACACACACGCGCGCGCATGTGTGCACATACCTACCAAAAATACCGCTGCCGTTTCTGAGAGGCAAGCAGGCACTCCCACAGTGCAGGGCAGACAAACATTTCAGTGTGAGCTCATCTAAATTCTAGCAGAGGGCAGCACTCATGTAACATCTTGGGAATGTTTTTTTCATCAGTTGGAGAGGAAGGAACCCATAAATAACATAAACCAAGGAAGACCTCATCACCTTATCTACACTTTTCTACATCTGACACTGGAGCTGCCCCGAGTGCTGTAAGTGGGTTGGTTCTTCAATGTATTCAAGGGCTCTTAAGTCCTAACACACTTGTGGCAGGGGGGGCTGTTTCTCAATATGCATTGCAAGTGCATTCACAAAAGCAAAACAACCATCAGAAGTCACAGGGAAGTCTCTCTTTTTATTAAGTGTTATTCCCTGACCTAAATCAGTCTTTGCCTTTGAATCAGTTTATGTTACTCCCTATTTAGCGGATTGATTGCTGCTATGGCAACCGCACATCCTGCTGTACAGACATAAGTATTAGTCCTTGATACACTCCCTACTTACGTTCTCTCAACAAATGCACTCTATGCAAGTTCAGAATTAGAAAATATCTGGGGAATTAATTTTCTTTGATATTGCTGTTATCTAGGTAGCATCGTTTTGCAAACGTAGAATAAGGCTGAAGGTGTGAAGTTTACATTCATCCAACTAACAGCAAGGTCTAGGAGCAATACAGGTAACTAGCCTCCCCACATGACTTTTTCTTATCTAGGGATAGCAAAATACCAGCCCAGTGTCAAACTTGGAGCACAGTTCAGACAGCTGAGGAAAGACACTCCCGTGGTTTTAAGTTCCTAGGCAATCCTTCTCTCAGATGGAAGAGGAGAAAATGGCATTGAAAGAATCAGACTTCTCTCTATCTGTATGTGGCTGCTGCTGGTTCAGACTGCTATCTATGTAGAAAATCGTTGACATAGCCCAGAAAGGGCTGTATCAGTCTTGGAAACATTTAGTGATGTTAATGAAGGTCCAGTGATAGAAGTTTGTGGGTTTCTTGCAAAGAGCTATCAATGTTCTTATCATCACAGCTAAAGGGAAAGTGTCTGGTGGGAATAGGCCATCCAGGAAAACAAATCCTTCAGATATTCCCTTGCCAGGACCTTTGCTTTCATCCCACCAATTTCACTAGCACTCTGCATGACTGATGCAAATGGATGCTCAAGGGAGACAAAGAGCCTTTCCGTGTTGGTTTTATAGTAAATCCCTTCCTTTCCTCACTGTTTCATGGTCTGGACAGGCAGTCAGACTTATATTGGCAGAGAGGATAAAAAACCCAGTGGAATTTCAATGTCAACAAAAATAAATGGGGTGTCTGGAAATTACCCTTTGGACAGTACAGATTTTAATGGAGAATAACCCACTTCTGTATTTTTAAGACTCCTTCTTCCCCAGCTTTTAAGTGGGAAAGAGATACTTTTCTTTTAATTAAGCTACCAAAGCTTATATATAACACCACTGAAACTACCATTTGATATTTATATTTACCGGGGTTTTCTATAAAGCTAGAAAGACACGATTTCCATCCTATTCTCAACTCTTCTGAAGAATCACTGTTTTCTTAGGCATAAAAGTGACAAAAGCTTACTTTTCTGCACAGATTTTTTTTTTCTTGAGATGCAATAAAACACACACACACACACAAATCCCTAAGCCACTGAACAGAATGGATTGAGACCCCAGTAATAAAACATAAATACCATCTCCAGGGAAAACCTCTCAGCCTAACTTGTAATAAAATATTTCGTAGAACTTTTGGAGGAGGACGTACTGACGCTTGTGCCATGGTTTAGTCATGGAAGAAAACAAGAGAAGCTGAGAAAGTCAAAGCTGACAGAGTCAAAGACCATGGAACTGAAAGTCTCTAGGGGGAGTCTAGGTGCACATTGATAGATATCCAAAAAAGCTAGAATTCACATTCTCCCTTTCTCCCTGCCTCCCCAATAATATACAGCTCAAAAAGTAAAGCAACACATAGACAGGGAGGGGAAGAACAGGAAATAAGTTACTGTGTTCCTGCTTTTTCCCTTTTTCCATAAAGAATCAGCACTCTCTAGATCAACTGCCAAATAGATCTCTTTGTAGGCATCAGCAGAACTGCACACTGAAGGAATTTATTCCAGGAATTTACTTTCTTCCAAAAGGGGCAAAAGTAGTTACACATTGATCAGCAAAGATTATTGCATGACTTTCTTCAAATACAGAAGAAATTGCTAACAGACCAAGAGCTGGCAAATATATGAACCTGAAGGCCTGGGCTGGGCAAAGGCTAGACTTAGTCAATCCTCTGTCGTCCTCATACAAAAACATCTCTATCTGAAGCAGCAGCTGCTAAAAAGTGGGCCCTGTACAGCATCTACCATTATTTCCTTTAATTTTCTTCTGTTGCTGCATTTGTGACAAGCCCTGCACCCAGCAATAAATGGCCCATCTATGACAGAGGCCTCCAAAATCACCATACTGCTGCAATGGTCAGACCACTTGCACTTGCAGCACATGTGACCATATAATTTTCCCTTTCCCCCAAAATACTTAGAATGGCTGGTCATTCTGCAGAAGGGGACTTTTTAGTCGTTGAAGAAATCATTATAAGATGCAGGACAGAGATGTCTCAGCAGGCCGATAAGGTAGGGGTCATGCTGCAGCAGCAGATTTCTCTGATGGGGAGAAACTTGGTAAGACAAAGAAAGAGGCGGTAAAGGCGTGAAAAGAGTAAGAGCTGGGAGCAACGACCCGAGCATGACACTGAGAGAAAAGGAGAAAGAATGAACCTCACATAGGAGAAGTCAAAACAAGTAGGACGATGGGTAAAGATCATTGCAGACACTTCAGTCTAAAGGGGTATCAGAGGTGGTGGGAGTGGAGGAGGTAGGACAGGAAGGTGTTTCAGTACCTGAGATGAGAAAGGCATGAAATGAAAATTTGTACACTGCAATTAGAAAATGGAAGGCAAACCTCCACAAAAGTACTGTGGGGAGACAAAAATTCAATGCATAGGCAATGGATGGACTTTCATCACATTGCTAGAAAGAGCAAAAAGTAAACTATACTGAAAGGTGCATTTGGCCGTGTAATGGCAGATCTTGCAGCAATGGGCTATGCTATGGTATCATCTGGAGGGTACAGGGCTTGTTATGACAAAATTGCTAAGGTGGTCATGGGGCTCCCTTATGATTTCATCACAGCTGCTTGCCACACTAGGTGTCACTCATTTAAGGCATTTATCCATTTTTTGATGAAACTCAGAAGATGCAAATGATTTGAAATGTGCACTTTTAACTGTGTGTTAACGATCCAGGTAGATGGCCTTCTCAGCCCTATGAAAATATAAAAGCAACAATGGGAAAGTATCTTTCTGAAAAGCCAGGTGACAAATTTTGACAATCACACAGTAGCTAGAACTTACACGGAGGCAGGGGTTGCCTCATTCAAAGAAAGCCATTTTTGTTTGTCATTGCTGTGATGATCCACTCATATAAAACACTGTGTCATTTCTTTTATTAGCCTGTCCTGCAATCTCATACCAACAAATTTTACAGGCACTTTTCCAGGGGCATCCATATATGCCTCATACCTATTAATATATCATAGTTATATGACTTTACGTTCATCCACCCCAGGTTACAGACAAGCATTAGGTGTTCAGGTTATAAAGTCATGCAAAATATCAAACTACAAAACCTTATTACTTGCTGCTAAATACTGTCCCTAGCAACAACAACAACAACAAAAAGTAGAATGTAGACAAGTTCATCTGGATGTTGTACAGAGCAGAAGAAAGAGAATTTATCACCAAATTACTTCCAGAAAACACCTAGGTATGTTATTCAGGATGCCTGCAGGCAAAATGTGTTCAGGGCTTGGTAGAAGATACATCTATGGGCTCCAAAATTTTGTGAAATTTAGTGATTCTGCCACTAAACCAAGACTGCAAGAGCTGAGTTTTCTGTCTATAACTTGCATTTCTATCCGGTGCAGCCACTTGACCTTGAAGAAGTTGTGGCAGCACCTCTCAGGCACGTTAACCCATTGATAGGTTAACAAACCATCCTCAAGAGCTGCATAAGCATCTGTGTGTGTGTGTGTGCATGCGCACATCTGTTTTATACCACATTGCTCATTCTTATAATCTCATCACTTGAGAAGCACTTTCAGTGTTCCTGTACTCAGGTATTTTTTGACATAACTACAAAACCCTCTTTGTATCATGTCTGTTGTCCCTATACATCTGCCTATCACAGACGAATTCAAATGCAATCCACTGCATTCACCACTGTTTCGCTCCTTCACCACTTCTGCACAATTGTTTCTGTCTGTATGAAATGCAAGGTTAGACTAGAAGTACTTCACATCTGCTACACATAGAAGTCCTGACTTCCATATATGATTATGGAAACCTTAACTCCATTACAACAGAAACATTAACTTCAGCTTTTAAACACTAGTATCTGTTGGGTTATCTGCTTCCACAGCTGCATGTTCACAGCTTACATAAATACACAGAAAAATAGCCACGCAAAACTCAAACCCGTATTGTGTATATCATACAGTAGCATGTACATCATAATTAGTATTTAATCTGTGATACTGGTAGAAGTTCTGTACTCTACAGGTGTAACATTTATTTTTCTATTGCAGAAAGCTTAAAAGATTGACCAGCAAATCTCCAGTGCCAGCTCTGCGCACATTGTAGGGTATTCTCCTGAGCTTCATTCTTCACTTGCAGATTTTATGGAAATCCTTCAGAGGCAGGTGGCAGCAGAAGGTCACTGAAGAAAAATGTCATAAAAGAAACATCACCCAGTGAGACGAAGAGATTGCACATATGGCTTTTTGGTTTTGTGGATGTATGCTTACATATATTAACACTGCTTCAGTAGGAAGTTTACACAGGCATAGCATAAACATTTGACAGGGCACAAGGCAGTGACATACTTTGTTCTAGGCCCAGATTCATAAAGACAAGGGAACCAGTTTGCAGGCTCAGTGAGAAAACTCACTAACCAGGCTAGATTACAGGAAAATCAGCCACAGATCTATCCTGTAACATGTTATTCCTATTACAAATAGCAAACTATATGTCCTAAATGGCTTCCAGAGTTGTCATTATAAACTTGACAAAGGAAGATACCATTGTCCTCAGCTGAGACCTTGCCTATCTTTTTCCAGTTCATCAATATGCTTGAAGATGTCATCCATATCGCTCCTAAAATGAGTATCCACTCTCCAGAAAATGGATACAGAGTGCATACTTCCCACTCACTTAACATGCCGTCCCTTTTCTGAAGAACAGAATTGCAATTCCATACAGTGCGATAGCTCAGGTTCCATACGCAGTCTTACAGCCTGTGGAGCTTTGACCAGAACACTGAAACTTCAATAAACTAACAGTGTAATACTACATTGTGGAAGTTCATGATTTTGCAAGATTTTCTTTAAAATCTGCAAGAAAAATAAAACCAGACCTTCAGACTACTAAGTCAGAATGTCATCTACTTTGTTGATTCAGAATATTTAACAGAAAGAGAGACAGGAAAAATGTTAGGTGTTGACTAAAAGATGACAACGTGCAGTTTTGAAATGGAATGTACCGGAAAGTTTTGTTTCAGAAACCTCCTGACTATTCAAGTACTTCAAAAGTACTGAATAAAGAAAAAAATCTGCTGATTTACTATTTTACCTTCATTAACGAGTAACCAGAGTATGGTATGCAAAGTTCTTCGAATGAGAAATGTACACTCACAAAACTTATGTGTTCCTTCATTTAGCTGGTGCAATGAAGCATGAAAAGGCAAACAGTTGACTTTGCCTTACATGTGTGTTTACAATGACATGGAAATTACAGTGAACAAGCCTCCTAAACTTTCAAGGCTTCATCTACATTTGGAAGTTATACAAGGATGCAAGTAATTATTTAATTTAGGGTGCTAATTGGGGGTTTCTACCAGTAAGCAAAAAGCCCTAAAGGTGCGTAATTACACTGAAATAGAGGGCGATATTACCAATTATTCTGTGCACTAGTAGATCTACTTCAGCACAAGTATTTCCATGCTGATAGAACAGGACCTACCCAGAAACGGAGAAAAGAATGTTGCATTATTGTTCTTGTTAACATCACTAGAAAGGCAGGATACTTTGGTATAGCAGCTGCCTTTAAAGTATTAAGCACATAGAACAGACAGAACAATTTATTTGTAAATATCTGTGCATAGTATTTTCTCAATAAATGTACTACTGGAAATTAATGATATAAATATGACCCGAAGCCAAAATGTTTTAGAAAGACCCTAAACTTCACTTGGCATTTGCCTCCTTCTACAAGAATTTCTGCTTCAACCAGAGGTGGACTCTAGAGAATCTCCCTACTGGCTTTGTTTCACAATATATTGCATTCTTGGTGGCCAGAGACCAAATTATCTTTCAGTAATGATACCATAAATCTACAGCAGCTTCACTGAGCGGTTAATCTGATATATACAAAGTGCTCAAACTTATTTAACTCCCAATTCATGCATAAAAATGAGAAAAGTTTTTGAAGTTCCTATTAACAAGTGAACTTTGTCCCATTACCAATGACAATGTTCGGAAACAAATGGTTCTGAGACACATGGATTTGGCCAGCAGAAAGGAAAAGCATTGCCATTTACAGAAGGCAGCTGGAAATGACCCTAGGATTAGATTTCTGCTGACTCCCTTCATGCACCAAATTATGTTCTACAAATGGACAATGACTAACTTATGAGACATGTTCTGCGTTGTGAGGGTTGGCCTTCACTCCACTGAAACACTGCCCCACTGTATCACGTACCTGGGAGCCACTGTGTCCAGATGTTGTGACGCAGTGTCCTGGTGAAGAGGGCAAGATGTGTTAATTGTGGGACAACAAGGCAGGGCAGCTCCAGGAGCAAACAGTGACAAATGGGTTGAGAAGGCTAAGCTGGAAACTGTAAATTCCTTACCTAAATTCTTCAAGTTCAGCTGGTCCAATTTAGCCCATAATCCTAAGGAAACTCAGTGGGACCAGTTTCCCAGCCCAGGATCATCTGAAGTTGGTTTAAAATCTGTGTTGTCAATTCCGGCAGAAAACTGATGGGCTAATTATTAGGAAGGGAAATTGCAAAATAATCTTCCAGGTCAAACCACAGAAGATGGCTTGAGCCTTTCTTGTTTCCACAGCATAATCTTAGTTTGGTTTACCTGTAGATGGATCTTGTACTATGAGAGTATAAGACAACACAAAGCTACTGCTTTTTCTGGTCCATTCCCATTCTCACATTTACTAACGCTGTATCTACACAAAAGAATCTATCCTTGTGTTGAAAATATAGATTATCAAGCTGGAAACAAGTATTAAAATATACACTGAATCTGTTAGTTTTCCATACATAGCATACTACTTTGTTTTGCAAGATCCTCGCCTATGCCTCTTCTGTGACAGCAAATTTTTGCAGACATTTACTTGAGGATTACTGTGGCATCTCAGAGCAACTTCCACACTTTCCATCCACCCATATCCTATTAATATGGTAATTATATATTCTATTTTTATATCAAATATTTGCATTTTTCTCTTTCAAAAATGCCATAGATTTATAATCAGATCACTGAGAAGAAATTACACAAAGAAAAAAAGTATGCATTGTGTTTATGAGACCTCAAGGAATATAACAGAGTAGCTGTAACCATCCCAATCTGTTATTCCTAACAAAGGATCCTCAAGCCCTTGCATAGCTGGGTAAACAAGCAAACAAATAAATAAATGTTTTCTTTCTAGTTCCATTGGACAAACAACATGTTTGTCTCAAGAAAGCAATGGCAGCGCTGCTTAAGGGCTTGCACCTTTCATTGTACACATATGAAGTTTCATTCTTCAACAGCAAAGAATGCATAACATTAAAAATGATCCAGAGATGTTCATCACAGAATTACTAAATTTTTAGGGAAACAGCAATACGGCAAAGGTAGGGCATTAATTCAGCCTGTAATCAACATTAAGTTGGCATCACAAAGATCACTGGACCAAAAAAGTTGGAGGCAGCACCAAGATATCCTTCAGACTAGCTCTGCCCAATGGCACATCCCATTCTGTAGTAGGCAGAGCAGAGTTTACAGCAACACGATGTGCAGTGAGCTCTCCTCCACTTTTCTATTTCTGTGTCTGCATGTTTCACAGTCCTTCACTTCCAGAAACAAGTAGGAGCATTTGCTCAAGAAAAAACGTGCTTGCTAAGAATGAAGCAAACCATACAGAAACACCATAATTTATTCTGATAAGGGATACCTAATTAATTTTCCTGTAATTTATTTAATAAATATGAATGTGACACTTTCAGGATTACCAGAATCAGAAAATATAATTTTTTTTTCTCCTAAAATAAGGTGCCTTAAATACATTTTCCTTAAAAAAAAAAGACTGCTCCTCACTAAGCACACTTTTCACCAAGTCACAAATGACAGAAATTTAGAGAGATGAAGGTAAGTTAAACCGTTTCAAAAATCCAGGGCACAGAAGCTAGACACTTCCATACAATACAGAAAGAAAAAAGATGAGGATTAAGAAAACTAAAGACACATGGATGCCCAAAGAGGTGAATGAAACAACAATCCTGCAGTGATCAAAGAAAGAAATAGAACTAGTTTCATAAATGTGGCAGAGGGTACATATAGACTGCAATTGCACCAGGTCATTAAGGTGTTACAGAAAGGGTAAGACTATACAGACACACGATACTGACTTTCCCCAAAATATTATCTTTTAAATAATATGGCCAGAAGAGGTCTGAAATGTTTCCCAGGTTCACACTTAGGCTTTAATTCCAAAATACAATTAATAAGTTTCCTGTCTCCCAAATGGAGGAAACGGAGAACTACTTCTTAGGTCTGCTTTCAGTATCTGCCTGCTCCATTCCCCTGTGGGGCTGAGGTATCCTCTGTTTTAGTTTGGTGACTTACAGTTACTATAGGGTATTGCACTTCAGGAAGTCTGAGATAAGATACGTAGCATGCATTTAAAAAGAAAGACTGTAACTAGCCATAATAGACAAAAATTAAAATTGATCATTGTGGACCAATTAATCTGGAAATCTTAAAATTGCAAAATAAACATCCAGCTTTTAAGAATTCTCTAAAGAAGATTTGGCACTTTTTTCAGTAAAAATACACCAGATTTTAGGACAAAGGTTTTGGTTCCTTTAAAGGGACTTTAAAAATATTTCTATTGGCCTGCTTTCTGAAAGAGAGCTGCCAGTTTATGTTCAGCTCCAATGCAATTAGTCATTGCTATTAAACATGCTGTTTTGGAGTAGAAGCTTTTATTTACATAAGCATATGACATATTAAACATAGATAACTAATGATATAAATACAGTCTAAAGACAGATGTTTTCAAATTAAGGGAAAATAAAATGTTCTTTTTATACGGGAGAACCTAACATAAGTGGTAACACACTGGTCTGCCATTAGGTAAAGAAGTACTTATTCAAAGTTAGAGATGTAATTATTCAGCTGCTTGCAATAAACTTAACACCTTTGCATTGTGCGTTGATTTACCTCCAATACTTTACACCAAGAACCAAACAACTTTCTGCTATGAGGAGTTGACTTTCTAATGCTGAGTAGAAAAAAGAATTGTAAGACAAGTTATTCTTTCTCCTTTCTTTGGGAGTTAAAAATAGGATTGTTTTGTGTGTGTGTAATTGATTGAAGGCAGTAGCAGTCACCTAGGCAGCCAAATAAAAGTCACAACAAAGACAGAGTTTGCTAGCGTACCAGTTCTCCTTGTTACACAGTTTTAGGCACAGAATCATAGCTAACTGGAATCAGCAGACTGCAAGCACTGCAGGGATAAGATACGGGATTTTAAAGCTGCACTTCAGCCAGTAATGTAGTCCTGGCTTTGTAAGTGCCAAAACCCATCAGCTATTGGGGCAAAGCTAGTATTTGTATGACTAAGATATCACCAGTTAAAAGGACACTTAAAAATTAGTCAGTTAATGCAACAAGATGTGAGGTTATGTCCACGTAGGGATCTTGCTAGGTCAACAGCTATCCTAATTTGTATATTTTACCTCTCTAGGGTGTCCCAAAACTAGCTTCTGACTGAAAAGTGGTGTGTGATTAGCATATCAAGACTACCACTTGAGTTGGATTTGTTAGGACTTCCTAAAAGAGATAAAAAGATGTTGGATTCACTGAGATAAACCTTGATGTGCTACAGCTTCCAAGCTATAATATTCACAAGAAGCACCCTTTTCTACCTGTCTAAATCCGAGTTCAGCGGGGTATTACAGAACATACATTTGCAAAGGTGAAAGTACTAATAATCACGACTCACAGGTTGCTTGCTTGAGCATAACACATACTTACTCGTGTTCATATTCAAAATGAAACAGCTTAGTGATGAAATTGCCACATCCCAAAGAGGACTAGACCAGTGCAGGTGGGTGTAGGTGGGCATAGGTGGGCTCTCCACCACTTTATTTAACTGGTGCCACCAATGCCCAACACCACCTCCTCTCACACCATGGCAACAGTTTGGAACATGCAGAGCAAAAAATATTGGTATGTAGAAGCTTCTCTGTTCCCAAGAAAAGGGGACCCCTTCCTTCCCACACACTTACTTAGACATTCCTATGGAAAGCACTTGATTAACTTGTACATAGTGGTGAGAGAGGCTTAAAAACGTTGTAAACACACATCACTGCAAGACTGTGGAATCTGCATCTGCAAACACAGGTATGCCTTAGCCAAGCCTGGGTAACAAAGAAACATTTAATTTTGCATTTCTTTGAAATACCAACCTACCTACCTACATACCAAATTGACTTGTGTTCCAGCAAGTTAAAAAAGCCAGTGTCAATTTGTTAGAAAAACTGAAGCCAGGAAAATTTGGCTTAATTTTAAGTATTTAGAATATTCTTTATGCACCTACAATCTAAAAGAAGAAAAAGACAAATATTGTTTAACTCTGCTGCAGCTCAACCACCATCTTTCCCAAGTTTACTAGCAGATGTGGGGAGCCTGACATCTTTTGAAAGGTATCCAGTGAGATACTTATAAGATCTAGCATGAAAAAGGAGGATATTAGAAAATTTTGATAAATAGGAAGTATTCAATCCTCATGTTAGAGAGACAGCAGATGTCAAGAAACTGTTCAAAGAGTACATTGAGATCAAAAAACTAAGAGGTCACAAAGAGTGAACCCAAGGAGGGACTGGCCAGCAAAAGAGGTAATGAAAAGCTCATTTGCAGAGGGATAATTGATGTGATAGTGTATGTGACCAAAATTTTCTATTTTAATTTAAAAAGGCCAGAGGATATAAAAAGTATATATACAATAGAAAAGAAAATGGAACAGTAAAGGTAGGACATGTGGTTGCTGTCTTTCTATGAAAGATGTTAACCTTAACAAAACCAAGAATTTTTGATTCAATAATAAAAAAGGAATAAAGAAAATGTACTCAGAGAATGTTGTTTATTTTCAATTTTTCTGTAAGAAAGAAGCAGACTTTTTTTTAATACTCATACAATCAGTAAGATACTTCAATGGACAACTGAACACAATTCCCAGCACTAAAATTTGTGATCCAAGCATTTAAAATGAGACCATCAGATTTTTTTCCCCTCAAACCTCGACCTTATAATCAAAGCTGATTTCTACTCTCTCTTGTTAGTTCTATTTCAATAAGAACACCAGCCAACAAAACAGAGCTGAACCAGTGTATTAAGCTTATAAGTTTTCTCTCACATCCTACTTAGCAGAAATTTAAAAAAAAAAAAAAAAAAAAAAAATCAGCGAAACCCAAACTTTCTTTTTTTAAATAGACTTCTGGCTTGCAGGACAGAGACTCAGTTTTTGCATTTACTACCTATACTATCAAAAAAAAGTGGCAAAAAGTTGGGAACAGAATGAAAAGAAACAAATGCCATAAAGAAGATGGTAGCAAGTGAAACTATCGCAGAACAATACACTCAAAAGAATTAGGTGGATAATAATATTTAGAAACTTTTATATATTAAAGTTTTATGGAGGTCCAGGAAGTATATGTAAATGACAGTCTTAACGACTTGAAAACATGCTGCAGTGGAAATCAGTTACCTTTGCCTCGACAAGGAGTTCTAAGCTCAAAGATCATATTTGAAGTGAGACCTTTCATTCTTATTTTTTACAGTGAGAGGCAGTCACGAATAGTTTTGGGGTGAAATGAGCATGGAAGATAAAATTACTGAATGTGATCTACTTACTGATTTTATCAAATGTGCTGCAAAAACACTGCAAAAGCAAATAATCCTGTAGAGAAATGCAATCTCCAGATACATTCCCATGCTCTGGGATTAATTTCTACACAAACAGTGTTTGTTGCTGCTAACCTGTAAGCAAATACATGGGCAATTTCTTTATGTCAACAGATAAACATTTGTACCTCTTGGATCTTTTTTTGCTCACAGAAATGGGGCCACAAACACAAATGTGAGGTAGAATATGTTCAAATATAGCCCTGGAATTGCAGAACATCTTAGCTACAATACTTTAGTAGCATAGAAAGCTCAAGTTCTCTCTGTAGCAGCATCAAGGTCATGCATGAGTAGGAGAAACAAAAGAAAGTACACAATAGAATGAATGACGACGCTGACCAGACCAGTAACTGGCATTCTAGTGTCTTTCCCTCCTACCTCCTCCAGCTTATTTGCTTGTACAGCATTCATGTCCCTTTGTGTTTGGCTATCACAAATGTTCTCAAAGTTGTGTTTACTGGCATCAGTGTTTGAATGACTCATGCCTCATCAGTGCCCTTCTACAGCTTTAACAGCTCTAAATTCATAGAATCATAGAATGTTTTGGGTTGGAAGGGACCCTTAGAGGTCATCTAGTCCAATCCCCAAATTACAGCATTCCTCCATTCTGTGGGACCAGGGCTTATAGGCGACCACAACTGTGCAGCTAGAAGTGCATTCCACTGCAAGGTCCTTGAACTCATGCCCACTAAACTCTGCCATCTGATCACTCGTTCACATTGCTTTTTTGACCATAATGTTTTGTTTAGTAAGATCATCAGAGGGAAAGGAGAGTAATAGTCCCTAACAGTTTCTAATAGTCTCTAACAAATACACAGCTTTCTCCAAGTAGGAAAAAAGCATGTGCCAATTTCTGCAAAGGCACTTCTCCTTGATTTGATCTGAGTTTTTGGTATACAGGACAAGCGCCAGTAGCATCCTCAGTGTCATCGTCCATTTCAGGACAACATAGAACATTGCTGCCTTGCAGTCTTCCTGTATCTGATGATGTCTTGTTTAACATTTTTTGCTGTAGTGTCCATGAACCAGGCTGGTGCTTTCTAAACAAAACTGCTGTCATCACCAAGACAGGGGCCCTCATATAAATGGAAGCTAGAAATAAACAGAACAACTTATCAAAATCAATATTCACTATTTTCTGCTGCAACACATCAAGCTTGCCACCAGTGCCATGTTCCTAAGAAAGCTGTCTCTCCCAGGTGTGATTGTTCACACATGCACATTTTCTAGGGCACCTACCAGAATCTCAAGCGACGATTCAAGTAGAAAATGGTTCAACACCAGTTCTTCTCTTTCAGAGTCCCTCTCCCTTTAGCAGAGATCAATGTTCTATTAACAGTTTTGGAAGCACATAATGAAGAGGTTTCATCTTTGCTCCTTGTGCAGCCAAAGCTTGTTGCCTTCTCTTCCTACTTCATTTATGATGCTGAAAGCAATTAGCCAAACACACACCTCTTCCAGGCTCTTTCTACAGCTAAGATTGCTGGGATAGCTTGGCATTTACAGCTCTGTACTACCAAAACCAGCTTCCGCATTCTCTGAAGGAGGTGCCGTGTGCCTCCTGGGGACTCATCATTCCTTTCAACAAGACATGAGAGATTTGACTTTTTAACCTGGTACTGGGTATTTTTAATGTCAATATTGCCATAGCTTAAACCATAGCTTTTCTCTTATTTGCCGTATTTTTACACATTCTGATGAGCTAGATTCTTTACAGGAATAAGCTCACCTCAGTAAACCCATGCATTATTTCAATAGAGAATGTAAAACTTACACATTCTTTGAAAGGTTTGGCCTGATATCTGTAAAATATAACTCACAGTGAAAAGGTGCTAACTTGTCTAGAGACTTTTTGAAATAGTATCTCTTTGTCGAAAGACCAATAGACCTTGAACAAGCTCATTAAGTCACACCCTGAAGAAATTAGGATAAGGAGAACTAAGAACATCAGCACCCAAGATAGGAGCAGAAGAGCTAATCGAAACCAGCACGTATCACAACAGGCTGTGACAAACCCATCAGCGAGCTAACTCATGACTATACCTGGAAGAAAGGCTCAGAGTTCATGGATGGACGCTGGGGACCCCCAAAGACCACTGACACAAATAACTGAGCATGTGTGATTGGCAGGAGAATATGTAAATAACTCATTATCATAAGACTCCCCTTTCCAGGAAATATGATGAATATGTATAACTTCTTCCTATATAAACAGTACGCTTTTGGTTGTGCGGCATGCATGTTAGGTGGAAATATCCTCCATGCATCCTGCGCCATGAATAAAGAATGCCTGCTTTCTAAAATATCAAGATGAGTCTCAGACAGTTTTCCATAAGCTGTAATTTTTGGTATCAGCTTTACCTATTACTAAATTTTAGTTCACTTTTAGTACTAGTATTTCCAGCAACAAATTAATTTTCTGGATCAGCTTAAACATAGCATTTGCTTCCAGACTGTAGCACAGACCTTGTCTGCTCTAATATCACCCATTGCTCCCATTTTCCTTGTGGTTACATTTGCTTATGTTGATACCACACTGGTTCAGCAAAACCTTGCAAAAGTGATATAATACTTTTAAATTCTCTTGCATCTTCTGTCAAAGTGTTTTAGGCTCAACCTTCCCTCCCACTCAGAAAGTGCAAAACTCTTCATGAACTTTAGGCACGAAAAGGGGTGAGCATTAGATCTGCAAGCCTCCCCATGAGCCACCTACTGCCAAGGCTATTTCCTCTCCTCCAGGAAAAACCAGTACCTGCAGTCAGAAAACCATCCCAAAAACATATCCCAGGCAACACATAGTCTAGAAGGCAAAGGGATGCTGAACTTGTGTTGTCATTTTACTTATCATTTTGGCTCTGGTATTAACTGCTTCTTCCAGTCCCAGGCTGGAAGGCTGTGGATAAGCTGACATTGTAAAGCTGCTCTGTATTCTCTGCTATTTGACTGGTGGTCAAAATAGAGCTAGAAGGTGCAATTCAGCATTTCATAATTTTTCTTTTATTGGGCTATTGTGGGAAACAGCCCTAATAACTAAAAATCTAACCTCGAAGTCTCAAGAGTTGTTGTCCTTGTATCAGCTTGACATAAGTATTTAACAACTTAGAACTGTATCACAATGTTGGTTAACATTAAATTTTTATTTTTTTCTATTTTTGTCTTCAGGTTTCAGTTGTTTGAAAGAGTCATTACTGGAAAGGAATATGTTACAGTCTATGAAAACAAATTCATCGTCTCCTTCCCTTCATGCATTTATTTTTTTCCCCCAATAAGGAAGAAGTGAAAAAGCAATTGCCTTAGACTGCGCTAGTAGTTTTGTTGAGAAGCTAGGACACTGAGCAGGTACGGATAATCTACTGGTTTATTGTTGATACATGTTTTCTGAATTCCAACTTCATTAGCAGTAATAGTGTCAATATATTAAGCATATGACTGACCAAGATAATCGCAGGGAATGTTTTGCACAGAGAGTACCATTCCCCTTGTATTGCATACAGATGGCAATGCCCTTTACATAAGCAAATACTACAAAATACAGCAATGTCAGGACAAGAAGGATCCATATTCTGTTCCAAACCAGGTTTAAGGTCCTAGAAAGCAACTCACGCTCCCTGACAGTCCCGTCAGTCATTAGCTTTGTGCAAGTCCACTTTATAAACAAAGCAGTTTAGGTAACTGACAGTTGCAAGGGCACTTTCACTAATTTAATTGAATTTTCAAGGAACAGTGTGCATAGGTTTTAAATGTATTTTAGGCTGCTGATGCCCTTTGAAAGACACTAATTTCTTAAAAGTCTCCCCAGTAAAAATCTCCCACCAAAGAGCCACCAGCAGCAAAACCAACACAGCAGGCCAGGTATAAAGCTGCTTATTTAAACACCTGTAGTAGCAACCCCCAAAACAGTGGTTTCTGTCACCTGACAGAAGGAGGCTTTTGTCACCCTGAATCACGGTGTGTGGCTGGAGACAAGAAATAAAGAGCAGTCTCTTGCCAGAGTCTTGACAAGTCACACATTTACTGCAGCAGCTCGTTAGGAGCGCTGTTAAGGGAGCATTTTTCCATTTGTCTTTTCATACACACACAATGGTTGGTCACAGCAGTGCTTGTGTCCCTAATCTGATTAGCTCAATAGCGTCTAGAAGTCTCTCCTCCTACAGCAGTCAGTTTACAGTAAGTATTGAGCTGAAATAAACCAACGATTAATAAAGTCAAGGTGGGTATAGACCTTCAGAAGCGCAGGGGAGGAGAGGAAAAGGAACGCCAGATGCTGCAGGCTCTGCACTTCCAGGGAGTATCATTTACGCACTTCGCCTGGCCTCCTCCCTGCACAGAAACTCCACGCTCAGCTTTGCTGCCTGGCTTGTTTGTGCGCATAGACGATTCAACAGCACAAACTGCACAACTCCCTCTCACACAGGGCACACTACGTTTGGGGGGGTTTTTTTAGTGAAAAGTGGGTTTTGTTTTGGGTTTGGGTTTTTTTTGCCTGAGTCTATTCTTGTCAGTGTAAGGAGTAGAAAAATTCGGTGTAACTGAGGCACCAGCATGAAGGCAAACACAACACCTTGCACATCCCTTTGATAAATACTCTCTTGGCCAGTTTCCAATTTACTACTAATGCACAGTTTTGTTCCTGCTCAAATCAAACAGTTTTTAAGGCAAGATGGACAACAGTACAGGCCAAATATGTAGGTAATACGCCCAGAGAAGAAAAAACTACTCAATTAAGCATAACAGTTCAATTTTAGTTGTTGGGTTTTGTTTTGGTTTTTTTTAATACCCTGGACTTCAGAAAGCACATCAGAACCACTGGATTAAAACATGCAGATAAACCCCACAGAATTAGATCTATCTAATTTTTCATATTATTAATTGCCTGATCAAGGAAATTTGGTGCTAATGTGAGGGCTACTTTGTAGTATGTTGGTGTTTTGTAGATTAGCATATAAAGATTACATGCCTGGACAGTAAACCCACATACTAGAATTATAAAACCAAACAGAAGAGTTTACTTAAAATCAGGAAACATTTATGTAACACTGCTTATGATCCTGTGTGCCTCTGAGTACTGCGGGACTGGGTACTTTTCAGGGTAAGTGTAACAGGACAATGAAATTAAAGAGCATGTAAAGGATCTAATAAAGCTACAAGGATGCATTTTTCCACCATTATGATCTGGATTTTGCAGCCTTAAATCTCTTTTTTGTATATGCTCTGTACCCTACATGTTTTTCATGGAAAGGAAAAAATCATTGATTGCATCAAGGACTACATATTGAACCTGGCAATAAAATGGTTGCAGGTCCAGACAGGGACTGGATTACTTGGACCTGGCAATGTCTGGAAACCCAGAGTCCCTGGGGCCTCGTGGTTGCTGCTCCAGGACTCTACATGTTTGCAGCACAGGACCTCCGAGCCTGCATCGGTGATGGCACAAGCTCAGTCCCAGTACTCGAGCGCTGATGCTTTGAGATGTTGCCGAACTTTGGAAGCAGAGTGAAAGCACGAGTTACCATTTCTCCCCTCCAAAGCGTTCAAAGTCCAGTGAAACTGAACTCTGGCATATAAACACCATAAAGAAGGCACTTTCCCTATTCCACAGCTGTTCTTCCTGCAAACCATGGCATTTCATAATAGCGTTCATGAAGCAGTCACTACATATATTTCTATTAAGATTTCCTTTGCTTTTATAATGCAGTGTGCCTGGAAACAAATAGAGAGATCACTACCAGTTGCCCCCATGTTTATTCCTGTCTCAGTGTATTCACCACTGGAAGGCAGCCACCCACATAACATTACTCAATAAAAGTAAATCTTCACACTGAGAAAGTGTGAAGAATGCACGTTGAAGTACCGGAACGACAACCTCCTATTTATTCTGTAATTATACACTGTTGCCTCCAATGCCCTATTTTGATGTTGTTGTTGTTAACAATATGGCTCAATCTGCCTTTCCCTCACAAGAAAGTAAGGGGTGCTGGGCTGCTAGCAACCTTGGAAATTTTATTCCAGTTTCCAAATGCAAATTGGCTAAACTGATAAGACCTTTTTACAGTTTGAGGAGCTGTGAAAACCTTGTGAACCTCTATTCAGGCTAAGAATTTTAACTTGACTTGGGAATCTTCATATCCCTCTGTCTTACAACTACCCTTTTTTCTGCCCTCTGCCCCATATGCCGGTCAAGGGTGTAAGAAGCAGATGCTTTTATCCATGCCTACAATGTAATTTGAGAGGCAACCAAGCTCTAGAGAGCGAAATAACTGGAAGTTGGGCAAGGGGTGTGTCCCCAGTGTCTCTGCAGAGATGTGAAGGGATGGGATTATTCCCTCCAAGCTCAGGATAGAAGGGCCTGGAGAACTGAGAAGCACTCACAGAGGAAGCAGCTCCTGGGGAAGAGAGAAACAAACAGGCTTATTGCCATCACAAAAATTACCTTCATTTGGCTACAGGATCAGCCAAGATAAAAGAAATCCTACTGGCTGAAACACACACAAATGTGTTATGATTCAGTAAAAGTCCACAAAGAGGACACAACGCTCCTGAAGTCTCTGATCACGCCCCAAAGATCCCGCAGACGGGTGAGGAAATCAGCCATGAAAGTCAGTTCCATCTATCTCTCACCTCCAGCCACCTCTTTTGCCCAACTGAAATTAGAGGAATTTTGTATGAAGCTATTAGAAACCTAATGTGTTCAACTTGCATGTGTCCCTGAACATCAAAATGTCCTCAAGGCTGGTGCAGTAAGAAACGTAGTATTTAAGCTAGTGGAGTATCTTAAAAGTTCAGCATTGACCCAGGGGGCTTAATGGAGCCAAGTAGGAAACAGTAACAGACAGACATCTGCCAAAGAGGCTAAAACCTAGTCACAACTGATTTCACTATTCTCAGCCCAAGGAACGTTTAGAGTGTAGGTATGGAATTCAGGTATCAACTGGAGAGCACCCCATAGGGTTGTTACCAGACTTACTCAGAATTAAAGTGCTAGGCTATTTGCAGTTACAGTCATAGCCTGGGCCTCACACATAAGAACATGGCATAATTTTTCCAAAGAGTCTGGAAAACTAAATAAAAAATTTAGTATAGTTTACTGGAGACAGAATGGTATATGAGTTTGGCATGGATGCGGGAATTAAATTTCTGCTCTTAAACACACAACTTGACAATCACAAATGTAATGCACAACCCTTAAAGAAACCCTGCAGGAATTCTGGGAGACTCCAGCTCTGGAGTGCTCCTCTTCTTCTTCACCCACAGGTTTTCCCCCAAGAAAATCCTTAGCACCAGTTAGCTCCTGAGACTACCTGAGACTATGCAGCTGGTAAGCTCCCCTGATCTTCACACCCTTCCACTTTTTTTATTCTTTTAGCTCCTTCATGTTACACATCAGCAACATGAAGACAAAAAGGTATTTTTTGCAGTTAGAAGTTGGCAGCATCTAATAAAAGCAGGAAAGTTTAACTCTAGTCCCTAGGTTGCTGTCAAATGCATACTTTGATTAAATATAAGGAATGGAAGATATACACACTCAAATGTTAATAAAATGCTGCTTCTCCCACAGTCACCATCATCTAATAAAGGTCGTTTGATCTGTTTACAAAACAAATCATATTATTTTACACCCGTGGGTAGCATTTTAGTTGTAGGAGGCAATTTCATTCTAATTTAATGGCAGAGAGGCATGCCTAACTTAAATACCCATTATACCCACTCTCTGGCTTCAAGGAAATTGCATATTGTGAAGGGAGGTAGACATGTCTGCACTTGTTAAACTGTTAAAATTAATGTGTTTAAACTTTATTTAGTGTACACAATTTTATCCATTCTCCCAGAACCGCTTAACTGATGCTAGATTTTAATGAGTATTTTTAATATCTGTTGCAAAGGAAGTGGAACATGTAGCATTCCTGATCAAAACCACAAATCCATCCACCCCTGTGAAAGTTAACTCCAACTCCCATTTATAACTGAAGAATCCTACACCAACTCATAGTGTTTCTACCTTTAAATCCAGCTACAGTGCTCCATTATTATATAATTATCTATTCAAGCCTACATGTAATAATAAATTTCCTTGTAACTCTATAACTGGTATTTCATTCTTAATTGCTTGTTTTAAAGCAGTAGTTACAGAGATGCACTGAGATAATGGCCTGCTTATACCAAATGCTATATAGACTACAAGAGATATCTGAACCTAAAGAATTTATAGACCAGATCACAGGCTTCTCTAAGGAGAGAGAGTCAAGGCACTGTATAGAAGGTACTATGAGGGACAGCGTGGCATCGGAGAACAGCATGAGCCTGTGTTTCTGAATACACGTTGCTGCCTGTATGTTCCTGGTAACGTCAGATAAATAGCATCTTTCATCATTGTACAATTACACACTCAGCAGAACATCCAAAAGCAGTCAGCAAACTTCCTAATTCCCCTGGACAGTAGTCTGATGCATAAAAATGCCAAAAGCTACACGACATCGGACTCAGTCAAAGCCAGTCAAACTGGCATCAATAAAGCTCGCCATCTCCTTAGCCAAATGCCATGGTCTCACACTAGGAAATGCCCCATGAAGAATATATTGCCTTTATCTACAAGGCAGGTGTTTTAAGCACATTAAAATAATACTGGATTCAGTTAAGCAAGTATTCAGCCTCCTTTGCGTTTGGCATGGATACCTTAGCTCTATACACAGAAGCTGGTATTTCCAATTAGGCTTTAAAATTGGCTTATAAAGTTTTTTAACACTAGCAGATAGAGAGCAAAACATCTGCCACCATCTACCTTTTATTGCTTGTTTTGGAGGCTACAAAGAGCAGAGGTTAATACTAAGAAGACATACTATTTTTAGAGAAGCAGTTCTCACCTTTGACTTAGTTTGTGGCACTATACAAGGTAGGCTCTTAATTGGGTGCTTAAAGTTGGCCTCTGTAGACCAGCTGTCATTTCTACATGTAAAAAAATATGATTTTCTTTGTATCCTTGTAGGTTCTCCTTCACGCTTATAATGCAGGAATGGGTATCCTGGCCAGCTGCAGGCAGCCCAACATCCAGTTACCACAGATTTATCTTTAACTTCCCAGCAGTCTGAAGAGCTGTCATTAGGAACACAGTTTCTTCAATTTCCTTCCACACAAACTGTGAAAATTCCTTCCTTAAAAATATCTAAGCCAAAGCCAAAACACATGCAATTACAAGCAAGTGACAGCTTCTCTCTGCATGTGTGTACACTGATTTAAAAGAAAATATTTTTTACTGCCTCTACAGGGCCAAAAATAGTGAGTTTGGTCACAGTGAAGTTGAGATTTTTACCCTCCTTGACAGAGCACATAATAGGCCAAAGATAAGAGACTTGAACATAATGACATTATTAAGGACATGCCTATGCAGCACAATAGAATTGTGTAGAAATAGTCAAGCTAGATTAAGAGCAAGTACCATACTTTAGCACAGGCTTCTATTCCTAGTTAATCACCTCTATTAAGAAGTTGGCAATTAGCATGGGTGTAATGCAGAGCTAATGCAGCCACATTGTTTCCCTTAATAGTTCTCAGTCTACATGAAAGTATAAGGTGGGATGTGTGCTATTTGAAATCAGCTTTAGAGACCTGGTTTACCCAGTAGCTTTTTTCCTTCTTGTGTAGTCAAACCTAATACACAAATTTAGATATAAAGTCAAATGCAGTGTGGAACAACTCTACGTTGCACTGTAAAGTTTTTTCAATCCTCTCTACCCTTGAATTTATCTTGTATATGCTCTTATAGTGTAGCTTGACTACTTGTTTTTGACTTCAGAATGCCATACACAGATTGATTTTTTTGAAAGAAGACTCACATTCTGCTTTTTAACAGCAAAATTTGCTTTTGCATGTCAGTAGGTCCTCTTTCAAGCCCTCTCACTAGTGAATAAATAACATCTGAACTAAATAAAATCACAATGCTATTAAATAAATGTACTCTTTATTAAAATTAACCCCTGAGAAGTGACAGAGCTCCAACTAGTTGTGGGGAAAAAAAAAAGTCAACAAGATGCAGCTTCCTTTTTGCTGAGGTTGGTAGAGCGAATTATTATTTTAAAAGCAAATTTTATCTTTCTATTTAAGACAGTTTATATTA
>JAKFQP010000112.1:2221696-2356343 GCA_023375905.1 Nycticorax nycticorax
GCAGCCCTTCCCAGAGAGCTCTGGCCTCAAACTCCCTCTTCACATGCAGCTGGGAGCTCGCTCACGTACGAGGTCAGCAACAACGGCTGCACGCTAATACATCTGCTAATACTGCTCACGGAGCATCTCTTGAAAGCGGCACTGGTTTTGTTCCAGCAAATCTTCAAAAAAAATTACAGTGGAAAGGCATCCAAACAGAGTTAGGTGTTCTCTCGCTCCTCGGGGTGAAGAACAAGTTGTTTTCAGTTTTCCCGGTGTTTTAAATGGCACATGGAGTCCGTGCGAAGCAGTACTTGAACTGCTATTCCTGTCTCCTTTCAAAGCACTTCACCTGGGAGGGAAGGTGGCCTTGGGAGAGCCGGGGCCACATTCCTGCCTAGCAGAGAGCCGGAGCTGCAGCCACCCGAGGTTCGCTCACATTGCTGAGCACATGGAAGCGTGCAATCCCACTGACTTTCAGGCATCTTCATAAAAGAATGGAAAATGGCATTAGCCTCTCACTTTCAACCTTCATTTGTGCTTATCCATTTTTCTGTGCCACACAGCTTTTTCAAAAACACAAGCGATTGGAACAAGATTAAGCACTACTCTCAAATGAAGACCTGTGCTGATAAAAAACTGCTTCTGAAGAAAATTTAGAATCTGTCAGATCTGTGACTTATTTTTGCTGTTCACAGCACATTTGAAATTTCCTGAGTTTTTATATATTCAATACAGTCTAAGAAGTTCTTCTCAGGTTGTTTTTCTGGGAGACAATGGGCCACAATGACTACTGTATTAGCAAGTTGCTATTCTTTTACCTTTAGTAAAAATAATGTGAGTAGAAGAACCACTATTTTGTGTGCTGCACAGGAGTTCTACCAGCATACTGAAAAAGATCAGAAGGGAATTTTTAGTTTTAATTTTAAATTTAAATCATGTTATACAGGTGAAATAAAGATACAACAGATCCCCTAGTTATTTATAAAAGTAAATTTTGTAGTTCATCTGGATGCAATAATACATGCTGTACAACACAGAACTACCAGAAAATCTACTACTACTTATCATGTATAATTAAAACTATGCTTACAACTGTAGTTTGGCTGTCTGGCAATCCCCTCTACTCCACAAATGGAGATTATAGGGAGTGTATAAAAGGCATTTGTCCATCATGGCTTGGAAAAAGTCATTAAAAGCAAAGCACCATTGGAAGTTCTGTGCCTGATACTGTGCCAGTCCAAAAAGTACAGAGGCTTAAAGCTACCAACTAAAAGCAAAATAATTGTAAAAGTGTAATTACCTGCTAAGTTTCTTCATTTAAGTCACACAATAGAGTCTTTCTGGTCACGCAGTCTCATGCTCATTCCCTGAGAATGACAGATATTACAGATTATTTAAAATCATCCCTTCTCTCTGAAATTCAGAAAAAATTAATCCCCCTCACTGTTTGGATTCCTAAACCCATTTGCCCCTGTTAAAGAAAATCTAGATTGAGTTAAATTAATTTTCTTCCTCCCGATGTTTCCTCTACTCTCTTTAACTTGAGAGCTGCTCGTATACACCTTCTGACCCTATGCAGGGCCAGTAGGCCATCCTCCAGGTGTAGCAGAGGCAGAAGATAATAATCTCCAACAGACAGTGCCCTGACAAGCGCAACACCACTTGTCCAAATGCAGTGCTTTTCACCATGTAGCCCGATGGCTGTGCTGAATAGCTGTTGACAAACAACTACAATATCTATGCCTGCTAGAATCAGTTAGTAATAATCAAAACTCTGTGAAAGAAAAAAAAAATTATCCATGCAAACAACTGACTAATATGAGTGTGGTTTTAGTTTGTGGTCTTCTGAAGCCTGGAAGTTTCATAATACAATTTTAAGGGTGTCAAAAGAGGCATGGTTTAGAAAAATGAGTTTGCATACGCTATGTAGCAATCCACAATGATGTGCTTTCTGAAGGGTTCATGCTTTCCTTTGTAAATTATAAAAAAATTGAAAACCACTAGCTAGATAAATCCACTGCTTTATGTATTTCATATTACAATATATTTAGCTAGTTACACTTCTGTCACGGAGTAACCATGGAAAACCTCCAATAAATTCTGATCATTTCACATCAATTAAAATGCATCATTGACCCTGCAAGGATGAAGAATTATCAGGTCACGGAGCTAACATATTGTTAAATTTTACGGTTAATCAGATTGTTGCAGACCATAAATATTCATGGTAAAAGTGAGCCAGTTTTCATGCATAGTCACAGGTACAAAGAGACTAAATTTGTGAATTTGTATGGACATTGTTAACATCAACACTCTTGACAGCACTTTGAAAAGCTGGATTTGACAATTGTCTTTATAAACTTGGTCATAATAATTACATAAGGTCCCTTTATTGAAACCGTTCCTGCTTTGACCATAACTTCGGTCTATATATATGACTACACTAAAAATATTCTAAAAACATACTATCTGAAAAACAATAAATGTGTTAAACTATACTATTCCTCTCCCTCGAGGTATCCCAGAATTATCAAAATAATAACTTTTTCTCTGAGTCTAAAAGACTAAGTATTAGGTTATTTGGGAATTAACATTACAGAATGTTCTGTTATTATCTCCTTTTGGACAGGGAAGAGCTATGGATGTCATCTATATGGACTTCTGTAAGGCCTTTGACATGGTCCCCCACAACATCCTTCTCTCTAAATTGGGGAGCTATGGATTTGATGGGTGGACAAGTTGGTGAATAAGGAAGTGGCTGGATGGTCGCATCCAGAGAGTGCTTACTGGTCAACAGCTCAATGTCCGTACATAGATTGGTGACAAGTGGTGTCCCTCAGGAGTCCGCACTGGGACCAGTGCTGTTTAGGACCTTCATCAATGATGTAGTGGGATCAAGTGCACCCTCAGCAAATTCACAGATGACACCAAGCTGACTGGTGCAGTTGACAAACCCAAAGGAAGGGATTTCATCCAGAGGGATCTGGACAAGCTTGAGAAGTAGGCCTGCATGAACCTCATGAGGTTCAACAAGGTTGAGTGCAAGGTCCTGCACCTGGGTTGGGGCAACCCCTGGTATCAGTACAGGCTGGGGGAAGGAAGGATCGAGAGCAGCCCTGCTGAGAGGGACTTGGGGGTGCTGGTGGATGAAAAGCTGGACATGAGCCAGCAATGTGCGCTGGCAGCCCAGAAGGCCAACCATACCCTGGGCTGCATCAAAAGAAGCGTGGCCAGCAGGGTGAGGGAGGGGATTCTGCCCCTCTACTCTGCGCTGGTGAGACCCCACCTGGAGTACTCTGGGGCCCTCAGCACAGGAAAGACATGGACCTGTTGGAGTGGGTCCAGAGGAGGGCTACAAAAATGATCCGAGGGCTGGAGTACCTCTCCTATGAGGCCAGGCTGAGAGAGTTGGGCTTGTTCAGCCTGGAGAAAAGAAGGCTGTGGGGACACCTGATTGTGGCCTTTCAGTACCTAAAGGGGGCCTATAGGAAAGATGGGGAAAATCTTTTTAGTAGGGCCAGCTGTGACAGGACAAGGGATAATGGTTGTAAACTAAAAGAAGGTAGATTCAGACTAGATATAAGGAATAAAAATTTTTACAATGAGGGTGCAAAACCATGGAACAAGTTTCCCAGAGAGGTGGTATGATGACTCATCCCTGGGAACATTCAAGACCAGGTTGGACAGGGCTCTGAGCACCCTGATCTAGCGGAAGATGTCCCTGGTTAATGCAGGGGTATTGGACTAGAAGACCTTTAAAGGTCCCTTCCAACCCAAACCATTCTATGATTCTATGACAGTTACGGCTTTGAGGATGAATGTGACTTGAACATCTTTGTTAAACAAGACCGCTTCAGAAGAGCAATGAAGAACTAGTGGGAGACAAGAACTGGAAAATCCCAGTCTAGATGTGGCTGAAAGTTGGATGAAGCTAATGTAAAAGCTTCAGTATTAACCATCATGCTTAGATATGCTTTACATATCATATACAAGCAAGCTTCTCCTTTACAAACTGCTTGGTAATCTGCATGAAGCAGAAAATTTTTCACCATTAACATGCAACTACAACACATCAGTTAAAAAAAAAATCACAGTGTAAAATACTGCAAACCATAAACACTTATGAATAATTCTGAAGGTTGAAAAGTTTATATGCAAATAAGAGGAAATGCTAATTGCTGCCTTTTTAAAATAAGCTATTTCTTACAGAAACTGATCTCCAGGTTTTAATGCTTCCTTAATTCTACTCTTTGTATGTTACAGGCTGCAGAAACAGCACCCAATTCAATGCGAGGTGCACACAACTCAGGCTGAGGCCAGACGATACTTGACATGGGAACACAGAAACTTTAAAAGGTAGAAAAGAAATGGCGATCTATGGAGAAATAACGTGGGTAAGACTGCAGTGCACAATGCTTTACTTTGCACTCCAGACAGGTTATTCTTCCTCAATTTCTTAAAATGTTGTAGCTGGAAAAGTACATTCTTAAAAGATGCCCCCAACACCAAACACAGCATTTGTCCACAATGTAATTTAATCAGCTAGGTCCAGAGACCTAATATCAAGAACCATAGCTTTTGAGCATCATACCTCTCTGCTAGTTTGGGAGGCTGTTTTACAAGAATTATGGCTATACTTAACATGTATATACAAATAGTTGCATTACATAATTCTGCTTTCAGGTAGCTGTGGGAAGCCCACTGCTTTTCTTTTTTAGGACACAAATCTCTAGCAGGTCACAGAACACTTAGCTGTCTTAGAGACAGAAGCCTCAAATCTGTAAGTTCTGCAAACCCTTTGAACCAAGGCTAGCCAAAAACGGGAGCTCTTGCAGATTGCTCCTGTTAAATCATCAGGAGACCAACGGGGGCAAATGCCTTTTGACAGAGCTCTGTTTTGACACAAAGAAGGCACTGTGTCCTATTTTCTGGAACATAGCAGGAGGCAGCATGTAGGCTAGAGCGCTCTGCTTAAGCAAGACCTTGTAGCAAAGAAACTCAGCTCTTTCAGGGGCAGGCTGCCTTCTGCCTGCTGGTAAATTCTTTCAGTTGTGCTGATTCTTTCTGCCCTGCACTCATGAGCGAAGCCTCTGAAAAATAGTAAAGGCTAGCCAAACTTCTCTTCCAAACATACCTTGTGTATTTCTGGAGCACGACAGTGAAAAGTTGGAGCTGATAGTTTCCATAACCAGAACTGACCTATTTTCTACAACTGTTCTAAGATGAGAAGTAGCTATCATCATCTCTTAATAATACCCTACCAATCTGACAACACTGCAAGCGTCCTTTATTCTATGCCAGAAGCAGCCCCACAGAGATCAGAACTGTTACAGTAATGCCGGACTCACTTAGTGTGAGAACAAGCCTTGACCATACATAAACACATCTGAACTATGAAGTAATCCATTCAGTGGCATCTGATGTTTTTTTTTTAAAGTCCAGCTCCATACACAATGCAGAATGCAAATGTCACATTTTCTGTTGCTTCTAAAACAGGAATTTCTATCTATTCCAGCTCTTTTCAGTTGTTTGAAATATTCTATCATTTGAAACCAGAGTGCTTTGGTAGGAAGGAAGCCTCACAACTAGAGCTGGATGAAATAAACAAGATGTGCTTTATGAAACAAACACCAGTTTTCACTTGGCAAAGATACAGCAACATAAAGCACTTAATGTTTTCAAAAGGAACTTGCAGGCACTTGATTTCTTAGCAAAACACAGATATAACACTCCAAGCAACTGTGAACATTTGTTAAGAATTTTAAGATGTGTGTAATAACCTGCATGTTCAAGAAGAGGTTGAATATTGTGTCTCCTTTTGACACGGACATAAACAGATATGCCAAGGAAGCAGCTGAAACAGAAAAAATGATAACCCTGTAAAGAAATAAAGTTCAAGCTGATTGCCTCACGTTTAAGGCAACAAAGAAGAGGGATTGTTCACTTTGTTACCTATCAGTCCATCACTTACCAGACTAACTTGGTCCCCTCCCCCTTCCGTTGCAGACATACAAAATGTCCTCTTGTCATCCCAAAATTGCGTACAGTACAACTAGCTTCCTCAGCCTCTAGCCATTAAACAAATTACCTGAAAACACATAAGCTCAGCCTTTCTTTCAGATGTCACCTGTGTAACTCTTATAAAAGCATCCTACTAAGATTGTCCAGCATATCTGTCAGCCATTCTCTTCAGAGGGATGGTAACAGACTAAAAAAACACACACACACACGAAACCTTTTAACCTGTCAGAACAACAGAGAACAAGCCATTTCACCTACTGTTGTTATTGATTCAAATCTGAGATGAGTAAAGACACCCACAGTGGAAAACACCAGCAATTGAAAAAGAATTGCTGTACTTGTAAATAAAATTCATTCCATTTAAGAGCTCCATGGCTACTGGTTCTACAAAACTCAGAAGGAAAGGTTATTTCTTTTAACAGCTTCCTTTGAATCCAGACCTCTTAACATCCTGCACAATGGTTTATAACACAGGTGGAATCCAAAAACCAGCAAGTCCTTACACCCTTTCCTGAAAAAATACCTGTTCTCCCTTCTCCATCTCACCCTACCCCAGCCCTGAAGAAGGAAGAAACATGGTACTACTTTCCACTACAGTAAGTCATCTGCTGCAACCCTAGAGTAAGCTGATTTTTCCATTATAGACCATGCACCAACCCCTCCCATAAAATATTAATGGAGGTATGGGGCACTGACAACATCAAGGAAAGGATTCGTTGTGCGGAAGAGATCTGGAGGCATGCCACAGCACAGGAACACAAGTTCAGGGCAATTTTCTGTGGCAAAACCTCCTTTTGGGGCTCATTCCCTACACAAGCAGAACTGCCGCGCAAAGTGTGCCGAAACCTACATTAGCATTAGCAAAATAACTAGGGTAAAATTGATTTAAATAATTAAATGAAATTGTTGAAAGAGGCTTTTTAGTTGCTCATGGAAGAAGAATTAACTTAAGATTTAAATTACAATTCTGTAATAGACACATGCATATTTTTTAAAAGGGTATAATCATCTTGATGTCAGATATGTAGACTTGTGCCAAAAAAAATAAGAATAGCTTACAATTGGCACTTTCCACACAATATTTTAATGGCAAGATTAGATATCCATGTTAAATTATCAGCAGTTTTCTGCAAGACAAAAGCCATTTCCACACAATTATCCCTCTTCTCACGTCATTTCTAGGACTTTCTTCCATGACACATGGTGTAGAGCAGCACAGTCCCCTTTCTGACTGTGAAGATCACTTTCCTGGATCAGAGTTAGCAGCGCAGTGCACCACAGACCCTATCTGGGCATGCAACAGATGGGATGGCACACACATGAGGCTCCCAGCTAACTGATTCACTGCAGATGTGCTGCCTTAAAGCATAATACATATGGAAATCAGATGCTTGTAGGCAGTATCAATTTTATTACAACCATGCAAAGGCAGTATGAATGCAGTAAAATACAAGCGTATACCTAAAAAAGGCACAGGAGGGTCAAAGGAAAGACGGCTGGGAGCAGACTACAAGGGTAGTTCACTTGTCCAAATATAGTCCCTGTTACAAAGTATGCAAAACCTAATGACACAGTGGTCTGCAAAAGCCTTCCAAGCACTACTACTGCTCTGATTTTCCCAGCTACAATTCACTGCTGTGGAAGCTACCGTAAACCCAGAAGTCATAGCTTGCAGCATCAGAAACTGTAATGATACACTATCCACAGCTGCGTGTGTACGGTGGGAATGAAGTGCTCAGCTTATCTGGGCAGATAAAAATCAGTCTTGGTTGGTTACAAATGCCTCTGACTTTGAGGGCAAGGTAAAAAAAGAGACAATTTTACTGGTACTTCATGGAAGCATAGGAACATACATGTTAGAAGTGACCTCTAGAAAATACCTGGTTCAACACCCTGCTCAAACCAGGTCTATCTAGATCAGGTTCCTCAGGAACTTGTCCTGTTGAGGTCTGAATACCTCCAAGTAGATACATCCCAGAAAAAATTAATTCATCGCCTCTCTCTAAGCCCATCAGACCCACCAAACTTCCCATCTACTTACACACTCACTTACCTCACCAGTTTGGTGAGAAGAAACCTATGGAAGACTGTGACAAGGGCCTTGCTAACGTTGAAGTATACGACACCCACTGCATCCATGGTGTCAGCCACCTCATCACAGGAGACACTGGGCTGCAACCCTTGCTGTTGGTAAACCTGTGCTGGCAGCTCCCAGCCTCTTTCTCCTCCTTCCTGTGGCTGGAAGTAGTTTCCAGGAGGATTTGCTCCATGGCCTTCCCAGGGGCACAGAGGGGCTGACCAGCCTGTCATTACCCAAAGTGGTCAAAGTGGTCAAGTGTTTTGCTATTGTTGTTGGTTTTGCCTTTTCCCCCTTCATCAGGAACCTCCCCAGGTGCCATGACCTTTCAAAGCTGATACAGAGCTGCCTCCAGTCACATGAGTCAGCTCCCACTGTACCCCCGGGGTGAACCCAAGGTGCCACGGACTTGCCTGTGCCCCAGCAAGTGAAATGCTCCCTAAGTCCATGTCTCTTTTCCACAGGTGGTCATTCTCCCAGACTCTGCTAGGAGGCTCAGGAACCCAAGGGCAAGCCTTACCAGTGAAAAAAACCAAACCCAACAACAATAGCAAAACACTTGACCACTTTGACCTTTTTCCACTTTGTCATGAGGTCTTCTGCCCCTCTCCTGGAGCAGAAGGGCTTCATCTTCCTTAGCCTTTCCTTTTACTGTTGATGTACAACAGGAAAGCTTCTCTCTGCCCTTCATTGCCTCACCAGTTTCAGCTGCAGCTGGTGTGCTGACTTTTCTCACCTCACCCTCCACACTCAGGCAACGGATACCCTCCTGGTGGCTCCTCGTTTCCAGCTTGTCTTCCATTTCCTTTACAAATTTGCAACTCCTCCTAGTCTCGCAGTCCCCTGGACACCTCTGCTCTGCCCATGGAGCACTCCCTTGCCTCAGGTTATGGGAAACCTCCCCTAGTTTGAAGGTCTCCTCACAAAATTAGAAAGCCTGTTTCCAAAGAGGCTCCTGTCCCACACTGCCATATGTATCCTATCTCTGTCAAGCAGTCTTCATCCTTTGAGGAAGGTCCCCAAGAAACCGTGTTCATTCATATGGTCATGCATGAACATATCTTAATGGCCACAAGAACTTAAGGGTCAAGGGATAGGATTTCTATTTCAAACTGATATGCAAACATCTGGCTTCTTAAAATCCTCTTGTCAGGCTTACTACTCAGACAGGAAGAAACTCCAATTCCATCCAAGCTGAAAATTAAGAGTGCAAAATACAGAAAGTTATAAATATATAGTACATATGAACACATACAACCACTCAACTCACATGTTATCCTCCTGATTGATTGCAGACTGACTGACACTGCAATTAATTTTAGCAACAGAAGTAAAACCATGCAAATTTATTCAGCACATTTCTACAGTCTAGGAAAATTGTGTAATCGTATAAGCAGCTATTGCGTAAGACATGTATAAGGGAATTCTGTTGCAGGCTTTAAATCTGAGATCGGTCTGCCATTGCCCGTTTCTTGCATGCTACTCTATGGTGCTTTACAAAGTTGCTTGCCATCCACCTAAACACAACTTCCAGAATATTTTATAAAACCCTTGCAGTGACAGCGATTTTAGGACACTGGCAATACTCTTGATGTCTCCTGTTCTGTTCTTGTGATAGGTCGGTAGCATTTCACAATCAGAATGCAATATGAAGCACTTTTTGTCTCTGTTCCACAGACAGATATTTTGTAAATCTTTCTGGTTTACAGATGCTTTTTGATTACACAGGATGAGATGCAATGACCCAAACATTACTTTTTTATTTTTCCGAATTGCTGCCAGACAGCTTTGATTATTTACAGCTTTATACCACAACTACTGCCTTTTCCATATCTTACTGTACCAACATAAGTTGCAAAAAGATGATTTAATTATCTCACACAATGCAAAATGCCATCCCATATTTTCCTGAAGAGCATGGAACAAATAATCTTGAGAGCACTGAGAGGACAAGACTGATTGTATGAATGTCAGCAATGTGAAATGATATAGTGACTAAATGTTAAACTACTACAAGGTCTGCAATGACCTCCCCCTCCTCTTATTCAAGAGAAAATCCATGTCACCTAAACTTGAATCCTCATGGTCTTTCAGCCAATACTGAGCTGGAGTCTCCTCTCAGTATATTCAATCCAAATATAGAATAAATATATCTTAGGTGAGAAGACTAAGTCTGTCTTCAACATCCAGTTATTCCTTCCAAGCTGGATAAAAACAACTATAAAAATTTTAAAGAATTAAACAAATTGCAATGTTATTTACACATTTTGGAATAAAGTGCATCCAGATACATACCCTTTTAAGGGGAATTTTTTTATTTGTCACCTACGTACTGGAAAAAGACCATTAAATGTCTTGGTGTATAAATAAATATAGTTATGGCTAACAGTAGAACTGCCTCTGCTATTACAAAGCACAGTAAGACAAGCAATGGAACCTGCGGGCCTCATGATTTATGAATAAAAACCTGTAAGAGTTTCAAGTCCATTTGGAAACAGAACAGGAATGGAGCTTTAAAGATTTCTTGCATCTAATCCTACATCATGATTAACAAAAAGCATTACTCACTCCCTGATCTGTATTTCTGGTATGGCCTCTTCATCATATGAATGCAGATACAAAGCCGTCCATCATCTGTATGGAAATGTTCTACAACAGCTTCTTTTACATTAAAAAAAAAAAAAAAAAAAAATCAAAGCAGCAGCTGAGACTTGGTAAGCATTTAAGGAAAGATATTGCAGCAAAAGCACAAACATGACAACTTTCCTGGAGATTAAAAGCAAAAATAGCATGCACTGGTAATTTACCAGTTTACCTCACATATTTTCAGGGAACATTTACCAACTAAATTATAAGGATCAACGGCCTTACACCAACAAGGCAATTGAAATGTCACTGTGAAGAAATTTTCATCTGCAAACTTCTTCCCAATTTACATTCTTACAGTGAAGAAATAACAAATTGGTCTGTGAAGCAGAGCAATGGAGTAGACAGAAATGGTTTTAAATTGTTTCAACTTGTCTTCCTGGAGGGTTCTCAGCCATTCCAATGGCTAAAGCACTGGAAGAAGATTCGGATGGTTTCTCTGCATGACCTTGGACAACTGTTTTCACCTCATCTGTGCCTCAGTTTCCGACAGAGAAGACAGAATGAACGAAAAGTCATACAAGCTGAGCTGAGACACTGAATGGAAAGTATTCCTTGAACACAAGTGGCAGCAGTTTATGCCTTTCTTGGTGTAATCCCTGCCACCTTTAATGCTTAACAAAATAAATGGCCTGCTTGACTGATTTTGTTGATAAAATGAGGCGCCTTGCCAACACTGTTAGGCAAAAACATTTTGTATTTGCATCTTAAGCCTGTTCCAGCAGTAATGATGATTTCCTCTGAAGAACCCCCCAAGCTTAAAGTCAGATCTAGGTATAGAAGAGAATATAAGAGTTAGTTCCTTCCTACGCCTCCTATACCACCTACTGCTGGTGGTTTACTGCCAGTTAACAACAACATAGGCAAACTTTTCTGAAGCAGCTTCTCCAGTCACCCAAAGATATACTATATTGTCTATTTGTTCTTAAAAGAGGCTTTAAGTCAATGCAAAATAAGTACTCACAATACTCATAATTTGAGCATATGTGACTGACTACAGTATACTGCTTTAAAATGTTAACTTGAGCTAGTAAGTTAGGTTGGTTGATTTTGTACTTAGGCTGAACTGATACCATTAAGAGTCCGAACACTGCTCAATTTCTTTTTATATACACACCACATGTATATAAATTCAGTGAATTTTAATAGAAATTTTAGTTTCAAGAGCTTTAAATTCTATAAACAATTTTAGCTCATCTTTAATTATTTTCTACTAACATATAAAAACACAGTAAGTTTCTAACAATGTAGCTTGCATATATATTCCTTAAGGAACCTTTCAGTTTCCCTCCACACAGTTGGCCCCTGTTGACAATAGGAATAAAACCACAAAACCTATGATAATTTCATTGTTTCATTTTCTGTAAAAGCTGTGTTGCTTGTAACACAAGAGCACATGTGCAAACAAATCGGTAAGTTCCACTTCAGATAAAAATAAAGCATTTCTGTGCCCTAAATTCTGCTTTAACATAAACTGATCAAGAGGACCAAAAGTAATTTCACTAAATCTTGAAAAAAGAGCCGATGCCATCTCCTGTTCTCTTCCCTTTCCTATCTAAACATAAATACAATTTATCTTTGTGTCACACATGCTCATCACCATACACAGGAAATTAGCTTCCCTTGGAATTCATATTTGAGAGTAATCAGAAATGCAAGAGTTCAGACACATCAGTAAATTACATCTCAAACCATACAAAGACCAACGTGGGATGTAGGAAGACAAATTGGCTCAAGTTTCTAGACTAGGTTGCAAACTATTTGTAACATTTCAAAAGGCTTATTTCACTAATGTGTGAAATAAGTTGCAGTAATTGTTTAATTTAGAAAAGTCAGCAACTGTTCCTGGTCAAAAACACTTCTCTTTTTCTCCCCTATGGGAATATTTTAGCAACTGGAGTAAATGCTAAGAAGAGGTGTGTGAAGCCCCCGTGCTAACAGCAGCTCTTCATGGATGGAGCTGCTCCCAAGGCCCTCATGGGTCCTACCACACCCATCCCAGATCCTCAAAACATGTCTTCAGATGCCGATTATGGAGCACCACGAAAATTCAACTTTTCTAGTTGACAGCTGAGAAAAATTCTGAGCCATTACCACCAGCATATTTTCTTCGTTCCCAAACAGCCTGTCCAGGGAAGGAGTACAAAAGCAGGCAACATCACCGTTCCTGGAGCGGAGCAATTCCTGAAATGGAAGCCAATGATTCCCACCTTAACATTACAAGTTTTATTTGCACAGGACAACCAGAGAAACAGCAGAAAGTCATTGCAGACGTATGTTTAAGAGCCACAGATCACAAGCAGGGCTAGAAGCCTCTAAATGGGTCATGGGCTGTGCCTCTGGGGTTCTAGCACCTAAGGTAGAAAGTACAATACCTAAAAAATTAGTATTCAGTGTTTGGTGGGGTTTTTTTCTTATAGTCTTTTAAAGTCACTGTTTTTCAGAGATATTCCTACATTAAAATGGACTTTCACAGAGAAAGACAGGAGCAGTATGAGCTTGGCTAAGTCATTAATTTATACATTTTCTTCCCTCTGTCACTCCCTTTTTGTAGGTGAGCCTTTAACAAATGCTAGCAAGGTTGCTTGTTTGGACTGCACAAGGGAAAACAAAGTCCCTGGCAACAGAACTGCAATTGCTTCGTAAACACTGTGGTAAGAAAACTGGAATGTAGCCCATATCTCATGACTTTCTGAAAACCTTGTATCTGGAGGGCACTGATCTTCAAGAAGTAGTTCACTTAGATTCATATATTTCCTACAAAAAAACATTAATGTATATTCCATTTCAAGCCACTTAATGGCTGAAACAAACCAAAGTTTCAAAAAAGGTAGTATGTACTACAATATGTTATTCACCAAAATGTCTTTTTTCTTTAAACAGCAAGTGCAACTGATTTGCTTCTAGGCAAATATTATATTTTTAGCTGAATTATTTTAAAGGTATCTAAATTGCTCTTTTACAGGAAGATTTTTTTATTTTAAGATAAAAGCGCCAGTTTTGCTCTTTTCCTAAAATACCCACAATTATTTCTTTACTTCTGCATCATTTTATCTTCTTCAAATATTGAAATAAAGCAACATTTCATGTTTGAAAACATATTTCAATAAATCTAAGTTTTTGAAAGTTGGCCTAAACACTCTAATCTGCACAGAAAACCACAGAAAATGCAGAAAGTGCTCAACTAGTGACTGTTTTCTGACTAAATGTATGTAAACCAGAGGATGCATGGTACCACAGTGCTCTGATTTATGAAAGGATGGCCAAGTTTTCTAACCTGGCCAGGGTATGAAATGCCAGGGCTTGGCAATTTCTACCAGTCCCCTGAGTAATTTTTCCTGAAAACAAACTTTGCTTAGAAGTTTGAGGGAATCCTGCTTGGTGTCTTGCATTTTTATTGGTGAGATTAAACAATTAACAGAAAAGCCAAATCAGAAGTTTTCTGTACTAAACACTGACTCCTGTCATGACCTTCTTCTGGACAGTTGCATTCCCTTGACAGAGGACTGACAGGCCAAGAGTAATACTATGCTATTTCATTAGTGCAATGGCAGGCATAGGATAACACTTACTTAAGCTTTTTGTCTCCAGAGATACCAACGTGGACTACACCTAATATTGCTAATAAAAATGTTATTATCCAGAGAAGCGGTGCCTTTTTTGGTCGTACTTAATCTTGTACTAGCTTCATTGAGACTATCTGAAGAGTTTCAGTAGATTCAAATAACACTTTACTCACAATATACACAAAACCTCCAAATTATTCCTATAGAAAGTAATAAAAAAATTTGGAGAACCTACAACAGGATACATAAGTACATCCATAGCTACACGGGATTCCCTTCAGCCTTATTTCTGTATGGCAAAACCATCTTCTTTGTGAATCCATGGACTTCAGTTTAAGGGAGTGTTTCAGAAATGATATATTGGTCTCATTTTCATATACCTATGGGTGTCAGTATTCCTTCTCCCACTTCTCCACCTTCAACCAAATGTTCGCATTAACTAATTATGTGAGAAGTAGATGCCCTGGATTTAAGTATCTTAGACATCAGCATGAAAAAAGGAAGTACTGGCATTTCAGGACAGCAGAAGAAAGCTGTATTGGTAGATGGTACCATAACTCTTGCATTATGGAGGTCAGATATGATCCCAGAGCAATCAAATTTCTCATCATTTACTGCTAAAGTTATGCACAATAAATTATTCAGTTGTTCATAAAGAAAACCTTTGGTGTTATGGATTTAAAGATGTATTCAGTACAATTACAAAAATTGTCTTCAAATGATCATGCAAAGGCAAACTTCCACAGGATATGCAATAAGGGTAGACATGTTGAAGGAGAACGGACAGGACTGGGTTTGAGTGCCCTTTAGAATACCATATGCTTCTGATCTGAGAAATGCCAGAGGTACTCCCAATTTTCAGATAGCAGTTGGTTACTTGGCTTTAATACAACAAGGTCAAAACATTCGGTGATGTGAAGCTTCACAGGCACACACATGCATATACCAGCTGTAAAAAATATTTTGGTTAGCATGATTTCTGCAACAGCATGTGTGGGATATATTAGCTGTGTTAAGAAACTGGCTTTTTTTTCCCACTCCAGGAGTGAGTCTGAATAATTTATGTACTTTGCACAGCTGGACAAGCGTGTGACAAACAGCACTTTGTACAGCTTATGTGCATGCCGATTGGCACACAGGCTGCTAGGGAGACAAGTGGCTACGGCCTCCGGGTTCCTTGTTAAACAGAGAACAACACTTTACCAGGTTACCTCCTTCCATCAGGATTTCTTCCACTATACACTACCAGCTGGAAAAATCTTAACAACCCACAGCAGAGTAACTTTGAATTTTGTAAAAGCTCAGGGATTCCTTTTAAGAAACAAACCAGAAACCTCCTTCCTCAAAGCAAGCCACTGATGGAGGGTGGTCTGCTCTGCCCCAAGCTCAGAGCCCAACCAGGGACACCCAGATTTCGTACCAGAGCTACCTCCCCCCCCAGGTCAGTCACTTGTGGGGCAGCCACAAAAACCGGGGGGACTGTCCCAGTTTGAGTCCAGCTGGCAAGCCAGAGGCGATGTCTGCAGAGGTGTGGTCGTTTGTGAAGTGTTTAAGTGCCGAAGCACCCAAATTGTTTGGCACCCTAGTAATGCCTATCATGAAAGAGATAGATAGAGATAGATCGTGGCAGCCAGAATGTCCCCCATCTGCATCTGCTCCATCATAGCGGAATACAGAGAACTGGAGCCACAGATCTGAACATCACTTCGGCCACAGCCCGTTTTCCTCCTTTAAACTGTTACTGTCTTTATGTGAGCGAAATTGACAGTTGCGGTGATGAATAATGACAATGCTATTAATAGGCTCCTGCTTAAATCTCTCTATTAAACACAGGCCCTCACAGAGGCAGAGGTTATGATGTCAGTTTAACAAAAGCTGACTGATGTATTAATGAGAGAGACTCATTAGCAAAAATTAGATCTGCTGTTCAGCAAGTGCTGATGGTGTCACCCTATTTGCATTAGAAGGGCGCACATTGGCACCCAGGATTTCCGGCAGAAGACTGTAGAGGATAAATGCTAACCCTTCCATCCATAGCACAGCAGCTCTGATTTAAAAGCGCTACAGTAAGTGAAACAACTCGGCGTTTGGCTGACAATTAGCAAATACTTTCTGCTGCTAGCGGGCCCCCTGCAATGCATATGTTTAAGAAGAAAGCTTTAAGCACGAATGACAGACTCTGTGTCTGACCCTGAGCGCCACCGCTGCATCTGTTAACAGTGCATTTGGCTAGTGTCCCCTTGTCACTTTTCTGAAATAGCAACAAAGAAAACACAGAGCCTTTGGGCAAATGAAGTAGAGGTGCAAATTGCAGTCACACCTCCCTGTCTCCTTGCAGTATCACTTCTTGTCTTCATAAACAACACAGACTCGCTTGCCTACTCATGGCAAGTAGCCACAGTTTGCGCTTGCAATAGGGATCAGTCACAACACATTACCATTAAGTTTCATGCTATACTGTAAGAGACAAGCTTCTGCACAGGAGGAAAAAAGGAAGGGCCTCAACTTTGTTGTGAATCCGGATTTGCTGCTATTCTTCTGTTAAGGTCCTCTCCCTCATCCCTACCATCATCGACAGCAGCCTGCGTGCATTTGGGGGTAGAGACTGCATTGCTACAAGTGGTGGTCAAGTATCTGACAGCTTATTGTAGGTTTTGCTATGATCCAAGGGAAGAAGCTACTGGGTACAGAATGGGCAGATGCAACTTCTGATAAATTAAACCTCCCAAGGGGAGAAAAAAAGAAAACCACATGAAAAAGAGCATTTTGATGTAAGAGGTCAAGTCAAACTGGCTTTGAAGTGCTCACTGAATGGTTCACAAAACACCCACAGTCTCCCTCCCTACTTCCCCCCGCCCCCTAAGGTCCCTGCAATGACAATTTTGGCTGACAAAAGGCACATTTTTACAGACCAGGAAAGTTAATGATGCAGTGCTACATAGATGTAAGGAATCTTGGAGGCCCAAACACTTAACTTTGATCGTACTCCAGTTTTGAAAGCTTGTAAATGTAAAATTGATGTGAGCAGGTCACACTTGAGTTTGGTTTTGTAATGAGCATATTTACCCCAGTGTTAAAGAAAATATTTAACTTCAAAGGGGACAACACTGTACTACTGATTATATTTAATTTACATATAGATTATACTAATTGCTTAGCAATTACAAATTTTCAATCATATTTTGTTGGATAGATTTTCAAATATACCATGTACAGTCCTGATACTGACAAGATTTATATTTACTTCTCGTACAGAGAGAAAAGTATTTCATAGCCACTAACTGTCACTGATCTAGAAACGTCTAATACAGAACATACGAAGCCAGATTAGCGCTACCGCTGCATGAATACAGCATATTCTTTGGAAGAATATCAGATGTAGGGAACTTCAATTAACCACACAATACTGGTGGACATGAAATTACTTTGGCCTCAGAAGCCTCAAAAAGGAAATCTGAGATAAATGAATCTCCCTTTTTCATTCTCCATAAAGTTAACAATGTCTCCTCATGGATTTTCATTAGAAGATTTAACATTAAAAATAAAAATCAGGATCACTGAAGAGTTACGTTTAAGAAGAGGAAGTATGGAACAGAGACACAAAACAAGGGAAAAATACCAATCCCCCAATAAAGACCCATACAGCATTTTGCATGAGTGAAATAGGGGAACAGGCACCCTGGAAGTCCAGGGACAGTTCCTGGAAGACCCTCGTGGAATATGACATGCAGCAAAGACTACTACCAAAACAAATCTTTAGCTTGGACCTGTGTCTTGTCCAAAGTATGCTCACTGAACAAAAAGATGAAGAAATTTCTTGGATTTTGGTTCTCAAAAGCACATTTTTCTGCGATCTTAAACAACTCGGATGCTTACTTGGTAGTTACTAGTGAATGTGGCCATACAGGAGAGGTCCCAAGTAACTAACTGTACGTGATATGGGAAGTAGGCCCAGAGGCCACACCTGTGGCACATCAGGAGAGGGCTCTTTGGCATTTATTCTCCTGTGCTCATTAGTTCCTACACACACTCTGGTTAAGCGATTGGGAATGCAAACTGCTGTGATCAGAAGAGAAATGCAAGCTCTAAATTCATGATCCCTTTCAGTGTTACTGATCAGTATGTATCTTGAAAGAAAAGGTCATAGAAGCCAAAATTAAAGCGCAATAAATTTTGAAGTAATTGGCTGTAGTACCTGTTTTCTTGTGTATAGTGAAATACTCATACAGACCTCAAACAAGTGACATTGCTTTCCTCATCCTGATGAGATGAGGATGGCTCCTTCAAAAAACTGGAACCTGTATAAAATGCTCTCTTTTACAGCACAATAATGTTTGCTCTGTATTTTACAGAATAACACAGTATACTCTCATATGGTAATACCACTTTCAAGGCTAATCCATACTTTCATTTACATCATAGTCTCCGTAGGTATTTTTGTTATGTACAGCAGGCAGATACGTACAAACAATTATAGACTGAGCAGATAGTTTCTGCTCTTTATGCATCTTCTAAATGTTTCTTTAATGAAGACAAACCACTTCTTGCTGAGATTGCAGACCTTTTCAAAGTATACATTAATATTTCCAGAGCTTATTAAAACTACACCTTCTAAATTTTTAAACATTTAGCTATTACAACTGTCACAATTTCAAGGCAGAAAGGAGAGATGAATTACAACACATTACTGCGCATGCAAGGATTGAGCATAGCCATGGTTTTGTAACCAACAGACTTTTAAAAAAAAAGAAGAAAATCACCCACTAACTTTCCATTTCTATATAAATTATTATGCATTTTAATCTGGGACATCAGAAGGTCATAATTTTGTGAACTCCTCCACACTTTCTCCTTAGTATCCTTCAGTCTCAAACCCCAAAAGGTTAATATTTTCTTCAAGATCATCCCACATATATTGTCTGTCTTTCCTTTTGAAATTAAGTATTATGGCACAGAAATGCAAATGAGAGCTTTTCCGGGAAAACCCATCTCTCATAAAATTTAAAATATTATGCTTTAGAGAACTTTCATACTGATAAGACTTAACACATTGTCTCCATCAAGAAAACTATTTTAGAATTTTAAGTTCCTTGACCAGATGTCAGAATAGGAAAGCTACTGTAACTGCCCTATTTAAAAAAACAAATGAAACCAGCCATGTTTCAACCAAATTTTTAAGTTTTCCTGTTTTGCTAGTAAGTTAACAAGGTTCCTTTCTGAGACAGGGGTAAAAATGAAAGTACTGAAAGAATCAGAGGTGTAACGCCACCAGTTCTTTCCAAATACTTGAAGAGCATGAAGATTTCTCAACTTCAGTGTTCTTCCACTTTTAGAAAGGAGCTGGCAGTTACATTAAATCTGAATAGCTAAAGAAGTTATGGATTCACACAATATGGTACTTCCTCAAAGATAATATGAAGCAAACTATAGAACTGCAAGGTAGAACTTGTGTGTTGCTTGTGTGATTAACCTGCAAGGGAAACTCAGTTTCCTACACGGTATCTTCTTGTAGTTAGCTGCTGCAGAGCATAGGGTCACGACCATTAAATAAGTTCTCCTGTTTTCTGAATCAGACATATGCATACCAGAAGTCAGGAAGCTATAACTGAATTACGGCTTTCTATTAGCTCTGTTTTCCAGCCCCACAGGAAAGAAAAAAACCCACCAACTGACGCTTATGTTTGTCTCATTCCAGGTGAGAAATAGCCGTATCTATCACTGCAGAAAACAGTTTTATACACAAATGTCTTTCTATACACACAAGGGAAAAAGGAGATGCTGCGATACAATGGTTCACCTGGCCTGGTGGGCATTTAGGGGATTTCTGGCAAAACTGTATATCCTTCAGATGTACAGACAATAAAACCTAGGAAACTCCACACAGGCCAATCTGGGGTTTTTTTGGTTTTGTTTTGGGTTTTTTTGGGTTTTTTGTTTGTGTTTTTTTGGGGGGTTTTTTGTTTTTGTTTTGGTTTTTTTTGTTTTTTGTTTTTTTTTTTTACACACACCAAATTGGATTACGCAGTAAGACCCCAGCTGCTCAACTGAAAATTAAAAGCATGAGTTTATCTCATTTCTTTCAGTGGACCCACCAATTGCCAAAAGCACTCCCTGATGTAAACTGCTCTGGAGGCTCACTGGTTTCTAAACAGAACCTGAACGCACACAAAGCCTTGATGATCTCCGCTGGAGCTCAGAGTATCTAACAGCTGCAAGTGACTGCTCTAGCTAATTACTCCCAGCAACAGAAAGAATAAACAATCACTACAGGAAGAAGGCTCTCTACCAGTGAAATATTAATGAATTTTTAGGCAGCTGCTGCTTGCCCTGAAACTTGGTTCATTTTTTTCTCAAAGGTAAAACTCCTTCTGTAAATTGCTGTTCCTTCTACCTGTTTTTACAGATTAGCAGAAAGGGTAGCCTGGTGTAGAAAAGATTTCAGGAAAACTTCAGCACTTACTTTTTTCAGTCAAAGTTCATTATAGAAAACAGCTTTATGTTTTTCCTGCTTCAGGGATTATTGCTTACCTAAGACTATTTACTCTTGTAGACCACATGTTCACAAATATTTTACAGCACAACCTAAATGTGGTCAAACTTTGCATTCTGTTGTTTCCTAGGGAAGTCTGTTCATAACTATAACTTCTCAGAAACCGCCCTTCACTGAGCTTGCGAGCATATTTTTCATGATATCATGGAGTGCCTCACCCCAGCTGATTGCAGCTGTTTAGTGATTCTCCAGCACACATTTGCTCTTTAGCAGCCACTGATTAGGCATTTCAAAACAGAGGCATCTAGCATCACGCAAACTGGTACAGCAATCTGAAGGCACTAGCAAAGATGCTCCCCGCAGTTTTAGCAGCGTAAACCATAAAGAATAGCGCACAATTATGCACAAAATCATACATTATTTTATGTCTCCAGCTAAGTGAATACAGGGCTGTAGCTCAGCAGTGAAGCAAATAGGAACATATGGTGACACAGCCAGGCCCTTGTTCATAGACTGGACAAAGTATCTGACGCAAGTTTAAGGTCGTATTTTTTAATTTTTCATTCCACTTCAATGAATCAGTTCTAACATCAAGAGTATTTTAAGTAGGGATTATTCCCACCAATGGAAGCAAACTCTTCAAAAGCATTTTCCTTTTGACCAACATTAACTATAGTACTGCTTGAGTTCAAATTGAACCACTCTTCACTTAAGAACTGTTTCAAAGCAGCAGCAACTTACAACTGAATCAATGATAAAATGCAATGGACCTAGCCACAGTCATGGTATGGCAAGAGTACTAAAAATACTGGTTGCAGTAAGATCCTCCAGTGATTAATACACATGAAAGTCAGGGGAAATCAGCTGTTTTGCTGGAGAGGGGCGATTACAAGGCTCAGCATTTCAGGGGCTCGTTCCTGTTCTGCAAATATGCAAGGACTTCATGACGCCCTGCTCCACCCCCCCAACCCCCACTCCCCCCCCGCCCCTGAAAACAGCAGCAGGAATCCACTCTTACATGTATGGAGCCTTTGTTTGTGACCACGTCTTTAGGATGCCACTGGGGTCAGTGCTGTGCCATGGCATTATCTGAACCATCGTGGCTGAGCAGTGTCACACTTTGAAGCCTGGAGGTCCTCTTGGTCTTGATCAGGAAATGGAGACAGATAGCTTTCCGAGAAAAAAAGCTTTCCAAAAAACCTGGAAAACCCATTTACTTTCAAGCATCATTTCCTCTATGGGGTAGGCCTCTAGTTGCTTTTACCAGTCTGCCTCTCTGTCATGCAATAATTCCATTTTCCAGTGAATCCTGGAGAAAACAAATCTGTTTGGAATCGCGTATTCCTGGATAAAGATTTAATTTTCTTAACCTCTTTGTTTCTTTTCTTCTCCCTCCTGTTGGTTTTACACAGTTTGCTGCAGTGTTCCCAGACTACAGAATTTAGCATCAAACTCCACTGATTGTCTCAGCTGATTACGCAGCTCATCATGTAACATCTCTTGCTATGCAGAAAACTACTGTTTTGACAGCATAAAACTGGAAGGCTCATTTTGCCTTTGATCTTGCAATTCCAGCAAAACTGCATATAGATTCACCTGCCAGTGGTACAGCAGAAATTAGTGTGAAGTCTGGTTTTCCTCTCCACAGTGACAATGTGCAATAAAGAAATCATTAGCAGTGGAATTTACATAACAGAGCTCAAACTAAATGGTGGTTTGTTTGTGCACAGTTTATTTTCGGCGAAGACACCGAGGCGAAGGGCTCCAGAGCGGAGGATCGTGCCGGGGGACCCTTTCCTAAAAGCGGCAGAACCGCAAAGTCAAAAGCGCAGGGAGGGAGAGGGCACCCCAGCCCCCCCCCCGCCCCCCCACCTCAGAGCGGGCAGCTCTGACTCCGCGGGGGGAGCCTGGCCCTCCGGACGGACAGGAGCAGCCCACCGGGAGCGCGAGCGGCCCGGAGCGCGGCGGGCAGGGCGGGCAGGGCCGTGCCCGGGCCCTCCCCCAGCTCCCGAGGTAAGCTCGGGAAACTCAGCTGCTGGGAGGAGGCCCAGCCATGGCACCCCGCCGTCAGAAGGCTACGTCTAATCTGCAGGTCAGAAAGGAAGCCTCAGCGCAGAGTGAGGGCCTTGGAAAGCACGCGGCTGTCCAGGTCTCTGGCTGCAGGGAGTGCCACCAGCTGGCGCTGGAGACGGACACCAGCAAAGGCAACACCTGCACAAGGTGTGATCAAGTGGACTACCTACTCTGCCTGGTGGCAGAGCTCAGAGAAGAGGTAGAGAGGCTGTGGAGCATCAGGGAGGTGGAGCAGGAAACAGACTGGTGGAGCCGCGCCCTGTCCTCCCAGAATTCGATGCAGGAGCAGCCACCAAAAAAGGCCCGGGATCAAAGGGAACTAGTATCCCCAACCTGTCAGGATGAAGGAAGGGCCTCAATGGAGAGCAGCGAGTGGAAACTGGTCTGCAGTCGGGGCAGGAGGAGAACATTTTCCTTGCCCACCACTTCTCCCCAGGTGCCTCTGCGTAACGGGTATGAGGCTCTAGAGGTGGAAGAGAAGGCGGTGGATGGGATAGGTGTTGACCTATCCACATCGGAGGAGGCACAAAGATCATAAAGACCTCCCCGTTGTATTACTACTACACCCAGAAGGAAGAAAAGGCGGGTAATAGAAGTAGGAGATTCCCATCGGAGGGGAACAGAGGGGCCGATATGCTGGGCAGACCCTGCTCTTAGGGAGGTCTGCTGCCTCCCAGGAGCCCGGGTCAGAGACATCACTAGGAAGCTTCCTAGCCTGGTCCAACCCTCGGACTACTATCCCTTGCTGCTTTTCCACGTGGGTGCTGATGAAGTAGCCCGAGAGCAATCAAAAAAGAATCCAAAGCCTTGGGGCGGTTAGTGAAGGAATCTGGAGCACAGGTCATTTTTCCCTCGCTCCTTCCAGTGGTGGGCAGAGACACTGGGCAATACAGGCGGGCTGAATCTATTAACACGTGGCTTCGCGACTGGTGTCGCTGCCACAACTTTGGGTTCTTTGACCACGGGATGGTCTACACGGCACCGGGCTTGCTGGCGTCAAATGGGAGCCAGCTTTCTCAAAGGGGGAAGAGGGTCTTTGCCCAGGAGCTTGCGGGGCTCATTGACAGGGCTTTAAACTAGATGTGAAGGGGAAGGGGAACCTATCGGGCTTGCCAGCGACAGGCTAGGGGATGAAACACAGGGGTTAGAGGGACTGGGGGCTAGTATGAGCTCTCAACCTGTTGCCCAGCAGTGTGCCAGGGGCGCTGCAGTGAAGTTGAAGTCTGGCGGAGGTGAGCCGGAGGCTCCTGAGGTAGTAGGAGCCCACAAGGAAATGTCCCTGAAACACCTCAAAGGAAACGAGAGGTGTTCTGCTATGAAGGTGATGAGGCCGACAGCCCAGATGAGATGCCTTGATACAAACGCACGCAGCATGGGAAACAAACAAGAGGAGTTGGAAGCTATCATGCTGCTAGAAAGCTACGACCTGATTGCCATTACAGAAACTTGGTGGGATGAATCCCACGACTGGAATGTAGCTGTTGATGGCTACAGGCTGTTCAGAAGCGACAGGCGAGGAAGGAAGGGCGGAGGCGTTGCCCTTTACATCAAGAAATCATTACAGTGTGAAGAGCTGACCCTGAAGAATAGCCATGAGCAGGACGAAAGCTTATGGGTAAGAATCCGAGAGAGAGGCAACAAAGGGAACCTGCTGGTTGGTGTCTACTACAGGCCGCCAGATCAAGAGGAGCCGACTGACGAAGCGTTCTTCCTCCGACTCCGGGAGGCTTCGCGCTCGCAGGCTCTCGTCCTGCTGGGGGAGTTCAACCACCCTGACATCTGCTGGAAAACCAACAGGGCAAGCTGTAGGCAATCCAGCAGGTTTCTCAAATGCATTGAGGACAACTTCTTAAGCCAGGTAATAGACACCCCTACCCGAGGGGATGCGATACTGGACCTGGTGGTCACCAATGCAAGCGAGCTCGTCGGAGATGTCAAGATCGGAGGCAGCCTGGGCTGCAGTGATCATGCGCTGGTAGAGCTCACGCTCCTGAGGGAAATGGGAAGAACAAAGAGTATAGTCAGGACCCTGAATTTTAGAAAAGCAAACTTCCAGCTCCTCAAGGAGATAGTCAGAAGGACTCCCTGGGAAACGGTCCTCAGGGACAGGGGAACAGAACAGAGCTGGCAGATCTTTAAGGAAGTGATCCACAGAGCGCAAGAGCTCTCGATCCCTAGGTGTAAGAAATCGGGCAAAGAAGGGAAGAGACCGGCGTGGTTGAGACAAGAGATGCTGGTCAAACTAAGGAGGAAGAGGGAACTGCACAGGCAGTGGAAGCAGGGACAGGCATCCTGGGAAGAGTATAGGGACGCGGTCCGGTTGTGTAGGAATGGGGTCAGGAAGGCCAAGGCGCAGCTGGAGCTAAACTTGGCTAGGGATGTGAAAAATAACAAGAAGGGTTTCTACAGGTATATCAGCCGGAAAAGGATGGTTAAAGAAAGCGTACCCCCGCTGATGAGCGAGACCGGCAAGCTGGTAACAGCAGATGAGGAGAAGGCTGAGGTACTCAACAACTTTTTTGCCTCAGTCTTCACTGGCAACCTCTCTCCTCACCCCTCCCGAGTTGATGGATGGCATGAGGGGGACCGGGAGGGCATAACCCCTCCTGCTGTAGGAGAAGATCAGGTTCGTGACCACCTGAGGAACCTGAACGCACATAAGTCCATGGGACCTGATGAGATGCATCCCAGAGTCCTGAGGGAATTGGCCGATGTAGTCGCCAAGCCACTCTCCATGATATTTGAAAAGTCATGGCAGTCAGGCGAAGTCCCTGGTGACTGGAAGAAGGGAAACATTGTGCCCATTTTCAAAAAGGGTAGAAAGGAAGACCCCGGGAACTACCGACCTGTCAGCCTCACCTCTGTGCCTGGGAAGATCATGGAACAGATCCTCCTAGAAGCTATGCTAAGGCACATGGAGGCCAGGGAGATAATTCGAGATAGCCAGCATGGCTTCACCAAGGGCAAGTCCTGCCTGACGAACCTAGTGACTTTCTATGATGGTGTGACAACAACAGTGGACAAAGGAAAACCAATGGATGTCATCTATCTGGACTTCTGCAAGGCCTTTGACACGGTCCCCCACAACATCCTTCTCTCTAAATTGGAGAGCTATGGATTTGATGGGTGGACTGTTCGGTGGATAAGGAACTGGCTGGATGGTCGCATCCAGAGGGTAGTGGTCAATGGCTCGATGTCCGGATGGAGACCGGTGACGAGTGGTGTCCCTCAGGGGTCCGTACTGGGACCGGTGCTGTTTAACGTTTTCATCAATGACTTGGACAGCGAGATCGAGTGCACCCTCAGCAAGTTTGCGGATGACACCAAGCTGAGTGGTGCGGTTGACACACCAGAAGGACGGGATGTCATCCAGAGAGACCTGGACAGGCTGGAGAGGTGGGCCTGTGTGAACCTCATGAGGTTCAACAAGGCCAAGTGCAAGGTCCTGCACCTGGGTCGGGGTAACCCCCAGTATCAATACAGGCTGGGGGAAGAAAGGATCGAGAGCAGCCCTGCCGAGAGGGACTTGGGGGTGCTGGTGGATGAAAAGCTGGACATGAGCCGGCAATGTGCGCTGGCAGCCCAGAAGGCCAACCGTACTCTGGGCTGCATCAGGAGAAGCGTGGCCAGCAGGTCGAGGGAGGTGATTCTGCCCCTCTACTCTGCTCTGGTGAGACCTCACCTGGAGTACTGCGTCCAGCTCTGGAGCCCTCAGCACAAGAAGGACATGGAACTGTTGGAGCGGGTCCAGAGGAGGGCTACAAAAATGATCCGAGGGCTGGAGCACCTCTCCTATGAGGACAGGCTGAGAGAGTTGGGGTTGTTCAGCCTGGAGAAGAGAAGGCTGCGGGGAGACCTGATTGCGGCCTTTCAGTACCTAAAGGGGGCCTATAGGAAAGATGGGGAAGGTCTTTTTAGTAGGGCCAGCTGTGTCAGGACAAGGGGTAATGGTTTTAAACTAAAACAGGGTAGGTTTAGACTAGATATAAGGAAGAAATTCTTTACAATGAGGGTGGTAAAACACTGGAACAGGTTGCCCAGAGAGGTAGTGGAGGCCCCATCCCTGGCAACATTCAAGGCCAGGTTGGATGGGGCTCTGAGCAACCTGATCTAGTTAGCAGTGTCCCTGCTTACTGCAGGGGGGTTGGACTAGATGACCTCTAGGGGTCCCTCCCAACCCAAAACATTCTATGATTCTATGATTTTCCTGCAGCAGACAGGGTCAAAATATTTTTTCCCTTCACTACACTGGGAAAAAGGGAATCCTCTTACCTACACCAAACAGAACAAGTGATAAACATTCTTACTGAAGGGCAAAGAATTGTTATTGTTTCCAAATACCTAATACTAAACAAATGCAGTTCCACTTGATCCAGTGTCTTGGGGAAAGAGAAAGCATTTTCATACAGGCTTTTAGAGACTACTTTAACCATAAGCATATATATATAATTTTTTTTTTGGTGAAAATTAGCTTTTTGATTTCACAATGGACTCTGTGTTTCATTAACCACTTAGAGAAATCTTGAACACTAAGAGAAGACACCACCACACAGGCTAGTAGTTTAACTAATCAGAGATTTGACCTTAACCCTTCAGATACAATTTCTAACATTTTCACTGAAACACAGTAAGTGGCCTACTTTGAGAAAGAATAATCACCTAGCAGCTTCCTAAAATTTCAGTGTATTTACAAACTCAATTTGAAATGCAGAGAGGAGTATGAATAGCTACAGAAAAAAGGGTTAACAAGATCACGGTGAAAAATTCCCATTATTAGAATTATTTCTTTTCCAGAAGAAATAAAGCAATTCTATCTCAGTGCCAAGTTTTCTCTTTTGAACTCATCATTATCACATAATTTTCTACTTTTCACAGTGAATTTCTGACATTTCCTACGACAAAGGCTCAAAAAAAACCAACCCAAAAAACCCCGACTATCCCAGTAAATGTCAGTTTCCCAAAATATCTTTAACAGATTTCTGAAGGAGTAGCTGTCCATAAGGTTAGGCCTGCCTTATTGCCAAGAGGTGCATTGGATAACAAACTACCACAAGTGCAATAGCCTTGGGGCCAGAGAGAGTAAGAGGATACGTTGTGCCCTCCAACACCAGCTTGACCCTGTACATGCAGTCCTCAAGCTGAAAGATCAAGCAAATTCTGGACCATCAACCAGAGACGCCCATGCTCCCATGCTACATCTGAAGTTGGGTTTTGTCCTGCCTCCAGTTTGCCTCTGAGGAAAGGCGGGGTCAAGGGTGACAGGTTCCTTGAACAAGCCTGCCAGACCTGGCACAGGAGATACCCAACACAACATCCTACCTTTCATACACAAAAAACAAGAGCCCTGTTTTCACTCTTGCCATGTAGCTAATCTTGTATATCTTCAGTGCTGTATGACAGTTTATGATTTCCTGAGGTGTGTTTTTATGGAGCTCTTATAGCTGTGAACAATTTAGCACATTTGGAACCTACTCCTGTTAAAAATTCACTATGTTATTTACAAGAGCATGCATGCCAGAAATATATTTTCGGGGAAGAGCAGCATGAAAAATGCCTTGCTTACATGGGAATATCAGTGCTGTTCACATACACAAAAGTACATGGTGGATTGCCTACTTTATGAGAGATCTCTACCTCTGTAACCTAAACATGCAGAAGCCATCAGTGCTACGTTTGATATATAAAACCACTTGGGTTGCTGGTCCTACATTCCTCCCAGATTTTCCCTTCAACTCTAGGGTAGTGAGAAGATTGTGCTTAAATGCACAGAAAAGAAAAAGATTACACTGAAGTTGTGAACAATCCAATCTTTTCTTACCTGTAAAGACCTCTACTAGCAGGGTAATCCAGATGAGCTTCCAATTGCTTAAGAAAGTCACTTTCAGCCTTCCCTTGCTAATGAGGTGATTGGATCTTCTTTCTTTGTGTCTTCTCGCTACCAGCACCTTGAACTGATAGATCTTGTCAACTGCACACATACATCTTGCAGCAATAAAAAAAGCACATGCAATCTAAAGTAAAGAAAAAAAAAAGTTAGTATTTACGTATCAAGGTAACTCTCATTCCCTCCTAAACCTTCCCCTTATGAATCGCTCCCTCATGTTTGGGGAGATTTATTTTTATTTTGCATATCTACTGAAGCCACAGTTGTTCCAGAGCACCCGATTTCTTTCACAATTTAATTTGTACTAGTGGGAATTTATGATCTTCTGGCTGTATCAGTAATATATGCAGTAGGGTGCTGCTGTCATTTTAGGACAGAAAGGAATTTAGAATACAGACTTGTTTGAGCTGAATGCTGTGTTTCAGTCCACACAGTAGGAAAAAGCACAGCCTTGGTGACAAATACTTAGCTTGCGAGCTCATGTTAGTAGCCAAAAGGAGAGAAAAACATACCAGTGTTCAAGATTAAATGACACTCTCCTTCTGCTCCTCTCTTTTCTCCAGAGTCTGAAAACATACTGGCAAGACTGATATACTAATATTAATAATAAATCTGAATGTGAAACAATGCTTCTTCCACAAAGCATTATGCAGAAAATATCACGCCAAAGCTGGAAGTGACATTACATGGGCAGCTAAGGCTGAGAGATGAAAAAAAACCCCAAACCTCCCCCAAACCAGCTATGCTTCATTTACTAAGAAAATCAGATTCTTAAGAGGGTTGATAGAGCTCAGCTGGTGAGCAGCTGTCTGCATTTAGAAAGAACAGTTCAGTATCTGTAAGGTTTGCCAATATCCAAAGACATTTAAGGGGACCTAACAAGAAACAAAAACTCAATGGCCTTCCAAGTGAGGCGCCATTCACTGTGACCGTGACACACCTGCTCATCTACAGGCAAAGGAGCCTGAACAGACAGCAGGAATTAAACTAGGTAGACCCCAGGTGGAGAGATGACAGCACCAACATGAAGAAAAATGTAACTATCTTCCCAAAGCTCTGGTGTGCAAGCAGGCTTATTTAGGCAAAGAACAGCATGTCAGCAAGCCTGATGGAAGATTCACATTGGATGCCTCCAACAGACTCCATCTCCCTTCCTCCGCAGCTGAGCTGTTCAAGAAGCTGAAGTGCATCTCTTCTGGCTAAATAGGCTCCTATAACGAAGCACAGAGCTGCTCACTTCATCCCATTTGTTACTGTCACTTTGGTGGCTTCCACTGCATAGCATATGCATTCCTGGAGAAACACTAAAGAAGTTCAAAGCAACTTTCTGAAACCAAAGTCTCAACTCTTAATTTTCCACCTGTCTTAGTGGCTAAGTGAAACCAGATGATGAGTGAAACCATGTTATGATAGGAACAGGGTCTCTCCCAGAGCCTGACACTGCTTTCTCCCAGTGTGTGGACACTTGGGAGAAGACTGCTTTGCCCAAACCCACACAAAATCCCAAATGAGCTTCCAGTCCAAAAGTATCTGTTATGGTGACTACTGCTGGATTCTGCCAACCAGCCAACTCTTCAAAGCCCCTTCTGCTGAAGGGATACTTGATGCACAGCAGACGCACCAGATCACAGGGTTGTTTTCTAAACAGGGTATTCGGAAAAGCTAAGGATCAGAATTTGAGGAGGAATATTTTGTGACATCTGTCATAATACTGCCATACTAGTGAAGGACCTTTCATGTTTAGTATTCGTCTAAGAAGAAAACGCTGTCAAATAGCAGCAAACATGATCACATAACGCTGTAACAAGACTCCCAGAAATCATATATCATGTATTCACTGGATTAGACCTTGTAAGGTTTGTTTGCCATTGGAAGTTTATAAAAGATTAAGAACTAGACAATGCTATAAGATGATCTCAGCCTTAGTACCCTGAAGTAAACCAAAAACATTCCCACCTGGAATATTTTACAAGATAGTTCTTCATAAACAGAAGATGTTCTCAGAGACAAGAGGCAAAAGAAGGGCTTTGCAGCAGCATCTTCATGAACTTTACATAGTTGGAGAAGTATCAACTTTTTCCAAGAAAACCAAGTTTGCCTTTAAGTGCCTGGTGTGGACCAATTCCTTCATTGTCCTATAGAAATTCTTATCCAGAGCTGCTGCTAAGGAAAAATGTCTGTGTGGAATAAAGAACAAAGTAAGTTATTTTGATACATCTAATAATTACTTCAAATTCCATAATGGAGAAGGTAATTTGGTCAACTCTTAATTTCCTTTTCTAGGTAATAGCTGCAGAATTTTATTGTGAACAAATGCTTAAAGCAGGGGCTCTCAAAGTCTCTTCAAAGATCTACCATGACCAGGTTGAAATCCTCAAGAAATATACAACGCCTCTGTGGCAGTTTAACCCAGCAGGCAGCTGAGCAGCACGCAGCTGTTGGCTCACTCCCTTCCTCCCCAGTGGGATGGGGGACAGAATCAGGGGGAAAAAAGGCAAAAAAAAGTAAGATTTGTGGGTTGAGATAAAGACAGATAAATAGGACAGAAAAGGAAGGGAAAATAATAGTAATAAAAATAAAAGAATATACAAAACTAGTGATGCACAATGCAATTGCTCACCACTGGCCAACTGATGTCCAGCCTGTTCCCAAGCAGTGGAACCCCCATGCCCCAGCCAACTTCCCCCAGTTTCTATACTGAGCATGACGTCCTATGGTCTGGAATACCCCTTTGGCCACTTTGGGTCAGCTGTTCTGGCTGTGCCCCCTCCCAGCTTCTTGTGCCCCTGGCAGAGCTGAGGAAGCTGAAAAGTCCTTGACTGGTATCAGCATGGCTTAGCAACACCTAAAGCATCGTGTTATCAGCATTCTTCTAGTACTAAATCTAAAACACAGCACTATGGGTGGAATTCAGTCAACTGAAGAGGAAGTTCACTTATTTTATTAGAAGTTCATGTCTAATTTTTTAGTTTGATTTTTTGCTCTCCATGCTTTCAATAGATTTCAAAGCAGCCCACTATCAACTGACAGAACCGCTGAAATTTGGTGTCACAATTTGAAAGCTCCTTTTATTTTTTTCCACATACTTTTTTGTCTTGCTTCTGCTTTTCTGGAGAAGCTATCTCGGTAGCAGGAAATGAAATACTCATTTTCCCAGAGAAAGCAAGAACAAGCCAAAGGACTAAAGAGCGTAATCTTTGAAACAAGGGAAGTCTTGATGAGTCTCAGACATAACCTGAATTTTCAACAACTTTAATTTTCCTTTCTGGTCCAGATTTGACCCTTTTGGTGTTCCCTCCTCTCTTCCCCTATTTGTTCTGAGGGATGGCCATATAAATGCCGAAGGCATCAGCTTCAGGGTTATGGCAAATATTGTTAAGCTATCTAGAATGTACAAGACCCTGTTTTCAATCAGGAAAGTAAGCAGTAGCATCCAGGAATGAATTATCACTAGGAAGTTGTTAATCAGCTGTGGATCAGTTTATGTAAGTCCTGTGCAGGCAACCTAATGGAACTAATCTGAAGATTCATTTTACCCTTCCTGGTCTTCCCTGAAGCCTGTGAAAGACATAGCCTACATTCTTGTTCTTAAGCTTTTCCTCTGTTAACTTGCACAAATCTATTAGCATGGGTTGGATGCACAGTGAATGGGTTGGTTAATAACAGATCACAGAGGTGGCATGGGGCACCACACACATGTCATGTGGCTGTTGAGTGTTAGCACAACAAACAGGAATCTGAGGAAGCCTAAACTTACTTTACTAAATATTCTGCCTATACAGAAAAAAAAGCCCACCACCAGTGGGCATCATTTACAGCAAGCATTACAGTTACTTGTCAGAATTCAGACTTAAAACATATCTGAGTTTGTGGCAATAAAAAGGGATACCGCAGCTGTTTGCGATGAATATGTGACACACCACTCCCAGAAAGAAGCAATTCAACTGGAAAAGTCTCTGGGGTCATAGCTTCTCAGAAAACATGAACTGTTGAACACAGAAGACAGGCAGCTTGAATTGAAGGGTACAATTGAGCTGTTTTAGATCCATCAGAATAGTGCCAATGTTCATCAAGGACAGAAAAAATAAAGTTTGCCACCACACTTTTGCTTGTATTTTGTATGATGGCACAAAGCACAGACAGTAGTGAGAAAGAAGTGTTTCACTTTGACCTGTCTCCACCTTCCTTCTGACAAAACAGGCGCTACAGAATACCCTGCACTTCCAAAAGTTAAAGTTAATACCAAACTTTTGAGACAGGTAGACATCAAGAAGTGGTGAACTAGCTTTCAGTGCTATTTAATTTTTTATTAGACAATATTGTCTTTCATAAACATTGGCAAATAGCCCTGTTGTATCAGCAGCTGGGTGACCTGCAGAAGCTTGATTCAGCAGAACATTCATTTAAACACTTGAATCCAAGAACATCATTGCACTCAAAGCAACAGAAATACATACGCTGTGCTAAGCAAGGGTCCTACTGCATAAATGAGAATAATTCAGCTCTTATGTTTTTGTAAAGTATGCAGTGTTTATAATGAATACTCTGCCAGCAGTTGTAGCAACTTTCCTTACAGTATTTCAGGGTCACTAAAAATGTCATGTTGACAAATTCACTTATGCATGAGTCACATGACATAGTACATAAAATAAGAAATCAGATGTTTTATTAACTTTCTGCAGTTATGCATGTTATTTAGAGTGGCCTTACAAGTATAAAAAAAGAGTAAGTTTTCCTTGTTCCCATTTATGTCTCAGAGCAGAATGTTGGTCAAAACCAGAAAATAGTAGAGTAGTTACAAGATACAACAGTAATGCATCGGACTTGATAGCATCAAGTTAGGCAACCTCTTAAGCCCCTGAAATTACTCATGTCCCTTTGGAGGTACCAGAAAGTTTACATTGCTTCCTCAATTTTTGTCATAGCTACTAAAAGTGTGGGCAACAAGTCAAGCTTTTCAGATTAAAACTGCTCTTCACCGCAACGCAGACGCTATCACAGTGTACCTGTTCTACCTCCTCCCACCAAAAGACCCAATCTCTCCCCCAGCTCTGTTTTAAGCTGCTTGGCCCAGATGACCTCTGATGTGCTAGCACATCTGCTGGCCCAAAGCATCAGTCATCACAGCAGCAGTTTTGTAGACAGGTGCCTCTAGAGCAAAGTTTAATTAGGAAAATTCCTGTGCAAAGATAGGTGCCTTCTCTGTGGTTTTGAGATGCACACATTAAAACGTTGAAACCTGAATGCCACAACTGGGCAGACAAAGCCCAACGTTAAAGACTGTGCAAATAGCACAATCCCAGGCTATTATTTTACCCATGATGGGGCATATCTCAAATTGTGTTCTTTTCTTAAACAGTTACAGTAAAAAAACTTGAGATACTCTCCACTAGTCATAAAATAAACCTATAGATTTCTTGATAGTAAGCCCTCACTAGTTGCTGCTATTCAACATTTGAGTCACCATTCCCATATATTTAGTCACCTTCACACAGTGTGTTTAAAGTGACAATACAAAAGGAAATAGATTTTAAACATCAGTCAGACCTGCTCAGCAGTACAGCTAAGAGTATCCCAGACTTGGTGTGGCGCAACAAATAGAAACCACGTACAAACCCAATGGACAGCTGTCCGCTTTAAAAAAAAAAAATGCACCTTTTTCATTCACACCACAAAAATGCTCCCTTGCCAAAGGAAGGCTCTCCTAGACACAGGTGGGAAGTTCACCTGTCACAGTTTATTTCATTGCACACACCTTCTGCAGAAGAGGCCACACAAGCCTCAAGCATGTTTCTGCAGTAATGAAGCCTTTCCACAAGTGCCCCAGCTAACACTGATGTCCCCCAGTTACAGCTCAGCCTCTGCCAGGGTCACACTTCCAGATTGTTTTATCTGCCACTGTTAGTCCCACACAGTACATTCCTGGTACTCTTATTACTTAGGTAAAGGAACTACTCCTCCTCCACCATACCGCATGAAGCAGTTTTACATTTTTTTCCTTAGCTTTATCATAAAACTTTAATATAGTAAGACAAGTACTACCTCTGTATAAATTTGCATCAGGTTCCCTTACTCACAAGCTCTGACTATCCAGAGGTGCTAGGCTACATATAATCCATTTTGTGTTTTTCAGCACTGACCTTTCCTCTGGGCAACTGCACTTGCAACTGATGATTTTTAGTGTTGCTCCCTGGCTGCCTGCTTATCTGCAGCTAACCCTCAAAATATAAGCAGTTCTGATTTTAAACTGAAGACAATTACGTAAACACATTTTATCCTCATTTCCATAGAACAAAATAATTCAACTGTGGCTAGTTACATTGCACTCAACTGGTGTAAGTTGACAAGTAAAACCACCCTTCCATCAAACAGTGAAAGCTGAACACACAGATGTCCCTGCTAGAATATGAACTCCAAATATAGCTCCTCATTTGCTGCCAAGCACTGTGTCTTGCATCCTTTCATTACTCCAGCCACCAAAGAACACAACCACATAAAAAGTCAGCTATTTCTACAAGTAGTCAGTTTGTTAACACTAGTTATGACTGACATCTTGAGGTACTATTAGCTACGTGTGTTGTTCACAGACTTATGACCCCATCATCAAGTAAACTCAATTCCATCACACTGTAGTGATGGGAGATGCTCCACACCACAACACATGCTACAAGGTTTTGTTTTATCAAAAAAAAAAATCTCACAGTAAAGATGTAAAAGAGAAGGTGAAAGAAAACAGTTAAAAATAAAAGCCATACGGCATAAGCCACTTTTGGAATTGTATTCTAGCTGGTGGAAATTCATTCAGCTGAGCAAAGCAAATGAATTCAGGAGTGTAAGTACTTTAAAAGGGCAAGAGATAGATGACTGATTTTTAAACAATTTCTTCAAGAGCTAGGAAAGGAAAAGAACAGCAAACTAAGGTTAACTGAACATCCACTCAGTTAATGGAGCCTAGAAATTAATGCAGTAATTAAACAGCAAATGGACATTGCAGTAAGGAGTAAATCCTTCCCTCTCCTCTGTATTTATCCTAACACACCAGGGCATTAATTTAGCTACACTGAATAGCAGTCTGCTAGACAGACAAAAAATTAATTTTTACTGAATGTGTTTAATGACCCTCATTTATTTTATCAGCCTAAGTATTGAGTGGTTCATATAAAACCAAAGTGAAAAGATTTGACACTAACTCTAACATAACAAAACTGGTACACACAGCTCCACTGCTGTACCTCCTTGTTGGTAACTAGGATCCTAAGCGAAGTTAAAAGGAGCTGGAAAGCTTTGTGTGAACCTTTCACTCTGACTGCTTACCCATCAAAGCAGAGAACAATACGGTAAAGGACCTGCTCGTGACACTGTTTTCCCTTCAACTTTGTTTATTGATGTACTGAACATGAAAAAGTACAAAGGATCCAAACACAAAATAAAACATGTACAACCTCTTAAATACTCAACAGAATATATTTTCTATTCCAACAGATGTGAATTAAGTCATACTATACAACTTCAAATAAATACCAGCCTTATATTTTACTAAGTGCTCTGATAAACACTGTAAAGTGAAGCCCAATTTACATGCCTTCTCATCAATGCCGTTAGTTGCTACAGTAGTATAGGAAAGAAGCATGTAGCTACTGTTTTCCCCACATTGGAAAGTTTGTGATTTCTATAGTATATACAATTTTTAATGCAGAGGATTAGCTTTAACAATCTAAATGCACCTAAGAATGAGGAAGTGCTCAGGAAGCCAATTGATTTTTGAATAGCATTGAGTGGGTCAGCATGAAAACTCGCTTATTCACTTTAGCACGCGCTTCACAGTATATGTACTGTACTATACTGAAAAATTTATAACTACAATTTAAAAGAATAAGAACCAAAAGCAACTGCAAAGATAGTGTACAACTATGTTATGCATAGAACATTGCTTTTTCTAAGGGGAAGCATATGAGCATCTCAGTTTATACAAAAAGCAGGACGTAACTACATAGTTGTCAGTGCATCCTGGTGAAGGCATCAAACCTCCAGCTTTTTTTAAAAATTTAATTATAAGCTAGATGCTAATCAGAAAATATTTTGTATTTTTTTCTTAAATTTCTTCAATACATGGTAAAGACTTTTTCTATTTCCCCAAATAGTGATTTAAGCATCATACAAAGTTAAATTTCAATAGCATACAGGTATTTATGGTTTTTGTATGAAAAATGTAAGGAAATTTGTTCAAAACCTAAGATTATACTTGTTTTTTTACCACAAACATATTTATAAACAAAAATGTAGCATCACCATAAACAGCTGAAGCTAGACTATCTACAGACAAAAATAGCAACAGATTTGATGCACTGTAAATTCAAGTCCTCAGGACAACAAAAATGAGTAAGCAGACCTCAAGTAACAATGTTAATGCCATTTACAAAGAAAAAACTCATACAAAAACATTCAAAATTGAACATCACTTGGCATGTAACTTAAAAAATAAACTAAAAACCAAAATTAGCTGAAAGGTTCATAACTCAAGGTCTTATTTACATTACACAAAGCTCAGGTGTTAGCCTTGAACATAACTTTCAAAATACCTCCAAATATACCCAACTCAGGCCACTTCTGCTGATTTGCTACTGCGCAAACCATGCTCAATGTCTTTTCTTAAGACAAAACAATTCTTCAAACAATAGCAAGTACATCACTAAACACCATGAGCTCTATCTGAAGGGAATTCTTTAGGAAGAACAGATTTATTTTCCCCCATCTCTCAGTATTTTAAGTTTCCTGCTTGCTCTTATATTCTTTTTTAAATTTTCATTTGTTTCAAAATCACAAATTAATGTGAGCCACCTATCACTTAGTAACCAGGATGATCAAAGACTCCACTGATGATTACAAAAATGAAACCAACAGTGCATCCCATTGACTCTGCTTCTTAATACAAAGGTCTCAAAAGTATTTCTACATCATAAATCTTTCTAAATTTTCCCCAACAACTGCAAATTTCCTGGTAAGTTTTAAAAGCTCACTAGGTGTCATATGAAGAGATTTCTCAAAGTATTCAAGTCAAAATATTTGTTCCAGGACCAGTAAAAAGTTTCTCCAAATTTTTTTTTTTTTTTTTTTATAAAAATAGATGCTTTTTTAAACCCACATCAAAGAGGCTCTTATCTCTTTGGCAAGGTACTGCTTTACGAAAAGTTCTCCAGTATTCTTACAATAAGCTTTTATAATGTGTTCCCATTCCCCAACCCGAATGATAATTACAAAATAAATACTGCTTATAACTTTATAAATAAAATGTAAACTTCAAATACTTTTCTTGAACAACAAAACAGCAATGCATTAATATGTAAATAAAACACAAGGCAAATCAAGAAATAACATAAAAAAACTTAAACAGTATAACACAAAGCCTCAATATTTACTCATAAAGGCAGTCATGTAAAAAGAAAAAACTTCTTCCCTTAGCTGAAACATTTTAAAAGGTCCACCTTCTTCAAAGAAGGCAATAGAATATGCATTGTGACAGGTAAAAACCCTGTACCTCTTGTCAATATTCAAACACAAAAGATATTTAAGAAGTTTTAATTCAAATATTAGCAATAAAAAATCTCACATATTCTTAGGATGCTAAGTAGTCATTTTATCCCCATTTCCACACTGGCATACAACAAAGGCATTTACTAATGCATAAAGCTTCTTGTAAACTGCCTTTGTTGTATAGTTTTCATGTATTAATGCACTGAGAATAACTTGTTAGGCTTTGTGCGTTTTGTTTGTTTTGAAGGAGACCTGCAATACTCTGTCCCCAAGGCGGTATCCATTTAGGCTGGCTATTGCCATAGCTGCCTCATCGTAGTTTGTCATAGTCACAAATCCAAAACCTTTGCACTTGTTGGTGTTAAAGTCACGGATGACCTTCACATTGGTTACTGCTCCAAAGGGTCCAAACATTTGCCAGAGGATACTCTCATCAGCATCAGGGGCCAAGTTGTACACAAAAATGCACCATCCAGTTCCTGCATGTCCAGGGATATTAATTCCAGCCAAACTGGTCATTCCATCAATGGTCATTGGAGGAAACCTACTAAAGAAAGGGGGAAAACAAAACAGAATCATAAAGTAGCTGTTCACAGAAAATCCCAGCAAAGAAATTTCAAAATATAGAAGGAAATGAAACAGGGATTTTCACAGTATGAACAAGTTGGCCAGACTAGTAAGATAACATTGCAAATATGTTTTTTCCCCTAACTGCACAAATAGTACATACAATACTATACGCAAGTAGGGGTAACAGCGCTAGGCCCGTCTGAAATAAAGTAACATAGAAAAACAAAAGAAAAGCATGCTATAAAACCAGTGAGATTTACTAAATCCTTCAAAACAGGAATTCCATGGAACTGCTACCAAAGGTTTGTCTCTGTCATGCACAATGCACCAAAACTTGTGCTGAAGTCTTAACATGCAAAAATCCAATTTAAGTCTCACTGAAAAAGTGTACTCAAAATACTTAACAACTTGGTTATTATGAACCTAATAGTCCTTTATTACCTCTTTACGCCATAAGCCATGTTGAGCAGATTGTCCAACCTGCAAAACATTTAGCAAAGTGTTCAGTCTTCAGACTTTTCCAACCTTTCATCTTAAGGAAATTTAGTATATTACCGAAGAGCTGTGCCACCTTATTACACCCAATACAGTTGGTGAATACAAAATGAATACTCTTGTGTGGTATGCACAACCATAAATAGTTCAGTTCAGAAAGTGCACCGCTACCACAAGTCTAGCCTAAGTCAAATACTGTTAGGATAAAGTTACAGTCAGTGACCATCTCTGAAATTTTCCAGATTACTAACTTGTTTTGGATGAAGACTTTACTGAGGCATCTGACAGTTTGCTGACATGAATACCCAGACACACGCAGAGTTCTGGACCAGTAACAAGTGTTAGAACATGAACTGCAAAAAAGATTTTTCATTTTCCTGCTCTTTTCCAGAATAAAGTGTTCTTAGAATATATACACACACACTACACTGTAAGCTTTCTCCATGTATTTCTTCCCTCACCTTCCCCCAAGCTGCTAGACTGCAATATGCAACCACAACTCTAAACACTTTGGAATTACCTAGCCAATACCTGGAACATGCAGTGCATACCAATCCTACTGATCTTATTCCTGAAGTCCCTTACAGTGCTTCTCTAAGAAAACTTCTGCCCTAAAGAAGCTCTGGTTTCTTCCTGGCAAAGCCCAGACATGTGAGGAGAAAGTCTCTGAGGTACCCTTCAGGACTCTGAGAAACATGAGCTTAGGTAAGAAAAGGTACTCTTGATTTAGTTTTTAGCTTACAGTTACCTTACCAATCTGTACCCTGCTGTGATTTCTCTCCAGTAATGAAACTATTACTGATATACAAAATCCAAACTTAAGTGCTGCAGTAGTTTAACTACACTTGTGCACAAAAAAACTTGAACAAAAAATATTTGGTCTTGTTTGCAGCTAAGTAAAGGTCTCAAACCACAGAGCATTACGATTCTGCAGCAAGCAGGGTTTGCAGGATGCACCAACAAGAAAGCTGGAGTATCAGTTAAATACAGATGCTATCCCAGCCAGGATCAGGGTAAGGCTGAACACAGCTGAGTATCTGGGAACAAGCGCACTTAGAAGTAGTCAAGGAGTCAGGCAGGCCAGACTTGCCAGAATAGATTGACCGCTACCAACACACAGGCTGTACGACAGCTCCCTCATGATCTTGAGTCATATAATGCACTTAGGCCCACCCTGCAAGTACAACTTCTGCCCCTATGGAACTTCTGCCTATGGAACAATGGCAAGCCTACTTTTATTCAATGTTCAGCACACTGTTTATATTAACCCTTTTATTCCCTAAGAAATGATAAAGAAAATCTACCCAATAACAAATAAAATTGGTTATTCCTTCCCTTAGGGCAGAAAGCCTACTCTAGTGCTGACCCTTCACACCTGTGAGACACTTGCAGCACATAAGGCTGAAAAGCTGAAGACAAGAAGAATTCAGAAGTTCTGCCAGAATTGCAGTCCATAAACTCTGAATGTTCAGCCTAAAAGCAAGGGTAGACAATGCAGAGCTTTTGAAGTTTGGTATATTCTCTTTGAAGCAAACTGCCAGCTGATTTTATTTCTTGAAAAAGAAAATAGAAGCCATTTGAGTATATTTCAGTTTAACACATTCCAATCACGTAGCCCAGGGGCAGAAGGTGGGAAGAAACAATCAAAACCACTGAAAAAAATCCAAGGTACTCATGAATGAAGGTAACACAATATTTGTTTCACTTTGTTCTCACCATCTGTCCTTTTCAATATACTAGATATCACAAGGAACTGTATGGCTGTAGTTTCAGCATGATGGGAACACATATCCACAAGAAACATATGCGGAAAATGTCTGAATAATCTTCATTACAAAAGTTGGTAATAAGAGAAGATAAAGTGTGGCATGCAGGATTTAGACAACTGACTAGGAAAAAAATTGAAAGCCAGAATGGGGAAGAAAGATAAGGGTAGGGAAGAGGAGGCTGGCTGTGTCATGCCATATGGCTAATAAGAAAATTGAATTGCCTAGGTCAATGTTAACTGAACCAACTTGCACATTCATCAACAATAATCTAAGAAATTAAAAGTAACCTTTAAAAAGGGATTTTTTTTTTAGTGACTGAAGTAAAATGTCATTTCAGTTTAACTCTAATTAAGTGGTTTTATTAGATACTGAAATGCTATCAATTGGATGGAATGCCTTTTTGCTTTTAGCTGTATTCTAGGAGCAAAACTGAAGTTTGAGATTTTCATGTGTTTCCTTCACACACAGAAATCAGACAAGCAGGGAAGAGAAACTGGAGGGAAACAAACAGGCCCGTGGAAACACGTGGCTTCCAGCACAGTTGCACAAAAGTATGTATTTGACTTACCTAAAACGTTGAGCCTGCTGAGCTAGAGGTGCTGGATACCTTCTGTTTGGAGAATGGTACAGCTGGGAAAGGATGGCCTGATTGGTTTTTTGGCTTGGATTGTTAGCAAACTTTACAGTGATGGGCTCTGTGGCACTTGGAGGTTTCTGGCCATTCAAGCCCTTGATAGCTTCTTCTGCTTCAATTCGCTTGTCAAACCGGATAAACCCCACACCCCTTGATACCCCTGCACAGGGTGAAGGAAGCACATAATTAATTGATGGACTCCAGGATATCAGATGTTAACATTTGATTTTCATAGCCAATTTCTATGTTAATGGGCAATTGCTGTGAACACATGATAATTCTGAGCTTATTAGAACTGAGCTTCTGCTCAGAGAAGTAAGACTTTTTTACTGTTTTGCTGTTGTTTTGTTTTTTAAATTTAACTGACATAAGATACATTGTGTAGAAAGCTGGAAGGTTGAGGGGAAAACACAGCAGAGAGAACTTCAATACAGCCAAAGGGTAATTCTGAAACAAAACAATTTTGGGGGAGATGGAGGTGAAACCAGAACCAGCTGTGCTGTAACGCCTGTTCAGTTCATGCTATCTGCAGTATCTAAATGCACAGAAAAATCTTTAAATAGCTTATTCACCTGCTCCCTAGCAGCAGGAAATTGTTTATGCTCTCCTGCAGCACCCCTTGAAGTTCCCTTTGGAACAAATATGCTGAGAGGACAAAGAATGGAGTGCAGGTTCTACTTTGTAGTAATGGCAATTATGGCCTTGTTTTAGCAGTTCAGGTTACCTCTGAGTAAAAGACTCAGTTTCAGCATACCACCATACTTTTGCAGGTGTTATTTTAGAAGGAAACTTTTCTTGGGCCATAGATTCTTCCTTGGTGTAGAAAAGTCAAAGACAACTAGCAAGGGGATCAGCAAGTGTTTAAGGAAGGTCTTAGGAACATCGCACCTCAAAAATTTATACTGTGGCTTAAATATAAATGCATTGATGTGTTAATACTTGATCCAATTAGTATTAAAGCTACTATGGCCAACACTATTTAGTCACATGCTTTGTTGTAATATTCCTAAATCCATTTAGAGGCTCCTTATGTTTTGGTTCATGAATAAACAGACAAGTCAGACACTTGTCCTCACTTGAGAAAGACATTAAACAACACAAACTGTATTCTGTTCATAAACAGTGATGATTTAAAACATCAAAGTGACAATGAGCAGGCGTAAGAAAGCTTTGAAGAAGCAAACGTTACAGCTTCAACTTTGCATTTTTCATCTGTCAGTTTGTGTCACAACCTTATTATTCATACCATATTGAGTCTACCTCTTCCAAATTACTGAGAACAAGGGAACAAAGCGTCAACCTGAACAACAGTCTACACCAGAGAACTACTGTGCACATATTAGGATTTAAGAGCACTTAGAATTACAGTACACATTTAAAAGTTTAATTACATTTACTTATTTGTCCGATTTGTCAAATCCCACCATTTCTATGCATAAGTATATGGGAACAGACTGTAAAAAGCTATTTATTCCACAAAGATTGGAAAGCTGACCTGCAAACCTGCTACTTCTACACATCACAAGGCTTTTACCTTTCCTTTCCCTGCCTCTCTACACTCTCACCAACTCACACCGTTAAAACACTCCGTAACTATTACGTGTTAATATTGAGATTTCTGTTAACATAACGGAATTGCAAGGTAGTACATACAGGTCCTCTACAGGTCAGCCAAGTGTCAAACACTGGCATGCACAGTCCTTTCAAACTAAGACCATTTGAAAACTTTATGACCTCCTACAGCTGAAAGCTGTTTGTCACCCACGACGACATGCAACTTTGAAAAGGTACAACTATAAAAAAAGCAAGATAGCTTATTATTCAGGGAATAATTAGGTGAGTGAATGAATTCTTCTGCCCCACACCCCTAGTTTTTTGGAAAGATGAGAATTTGGAAAGCCCTGCTACTTCGTATTTTGCTTTGCACACTCAATACTTGGCATGTACTTGGCATTTAATTTGATTGCTTATTTTTGGAACAGGCCTGCTGGAAGCAGGTGAGGCAGCAAATTAAAAAACTCCTCAAGATGAGCCATTTGAGACAGCAAAAACACATGCATTACTGTCCAAGTCTGAAGAGTAACCACAGAGTGTCACTGACACCCACAGAAGTTATCTGCTCCCAATAAACTCAAAGTTCACGTTCTTCGGTGTGCCCAAAGTTAATGAGGCAACCTTGAAAACAGTCTGAACAGCAATTACTAGTCTGGGCCTTTTGTAATCCTAGCCTCAGAGAACCAGCTGTGCATTTCTGCATACAATTTTATTTTTCTAAAAAAAGTGTTTAACAGCATTTCATAAGGTGCATAGGGACTATTTTCACACAGCAGCTTGGAAAGGAAGATTGTAGCAGCTGTAAATTTATTACAAGCCATAAAACAGGCTTCAAACCTGCACCTTCAGGGTGGAAATGACTCAAGCTGGCTCAGTACACTCCACAATCTATTTTTGTCCATGCATATTTATGAACAGTTCCAGCAGAAAATTACATTTTCTGGCCTCCATACACCTTTCATACATTCTAGTGACAAGACTATTGTACTGAAAGATGAAATATTTCTTAAAACTGCCAGCCCAAAAATGAGACAAGTGGAAATGCCTACTTACCAGTGACCTGGTCTACCAAAATACGAGAAGTAATAATGCGCCCGTATTGGGAAAAGAGCTGTTCCAGTTCTTTCTGGGTCATTGTTTTTGGAAGTCCACTAACATACAAATTTGCATCTCTGATAGAAGCCGAACTTGGTCGCGCATAAGAAACCTTAGAAAAAAGAAAGTAAAAAAACCTAGAAATCAAACACTTTAAAACCAGCTGAAATAGGACTGTCACTTGTTCTGAGACTTTGAGATGATTTTGAGGGCAGCCAGAAAACTTACCTTGCAAAGCCATTTAAGTGGGTTTTTTTGGTGCTGACTTCTGTGAAAACACTGAAGGAATGCAACACAGCAGAGGCTGACTACATGAACTCATATATAATTTAAGGAGCACTTTCAAATAAAGTTGAAAAGCTAAGTACACTCTAGCAAACCTTGGTGGAGAAAAAGTGTTCTTATTTAGCTTACTGTAAGATTAAAAAGACAAATTTAAGGAGATCTAAGAATGTTTTCCTTTTAGTTATCACCAAAAAGCATTAGAAAAAATACAAGGAATACAGATTTCACTTTGATATCTAGGTCAAAACCACAGAAAGACCATCCAAAACACTTGGAGGTTTGCAAGTATTTTTCAAGTGCTGTGTCCTTTCTACATGTGTTGAGCTTGCTATCAAATGATACACAATTGCACTGGTGAGGCCACACCTCAAATCCTGTGTTCAGTTTTGGGCCCCTCACTACAAGAAAGACATTGCGTTGCTGGAGCATGTCCAGAGGAGAGCAACAAAGCTGGTGAGGGGTCTGGAGCACAAGTCTTACGAGGAGTGGCTGAGGGAACTGGGGGTGTTCAGCCTGGAGAAGAGGAGGCTGAGGCTCCCTACAGCTGCCTGACAGGAGGGGGGAGACAAGTGGGTGTTGGTCTCTTCTCCCAAGTAAGAAGTGATAGGACAAGGGGAAATGGCATCAAGTTGCACCACGGGAGGTTTAGATTGGGTATCAGGAAAAATTTCTTCACAGAAAGGGTTGTCAGGCACTGGAATGGGCTGCCCAGGGAGGTGGTTGAGTCTCCATCCCTGGAGGTATTTAAAAGATGGGTAGATGTGGTGCTTCAGGACATGGTTTAGTGGTGGGATGGCAGGGTTAGGTTAACAGTTGGACTTGATGATCTTAAAAGGTCTTTTCCAACCTAAATGATTCTATGATGTCAAGATAAACTCTGCTACATAACTGCTATAGTCCTAAGAGTAAGTGGCAGAAGTAGGAATGCAACTTGCATTTTGGCTGTTCAGCAGCTTGCCAATTTCTGCAACAGAAGGGTATTACAACCAAATGCCAAGTAACAGTGAGCTTCTCAGGTCCTTTTGGACAGAAGTTTTTACCTGCTGCCTCAAAGTGTCAGTCAAATATTTTATTAAGATTATCTTCTGGATTCTTGAATACTTAGACATGTGCTACAAAAAGAGCACATTGAAGAGTTCAGTACCTTTCACCAAAGCCTGTACAAGTGGGTTATCCTTATTAAGGGAAAGATTAGAACAGAACAACTGTATTTGTGGAATGGGACAGGACAAAATATTTTATTTGGGGTTTTCACTGCACAAATATAAAGAAGGAGCCTGAAGAAGTAGTCATATTAATCTCCTTTCCTTCCCTCCCTGCAATGCAGGATCAGCAAAATCTGGGCAGCTGGAACTTAACTCTAATGTATCTTTTGCCTAATCCTTTGACATCTATTTTCAAATCCACCCCATCTCATGTGGAAGCCAAACAAAAAAGACCATTGAGACAGAGCACTCTGGAGACTAAGCAAGCAGCACCCTGAGCACCACTGAGATCATTAGACATTCTACCCAGAGGCTTTGTGCAAGGTGTCTTCCAAAGCTGGCTGAACGTGGCTGACCCACAAAACTTGTAGCTGTCCAAGATAACACACTATCCACAGAGCCCTGCAAGCCACCATGCCTTGCTCTTTTAATGGGAGAGCCACACAAGAGCTAAAGACCTGTGTTCTAAGTGCTCATCATCTGATCTCCCACACAGGCAGCTGGGAATAACCTCAGCCTTTTCTCCTAATTTAATTTTTTTTTGAAGATGTGCAAATTTAGATGTGAAAGAAAAAGCTGTCAGTGTCCAGTTTTATAGCAGGAATGCCGGAATTCCACCACTTCCAAGGTTCACAGTTTCCATACAGTTTGTTTCAACTCCAGTAAAGCTGCACTGAAGAACAGTTTATTTTCCACTGGAGCTGAGCCCACTGAACTAAAGATCACTTAGCCCTCTTTCTTCTACATGCCTCCTCACTTTATTTATATTGTTAGAAATATGCACTAGGGAAGGAACTGTCCACAGAAAAGCTCATGACAATTACCACCACCAACGTGCCAGGCAGAAAGCCCTTTAGCAAAAATGGATGTCTATGATGCCAAGTGTAATCAACCAAAAAAGTGTCTATGATGCTGAGTGTAAAAAAAAAATAAAAATCAACCAACCAAAAAAAGACCCCACCAAATACTAAAAAAATATTCCTGACAGCAGATTCCTGCCATGGCCAGACATGTGACTCTGGACAAATCTTTCCACATCAGCTTCCCATGTCACAGGCACCACTTTTATAATCCAGTCACATACACTGACAATGGGTATTTTCCAATAAGTTAGAAGTTGGGTTTTTTTCCGTTAAAAATGTCGTTGATATCTCTTGAGATTTTTTCAAGATACAGCATGAACAGAGTAGTTCATTTTGCAGACTGGGAATTGATAGATTAGATTTTCTAATTTGTCTTAATTCTTGTCATTTAAAAAAGTCAACATAGGATATTGCCTAGAAGACAGTATCAACTACTAGCTAATCAGTTTCACACAGAAGTTTTCAGGCCTTAAGTGCCTGTAACCTGCCACAGGAAGCCTCTCCAATTATCAGAATTGTAGTAGTAAAAAGTGATTATGGCCATTTTGCAGCAAGAAGAGTGCTAAGGAGAATCTCCATCCTTTATTGGATGCGGGAAGAAACAGCCACAAAGGATGAGGAAAAGGCTGAGGTACTTAATGCCTACTTTGCCTCAGTCTTCAATGGTAGAAACCAGTTGTTCTCTGTGTACCCAGCCCCCTGAGCTGGAAGACAGGGAGCAGAAGGAAGCCCCTGTAATCCAAGGGGAAATGGTTAGCAACCTGCTACACCACTTAGACACACACAAATCTATGGGGCTGGATGGGATCCACCCAAAGGTACTGAGGGAGCTGGCAGAAGTACTCACCAAGCCAGTTTCAATCATTTATCAGCAGTCCTGGTTAACAGGAGATGTCTCAGTTGACTGGAGGCTAGCAAATGTGATGCCCATCTACAAGAAGGGCTGGAAGGAGGATGCACAGAACTACAGGCCTGTCAGTCTGACCTCCATGCCAGGGAAGGCTATGGAGCAGCTCATCTTGAGTACCATCATGCAGCATGTACAGGACAACCAGGGGATCAGGCCCAGTCAGCATGGGTTTATGAAAGGCAGCTCCTGCTTAACCAGCCTGATCTCCTTCTATGACAAGGTGACCCACATAGTAGACAAGGGAAAGGCCAGCGATGTTGTCCACCTGGACTTCAGCAAAGCCTTTGACACCTTTTCCCATGACATTCTCCTGGAGAAACTGGCTGCTCATGGCTTGAACAGGTGCATGCTTCACTGGGTAAAAAACTAGCCGGATGGCCAAGCCCAAAGAGTTGTGGTGAACGGAGTTAAATCCAGTTGGTGGCCAGTCACAAGCAGTGTTCCCCAGGGCTCAGTGTTGGGGTCAGTTCTGTTTAATACCTTTATCGATTATCTGGATGAGGGGATTGAGTGCACCCACATTAAGTTTGCAGACAACATCAAGTTGATGGGACTGTTACACTGAAGTTGTATAAAACCCGCTTTTTTCTTGAAGTGGTAAATCTGCTACCATTAAATGGCCATGCAGCCAAAACCCAATGCTTGCAAGTTGTGTTTGAAACCAAATTCTTTTTTTATTCTGTATATTCAACCCTCACACTACACATACCCATATTTGAAAGAACAAGTTTCTAAATATTGACTTGTTTTCCTACTCTTGTACAGGCAAAAATATACAGCTCTGATATTCTCAGGTGTGCAGACAGTCTGAGAGGCAAGCTGCACCAGAGACAGGAAAACAGAGTAAAGCTTGCCTGCATTCAGCCAAAGAGGCAGCAAGGACAGTGATGGCTACTCATGAGGTAGAAAAATACAACAGCTAAGGAAGAACTTGCCCAACTTCTGTGCTTGGCTATAAGCTTCTTTAGGAAATAAAGCACCATGCCATGCTTGGCAGAATGACCTTAAGGAAACCCAAAGCCAGAGAATGGAGACAGACTGCCCAGGGGACAGGACCAGACACAATAAAACACTGAATTATCAAAAACGAGCAGTTCTGAACAGCTAAGTAAATGTGTTTTAAAAATGAGCTCTTCCACCACCCCAAATTTAACTCTACATGGTAGGAGGTCACAGCAACGAACTCCATTTTGTAACTGAACGCAGTGAACATCTGTTACCAGTGTAAAGTCTGACACCAGCAGAAGCAGGGGAGGGACAGGCAGTACTTACAGATAAACTAGATGTATAGGAACATGAATCACTGGCACATCTCAATTTTATCTGACAGTTTTTAATTCTCTCTGGAATTGAGATGTGACTTACCTTTATATTTCACAAGAAAGCTATGCAACTTCTGGTCGAACATTTCACTGAGAAACTCGAGAAAACCCCCATGGTTTGCTGAAGACTAAGGAGGTACCATGGACTTTACATTAGCTTTGAACTCTGATAAATACCTATTACTAAGCTGTTTTCTAAGCATGCATGTTTGTAAGCACTGGGAACAGAGGTTGCAGAATCTAAGCCGCACAAACTCTTTTCAAACAGGATGAAATGTCTGTATGCATAGAAGATACTAAAGGCCTGCCAAAACCCCTATGCCACACTTTATGGTGCTACTGTTTTCCCAGTCTCCAAACTATCTAGACTTTCCTCTAGAAGTAGCAGTTCTATAGATGTTGATAGATTAAATAGCTCAATTTTCTAAGAAGTCTAATGCAGTAATTGGACTTCCCCTCCAGCCGCCCACTGCCAATTGTCAAAGTCATTCTGATTCAACACATTAGACAGAATAAAACTGAGTAAGTACAATGTGAGCAGAAATAAGAGAGTCGTGTTCTTTATGAAGAGAGAAGGACGTACACAAAAAAGCAAAGAAAAACCTTAAGTCAAGTAAGTGACCCGTAAGGCAATGCTTAATACCTAAAACTTCTTTCCTGCCTGGTCAGTGATGTAAGGTAGGCTAGTATCATGGAATCACAGAATGGCAAGGGTTGGAAGGGACCTCGGGAGATCATCTAGTCCAACCCTCCTGCTAAAGCAAGTTCACCTAGAGCAATGTTGCACATGACATCACCCAGGCAGGCTTTGAATATCTCCAGAGAAGGAGACTCCAAACCCCCCTGGGCAGCCCATTCCAGTGCTCTGTCACCCTCAAAGTGAAGAAGTTCTTCCTCATGTTCAACTGAAACCTGTCACACTTCAGTTTGTGCCCATTGTCCCTTGTCCTGTAGCTGGGCACCGAGAAGAGTCTGGCTCCATCCTTGTGACATCCAAGCAAATAACAAATTCACAAGGTCTGCCTGATTCACAGTTCAAGCTTGTAGTGCTGAGAATGAAATGAAAATTCTTGCTTCTTACCCATACATCACACCAATGGACCTCCCTGGTGATTACCACAGTACAGCAGCACAGGTGTGGATACCACAGTTCTTACAGAACAAGTTGCTGCAACAGCTTTATAGGTCTGGAAACCATGTTGATGTCCCTGCTCACCATCTCCAGTGATTGAAGGATCACCTCCGAGCAAATGTCCATCCTAGCAAGCAGGAAATCAAGCAAAGCTGTCTAGGGGCCTGCTTGGATTAACAAGGGATTAAACTCCAACATAAAAACAACAGGTACAGGATGTGAACACAGGAATACATAAATGGTGTCCAAACATGCATGGATGAGGTTAGGGAAAGCTAAAACCCACCTGGATTTGAAGGGCAACAAAAAAGATCTGTACAGATATACTGGCAGCAAAAGGAAGACTGAGGAAAACATCAACCCACTGCTGAACAGGGCAGGGAAACTACTGACCAGGGACACAAAAAAGTACAGTATATCTAGTACTTTCCTTGCCTCAGTCTTTAGCAGTACAACTGACCTCCAGGGATCCCAGGCCCACAAGACAGTAGAAAGCCTGGAACAAGGAATACTTACCCTTAGTGGAAGAAAATCACACTGAGGAATATTTAAACTGCCCAGACAAAGTCTATGGGCCTGAAAGGCTGCACCTACAAGTGCTAAGGATGTCACCGCAAGGCAACTCTTGGTTGTCTTGGAAAGGTCAAGGACAACAGGGAAGGTTTCTGAGGAGTGGGAAGCAGCGAGTATCACCCATCTTCAAGAGTGGCAAGAAACTCTTATTCTCTGGGCAACAACAGGCCAGCCAACCTCAACTGGCAACGAATCATGAAAATCTCTTCCAGTCACATGAATGACAAGAAGGTGACTGGAAATAGTCAGCATGGATTTATAAAGGGGAAATCATGTCTGACCAACCTAATAGTCTCTTACAATGGCATGACTGCCTTGCTGGACAAGGGGAAAGCAGTGGATGTTGCTTATCTCAACTTTAGTACGACTTGACACTCTCTCCCATAATACCCTCACAAAGTGCACATTAAGTACACCTACGTGTACTTAAATACATACTAGATAAGTATTATTACATACTAGTTGAGCAGGACAGTGAAAAAGACTGAAAACTGGCTGAACTGCCAGGCTGAATGGGTTGCGATCAGTGGCATGAAGTCCAGTGTGAGGCTAGTCGCCAGCCTTCATTGATACTGGATGGTTAACATCTTCACTAGTGACCTGGATGATGAGGCAAAGCGTACCCTCAGAAACTTCACAGATGACACAAAACTTGCAGGAGTGGCTGATAGGCCAGAGGATTGTGCTGCCATTCAGAGGGACCTCAACAGACTAGAGAATTGGACAAACAGGAACCTCAAGGAAGTTCAACAACAGGAAAAGCAAAGTCCTCCTCCCCCTCGGAAGGAATAACCCCATGTAGCAGAGCATGCTGGGAGACAACTGGCTGAAAAGCAGCTTGGCAGGGAACCTTGGAGTGCTGGTAGACACCAGACTGATCATGAGCCATCAGAATGTACCCTTGGAACAAAGATGGCCAACAACCACCTGAGCTGCATTAGTAGAAGCACTACCAGCAGGTCAAGGGATGTGATCTTTCCTCTCTGCTCAGCATTGGTGAGGCACTGCCCATGGACTGTCTCTAGCTCTGGGCTCCCCAGTACAAGACAGATGCAAGGAAAGGCTGACAGCAGGGATTGCTCAGTCTAGAGAAAAGGCATCTCAGCAGAATCTTAGCCACAATAATCTGATGAAGGGAATAAAGAAGATGGAGCCAGACTCTTCTCTGTAGTATAAAGTGACAGGACAAGAGGCACTGGGCACAAACTGGAACACAGAGAAATTAATCTGGAAATTCCATATGGATTTCATTCCATAGGAAAACACCTTTTCATGGTAAAGGGTGGTCAAGCATTGGAAGAAGTTACTCAGATTGTAGAGTCTAACCCTAAAGATGTTCAAAACCCAGCTGGACAGAGGCCTGAGCAACCTGCTTATGGTAAACCTGCAGGGGGTTTGGACTAGAGACCTCCAGAGGTGACTCCAACCTCAGCCATTCTGTGATTCTGCAACAACGCACAACAAATCTTAAGGAAATTCTTTGAAATGGACTTCTACCCAGACTACAGAAGTAACCTGAGTCAAGTGAAGGAACAAAGCCAAGACAGAGGAGTCCTACTCAGCTTCTTGTATAAAATCAGTGATACAGTCATTTTCCCTGTATTCCTTCCAAGAGGAATTCAAAATAATGACAGTCTTCCAAAAGGGAATTCACACTGCTGGACATATCAAGGATATAAACTCGCTCTGAGCCCCTCCACAAAAAAATGTTTGCTAACTTACTGCAAGTTTACCTTACGCTACAGAACTGGGATCTGCCAAGATATAAAACAGTATCAGCAAAACTCCTCTCACTTTTCCTCTGTCAAATGAGTATGAATTCTTTCATGGTGACAGTTGATCCAGTGATGTTTATTGCTCAGGCCCTAGCTGGTAAATACTATTTGGAATAGAGTTTGACACAGCAGTCAAAGCCTATACTGAATGCAATTTAAAGAAATCAAGTAAATGAAAGCAATAAGCTCTAACCAGTAAGTACTACCATTAGAAGTTCACTTTCAGTGTCATTCTGTTTCAATTCTTGAAGTATCTTTACAAGGTATTTTTCACATCTAAGAAAATATGCCGATCACAGATTACCCTACATGGAAAGTATCCCAGTGATTACTCCTGTATCCTGACTGATGCATACTGGAATCTGGGCAGATTAGTTACAGGAACTACATACATCAAACTGAAATCAGTACTTTATTACCAATATGCAAGCACTATCTCAATCATCTCGCTAAGTACCAGAAATTGTGTCCAGGCAAGAAATCTGAAAGAAACAGCACTTCAGAAACTGAATGTAAGTCAAGTTTGACTAGTGATCTGTGATTACTGCAAGTCAGTATCACTAGAGAAAAACAAGGACACTACAAAATGTTACTGGTTTAAGGGAACTAATTCCCATGCAAAAGCAGCTTGCCTAGAGTATAGGATCCACTTTTTTTATTCGGTATTGATGTCAAAGCCCAGCCCAGCTATTCCACTTTTGAAAACAGATTTAAAGCAGAGACTCTCCAGATTCATCTCCCTATCTGTATCCTGTGAGCTTGCTCATTCAGTAATTACTTGCCAATACTTCTAGATGCAATCTCTTTAAACAATATACATATGCACTGAATTAACTGCTGCACTAAAATATTATTTCCACAGCTTCTTCAACAGGTGAATATTTAATAAACAAACATTAAGGTTATGCAATGTCAAAACCATTGAACACAATGCAAGTCAAGAAGCAGCCAGAAAGCCTACAGTTTTAAATATTTAATGATGACACACACTGTACAACACTGAACACAGCTACTCTGGAGACACCAATTTAAGAACAGTTTTACTGGAATTTTCCACTGCAGTTAGTAGGAAGACATTGTTTCTAGAAATGCCAGCATTGTAACACCCAGTCCAAGTATTTTCACTGCTTTAATATTTAATTTCTTAACATGAAGATGAACTGATTTACAATTTTCAAGTCAAAACTGTGAAAGATAACAGGTTAAAACAAAGAAGGTGCCAAAAAGAATAAAGAGACCCAGTCCCTACAAATTAATCTTTCAGTTTCTTACTGTATGCTACTACCTTTAGACACCTCGGCACCACACTTCCATCTTTATCTTATAGCTTATTAGTAGCATAAAGGGCAAACCAGCCATTTGTGTTACCTGCAAAAATTTTAGGAAAAAGTTATATTAAATTCTAAGCACTTCAACTTAAAGTATTCTCGTAAGTCTTTAAATGTGAAATTTTTAAACATTAAAATCAGGTTTTCATTAAATCTTTGCATTCAATAGCTTCCAGTGTAAGCTTTCAGCTTAGAAAACTTTGGTTTATGGGTAGTATTTGGTTCTTTTAAAATGCATGTTTCAGTAGAATAAAAAAGATCCAAGAAAAAATCCAAATCAATTACCACTCAGCCTGTACAGATAAAAATGGGTTAAACCTTCCTACAAACCAGGCAGATTTAGATTGGGAAGAAGAATACATTAGGAATATGTGAGCCCCCTTGGCAAGCGTAAGAAAAACAAGGACATATTTCTTTGTTTTTGTTACAGCAATGTTCACAGAGACCATTGTGCCAGGCAAGCATTCTTAACTTGCACTTAAATTAGTACATGAGATGCCATGACTCAAGAACTCTTCTTCTTAATTTGATTTCTAGTAACAAGATGCTGCAGCACACAGCAGAGCCCGGGTCTCAGCTGTCACTAGCCAGCGATAGGTTGCCTGAAACAGGAGAGTGCATTGCTGTATATCCATCAAGTTTACTTTCTGTCTCCCCTTGAATGAAAGGCAGTTCTATTCCAAACAAAGCTTGAACGCCACTTTTCCCAGTATGCACAAGACTGCCTTGTTAAATATGTACAAGCTGTGCTGAGTTTAAGTTTGTGGTGCAAGCTTGCAGCAGCATTTGCTTCCACGGGCAAAGCAAATTGGAAATACAATAGACTTCCCTCTATAAAGGCAATTTAGATTCAACTCTGTGGAACTACAAAAGCATACATACAGCATTACCGCCTGCCCTGTCATAGGTAATACTCAAAAAATGGACACAGAAGTAACAGCCTTTCAGCACTACCATAAGAAGGTATTTTGCTATTTTAGTCCACGTTTCATGAAGACTGCCAGCTCTGACAGTGCCAGAGTTGCATCCCTGAGGATGGACCCCACGGGATCTACATCTCTCCTGTGCCCGTGCATCCGAGGGCATGAATGGACTAACCTGATAGTTTGTTCCTCCACAAAACAAACGCAATTAGAATCAGATCTGGCCATGAAGTTGTAACTGGGGGGGGGATCATCATGAGCTACACTTCAAAGACAAATGGCTCATCGATATACCACCCTGATATCAGAGCCTTCTCTTCAAGGACTGCACAGAACAGGCATATTTATAAAGGATCTGTAAAGTCAATAATTGTCTCAGGACATTGCAGCGCAGAGTAATTATGTCGGTTGCTACATGCTCTCTTGACAAAGGATCCCCTACAACCCTGGCAGACAAGGAGAGCTACACAGACTGGTGCAGCCATTTCCATGCCTAGATCAACAGCCCAGCTAGAACAGTGTTGAGGCTCCAGATTCTTTACAAGCTTCTTATATGAGCAGGCCTAAAATACAATGTTCATAGTGGTTACTGATGGGCATAGCAGTTCACATGAGCTTGACAAGCCAACACAGGAGTATCTGTATTTTATAAAGCTGCTCTTTTGAACTAGAAAAATTTTATCTAGATAGCATCAAGTTGCCAAAGAGCTGTAGGCTAAAAATACCACACCACACCTACAAAGACTCACAAATATGAACCCAGCATGATTTTTGAGTTGAGGGAATAACAGGGATGTGTTTTTCAAAACTAAGGAATGACTTCTCTGCAGGCAACTTCCATGAAAATGAAGTGAAGCCACCTTACAAATGTAGTCTCTTGCAGCTTTTGATAAGTAACTGCTCACAGGACAATCTTCCACCTTTACATATTTATCACCTTAAGCATGTTACTGCACAGTATGGACACTGGACATAGGGTCACCCGCATCTGAGGCTTCCACCAGTTTTCAGATTAGTTACTGGGCAGATAGGAGCATCACTGATACAATGAGTACTGAAGCTCAGAAAGATTTTTTTTTTTTACTTTCACTCTGTATCTGTATTTCATGCGTCAGTCAGAAAACAACCACCACAGCCACTTGTGCTACTCACCTGCAGCACAGCCCAGGCTCACCTTACTTTGCAGCCAACAGCAGGTCAAAAACCCTAGCTCCACAACAAAGCCAGGGAACTGAGATAGCTGCTTAGGTCATTTGGATCAGCATTAAATCTAAGAAAAAACTGGTTTCAATTCTGACTGTGTATCAGCTCAGCATTTTCATTCACTCGTCCCCTCACCTTTGCGATTTCCTCAGAATGGGACATGATTTAGTCATTATTAAACCAGAAGCAGCAGCAGCAAGTTCAGCACAGGAAAGTTTCAAGGGGAACTCAGACCATGAGCAGGTCTCGTCTGGATGACAAGACTGATGAAGGCCTAGGGCAGCAGTGAGACATTAAATACAGCCAGACTGAGTAGCCAAGAAAGCCCATAATTAATTATTCTTGAGATGAAATGTTTTGTAAGAAAGCATGGGGTTCTCCGGTTTGGGAAGCATTTTTTCCTAGTACTATTCCCAAGGTTATCTTGAAATGAAGTACTTAAGTACCTCCTTGTGAAGCCAAGGTATTTTCCCATATGCTGAAGACTCGCTATATAAAGCACATGAGCACTCATCTTGACATAGGTAAGATGAACCCTTGGTCTTTTTGTAAGTCATGAACATAAAAGTCATCCTGCCTGTCATCATCAAGCCAGGCATTACGTGCTGAGTTTTCTAATTAAAATATGGCCAGTTCTCATCACTGGGCAGCAGCAATACAGATCAAGAGTGGTACCACGTTCAATACACATAGCAATAAGAGGCCTGATCAGAGATACAGTTTTAAAAGTCTTTAATAGGCTCCTCCCCTCCTCCACCCTATGAAGAGGAGTACCCAGCTAGATGGATGCCCTTTGCTTTGGATTCAAGGAGCCTTGCTTCTAGCTCAGTCTCACACCTTTGGATAACACTGTGTTATCCAAGAGAACCATCTTTCATTTGGAAAAGTAGCAGTCATGATGTTGGAAAGTGACATGCTTCTGGGATTTTGGGCATCACACTGCATAGCGGTTCCCAACAGCTAAACCAGCTCCAGAAGGGTTTATACCCTTGGTTCTCTTACAAGCCAAAGAAAACTAGCAACTAGAGTTCACTGTGTGTCTGACAAGGCCATCTGCAAGCAACAAAGTATTTCCTGGGGCAGTGGAGGTGCTTCAGGTAGACCAGCACGCCAGTTCTGACTTTCAGTAGCTATCAGAAAACAATCCCTCATTCCACAATTCTCAGGAGGAACATGGCTTTTAAAAGAACTTATTCCAATTTGTAAGAAAATTCTCTGCAACTATTTCAAAGGTACTTCACGCAAGAGTGATAAATTTGTGACTCAGCAAGCAAGGACAGATTAAGCTGATCTTGCTCTTAACAAATACACTATTCTGGTATCTTACACATTTGTATAGTTCTACCAGCTCTCTGAAAACATTCCTCAGAAACACCAGTGACACAGATTAAGAATATGCCCTAAGAATCTTATACCACAAGAACTCTAAAATCCTTACAATCTTTCATGGCTAGACTTTGAAAAAAATCAAAGCCATGACCAAAGTTAGCAAGAGCATCTTTACAGAGTACATCACAGTACCAGATGAGAACTTCCCAGCATTACAGAAAAAAAAAAAAACAGTCTTCCTAAATTTGTTTTTGGTTTTGCTCAGGCTAAGAGCCAAGTGTAAAATTGCAGCATAATATATTTTGAATACGGTCAGCTTATGCAAAAGCTGCATTTATTTCTCAGAGACAGTGTGAGAGACAGAAAGAGCAACCAAGCCAGAGGACACCTCTGAGCAATGGTTACCGTGTTCTGAAAGAATGGCTCAATGAATTTTAGATTAAGTGTCCAGAGTCTGACCTTGCAAAGGGCGAACTGGTTTTGCTTCTTTGTTTCCTGCTGTAAAAGCACTGATGAAGACAAAAAGGGCTGTTTGCTGCAAAGGCTAAGATCAGAAAGGAGAGGTCTGATGACTAGGTTGGATGGGCTCTAAACAGCATGTTTCTATTAGAATTTAAATTAATTCTGTAATCTTCAGGTAACTCTAAACACATGTATTCTACTGTAAGAAAAAGAGTGGATGAGGAGAATAACTGAAATACAGAATTACCACATTTGTTGGTTAGCTCTTCTCCAACTTTAATTTGACATTGCGCTTCATCTCCAGTTCCACAATCTCGATTGTGTTCCTTTTTCTGAGTTTTGTGGGGTTTTTTTCCTCCTCTGTTTCTCTTTACCAGATTCAAGGTCTACGCTTTTCCCTTATGCTAGCATTCTCTTACAACAGCCTTGTTCCAGGATGAAGTTAGACCTAAAGCCAGTCTTTATATGGCTCAGAGGAAGAGGACCAGGAGTCTTCCTTAGGATATAACTAAGGACAGCACACTGCTCAAAGAGGAAGACCTTGTAAAACTGCTGTTGTACGTACCACAAAGCAACACTAGAAATAGGCTTTCACAAGACTTGGTCTGAAGCAGATACATGAGACCAAAATGCCATTTGGTGAACAGAAGCAAATGTAATAGTACAGACACATTAACAACAGAAACCAACTGGAAATCCTGCTGCGGACAAAAATAGAACCAGAGTTTTTCTGAGAAGTGCTTGATATAGTATAACAGTTTACCTATATTATCAGAAGTTTATCATGCTACTTTAAGAGAAGTTCACTGACCTCTTTCTACACTAAAACAGGAGATGAGAATTATGCAATAAAATCACAGAACAGCAATTTTGCTGTTTGCCTTTGAAATGACTAATACAGAGGAGCATTTTAAAGTCTGCATTCGTAATTATCATTGCCTCTAAAAATAAGAAATTCTCACCTTTTCTTTGTACTTAGAACTAAGTAACAAAAGGAGATCCAGTCTCTAACCATTTTCAGTTTCTTACTTCTCACTTTCCGATATTCTCAAAGTCCTTCCTCCATATTTTGGATTCCTGATTCTGATCTGATGAACACTATCTCCTCGCTCATGCCCAACCAATAAGTATGAGCATCACAAATTTCAGACACTACCAGTAAAAACCAATACCATTTCATACTTGGGAGGACAAGAGCACACAGGGTAAGTATTCAGCCCTCCATAGGAATAATATGAACAAGAACAAAATCTCGAAACAGCAGACACCAACTCTCCTTCTGTTTTTGGAGTTGAGGTGAATCTGTTCAAACGTTTCGCTTCTTCTGAAGGAAACAAGTATACTTCAGCTTCTCCATGTTTGTGTCTAGAGAGCTGCTGCTGACAGACACTGGCAAGCACATCTCTTGGGTCTCTCTTGCATTATTTGTTCCACAGGCACACCTTACAGAAGTGCACAAAACACATACCCATTGCCACTTACAGTTATCGCTTCACTGGAATATCTTACAACCTCCCAGGAAAAACTACTACTACATGAATGAAAGACACAGAGTCAATAGTCAATTAATATGTGACACCCAGAGTCAATATTTAATTAATATGTCAAAAAACTTAAAAGCCATTAGCTTAGAGGTCAATTTGTCTCAAGACTTCCATGATTTCAAAAATATGTGCAGCCTGTTTTACAATAGTAAAAGCATTCTTATGGAGAAAACCACTATTTGGATTTAAAAAACCCCAGACAGATCTCTATGCCTGGCATTTGCAGCATCTTGGACCTGTGCAGAAAGCTGTATCCTACTTAAAGGACTTTGCATAGCATGGGGAGGGCAGAGGACAGGAAGATGCATCATTGATCTCAGTAGCAACAAGCATTTTTTTGTTGTCTTCGTTGGCTTTTTTCACTTGGGTAGAGCTTGGCTTTTGAGCAATGCTTGCAGTCTTCCTTCAGATCCATGCAGTACTGCTGGCCCCTTCTAACACCTCCAGGTCTGTGTCAGTAACACCCTGTGCAGGCTCAGAAATGACGTTACTGCACCACTGATTTTTTTTTTTTGCTTTAAACCTGCTCAGCAGCCTTAGCGTGAGCTGCATTGGTCTAAGGATTCTCTACCCCATGGAAAGTAGGGACAGACTCCTGCAATACACTCTCATCAGCTGCAACACAGCACTTGGGCTCCAAACAGAAAACAAGCTATACAGTTGCTGAAGGTGAGATTAGCACATTTCATAGTTCAGTCTGATACGCTGTGTTATTTTCCTCAGAGTGATTAGGCATTAATGAACAACCATAGGTCTGTAACATAGTTTACAGGAAGCAACAACAACATGCATTCAGAAGTGAATCCTTCTCTCAATATTATTCAGCAACATGAAAAACAAGCAGCCAGCTTAAGGTGGTTAAGTAACATTCAAAGTCTGAAGGGATTTGAGTTTCAGTGAAGAACAAATTTTACCTGGGGGTGAAAAGGCATGTGTGGGGCGGGGAGGGGGCTTAAAATGGAAATGCTGTCAAAGCTTTAACTGTAACATAGCTAAAAGATTGTATAATTACCATTTATATAACTCCTGCAGAAATTTCAGGTTAAAAAAACCAGCTTTACCTCTGTTCCAAGACAAATTGTTCTTCTGCTTCAGATCTGCTAGAGCACTTCAATTTTACCTTGAGAATACACTCCTGAGGTATTTAATTACCCTGTCAAGACCACTAAATGGTCTGGCACCATGCCCCCTCTCTCAATCTTTGCTGATTGATAGCATCAGTAAACTCACTAGCTTTAATTAAACCTCCAAGTAGGATCCGCTTCTGCTACTCACTATATCAATGTTGTTTAGCGCTAGAACAAAAAAATCAAGAAGGTAAGGAGGGTTTCTCTCACCTTCACAGCTCACTTGCCTCTGGTATTTTAATGGACTTTTTATACAACACATATTTCATTGCTCCCCAGGGACATTATCTAATGAAAAAACTACCACAAAAAGTGACACTCCCAAGATTTTCCTCTACAAGTATCAGTGGTGAAGGCAAATCTCAATCTTTTACCTGCTGCACTAACCTAGAAATCAAACTACCGTGTTTCTTTTTTCAACATTTTGTTATTTTCCATTAAGTGTACAGTGTTTTAAAGAGTACTATCATAGGTCGAGTTCATAAAGGTGGAGATCTTAAGCAATTAAGTTAGAAGAAATTCCTTTAAAATGAATCTTTCGGTAAATCTAAGTAACAGTTCAAGGCACCAAGTGAAATTTCATTGTATAATGCTAAGTTTTAAGGACACTCTGCCTCAGAGGACACTAATGAAGTTGTGTCACATCCCTCACTTCAAGCCTTCCCTTGCTGTACTGCTCTTCTCTGGCCATTTGTAAGGCTGATAGTTCAGTATTCACTCTTCAACTGAAGTCGTAACTAGCTCTTCTCATTACACAGCTTTCTACAGTAGGGCAGTTAACTAGGTGATGATGGAAAAGTAGGACATCTGTGCTTGTAGCCAAAGAATTTGTCAAACTTCATTCCAACAGGAAGTCAGCAGAATGTTATATGTCAAGCTTGTGATTTTTTTTTTAAATATATGCAAAACTATAAAGGAGTGGGAAGAAAACCTACAGATTTAATACTTTAGATAAAATATTTCTTAAATTTCTATTCCCCTGACAGGTGATAATTACCCATGTAAACACCCTAATAGTGCAAAGAATTTAAGAGGAGGAGACCTTACTAAATCATGTTTTTAAGAAGCACTAGCTAGGTAAAATACAGCTAGATTTTAAAATTATAAAATTAAATTTAAAAAAAATATAAAATTAAAATTTGTCTTATAAAAAAGGACAACTCCTAGGCCTCTAGCCTGGACAAACTATTTTCATTCCCCTTTCCAATGCATATTTACATACACATATGCGCATGTATTGACCAGCATCAATGAGTAAGAAAACTGTCTGCCAGCTCCCACATGCAGAGGCTCTGCCACTTCAGGCCCTCTGTCGTGGCTGGCAACTAAGCACCACGCAGCCGCTTGCTCACTCCCCCCTCTCCCTCAGTGGGATGGGGGAGAGAATCGGAGAAAAAGAGTAAGACCCGTGGGTTGAGATAGAGACAGTTTAATACGAGAGAAGAATAACAATAATAATAATAATAATGGTAAGAAAGTATACAGAATATATAAAACAAGTGATGCACAATGCAATTGCTCACCACCCGCTGACTGATGCCCAGCCTGTCCCGAGCAGCGATCGCTCCCCCCGAGCCGCGACCACACCGCCCGAGCTGCGATCACTCTGCCCGCGACCGACCGACTAACCCCCCCGAGCATGACGTTCTATGGTATGGAATAGCTCTGTGGTCAGTTTGGGTCAGCTGTCCTAGCTGTGCTGTACTCCCAGCTTGTTCTGCACCTGGCCGAGCAGGAGAAGCTCAAAAAGTCCTTGAGCAGTCTCAGCACTACTTAGCAACAACTGAAAACATCAGTGTGTTATCAACATTCTTGTAGTACTAAATCCAAAGCACAGCACTATGCCAGCTTCTGTGAAGAAAATTAACTCTGTCCCAGCCAAAACCAGGACACCCTCTCACCCCAGAGAGCTGGGGATGGGATGGTGGGAAGCTCCTCGGCCCCTGTTCCCCTGCCGAGGGAGGAACAAGCATGGCATTGCTACCATCTGCAGTATCCACTCAGCAGACACCATCAATGGAAGACCATGTCCATCATTCTAGTAGTCTAGCATCTGTAGAGAAAAGCCAAAGAGATTTTCCTGTGTCCTTCTGCTACCCCTAATTATTTACGTAAAAAACTGCCTTCTATCCAGCATCTTAAACAGCTCTACACAGTTCAAGGATAGGCCATTTGTTTGCCCACTCCTCTTTAGACAGAGAACCTTACTACACACTTCCTTGTTAATGTAGAAGTCTTTTACACCAGAAAGATACTCCTATTCAGGTGATCTCACAATAAATTCACTTGTATCTTTTTTCTTTTGAATGGGTTTTCCCAGGTGCAAAGGGAGTGGAAGACACTGAGGATTTCCCCTCTCCCAAGCAGAAGCCAAGCCAAGAATTTTTTTATCACTATGTGCAAGTCAGTGACTCTTACATGCTGTTTGCTCCTCTGACTTTTCCACATTTGGGAATTATCTTTCCAGGACAACCCAAATGAAAAAAACAGTCATGGACAAGCAAGTGGGTAAAGCTGAAAAAAATCACTCCAGGCATATCAATCCACATTTTCACTGGCTCTTAAATAGAACAGAGCCCAAGTGCTTCCCAGCAGCAGCTTCTTCCAAAAGAGAAGCCACAGAAGATGTTTAACCTCTTCTAAGATACAACTGTTTTTTCCATTAAACTTATATAATTAAGTGAAGCCCAAACTTGACAGGCTACCTGCGACACAAGTAAGCCTGTTTACATTGCAAATAAACCATAAATTATGCCACAGAGGGCAACATCTAGTATGTGTAGGTATATTGCCTAGCAGAGTGGGGTTCAGCTATCTAACACACCTAGGTGTGCCTTCAACATCATGCATACCCACCCCACAGTTTTAATATTCAGGTCAAATCAGAAGGCAACACAACTGGTACCACATTAGACAAGACTAAGACTGCTATGACTTGCTTTGGAGGTATGAATCTGAAATTTGGTTAAGCTACTTTGCAAGTACTTTATGGAGTACTATATAAAGCATTCCACAGGATGCTCTTCTTTTTAAAAGGTATCAGGTAATAGGTTTTAATATCACTACCCATGCATAAAAGCTTAAGCCAGGATTTTGCAAATCCACCTTTTCAATATATTTTATTTCAAGAAAACAGTAGATGGCATCCCCTTTTAGGGATCGGAGGTCTGTGCCATGGCCCTAATCTAGAGCATCACACATCAGGGTCAGGACAATTCCCTCTGAGTGGGAATGCTCTCAGTTCAGCCACAATGTGAGGGTCCATCACCTAACCAGTGAGGTTCCTTGCAGTTTTGTAGACTAAAAGGAAACAAACATTTTTAACCATCAATCTAGCGAACTACTTAAATATTTCTACTGAAGTCCTAAAAATGTACAGAGAACAAGCATCTAATGTTTTTCTTTTGAAGCCAAAATATCCACTACCACTACCCTATTCCACCATTTTTCACATGGAGGTATATACAAAAAAAAATAGGTATCATTGAGATTTTTAAAGATGAAAGTAAATCTAAGGGCTGGATACTGAGTTTGCCAAACAGATTTTTTTTTTTTAATTGAAGTATTAACTCTGGACAACTAGGAACACTGTGGTCTATAAACTGTAAGCAGTCTCTGCAAAAGTGCCTGCAAAGGCACTGAAATCTCGTGACTCCCTCCAAACCAGCTGTTGCCCCCAGAGGCAGCAAAGGCCTCAGACATCAACTTTACCTCTGCTCAGCATTGCCTTCAGGCTGATCTGATAAATATGTGAATTACTAAGTGCTTCACAGTAAGCTGGGCATTTCTATTGGTTCACAGATAAAGGAAGACACTCTTGGTAGGTCTCCTCTCAGGTCACTGCCAAGGCAGCATCTTAGTTCTTTTAACTGGAGAAGCAACTGTCCACTGTAGAAATGCCTTAGTCTTAAAACACATTAGGGATCCCCCTAGCCTCCACCCCTTCTGCAGCGCAGAAGGAGGTAAAACCAGCCTCTTTGGAGAATCCAGTTATGAAAACCTGGCCTGAAAGCCAGCTTGGGCCCAAGAAGGAAGAAACGTAAAGAGAGAAGGACGTAAAGCAGTTTTTCCCCTCAAGTCATGCACACCACCACTGAACAGTGCTGCTGAAGTTAAACAGGGCTGAATGTTGGTAGCTAGAGTCTGAATTTTACCCGTAACATGAACAAGCAATGTTTACAGTTACTTTTTTTCTAGTTAAATAAGGATTTTCTTTATTTTTGTGAAGAGGTCATCATTTTAGCTTGTGCAACTCAAATCCTTCAGATTTTATTTAGCTAAGGACATCTAAGGCACAAATTCCTCAAAATTTACACGTAAGTGTTAGTCTCACTGCAAAGGTCCGATATTGTTTGTAACCTACAATTCTACTTTCATGTCCTGGGAAGGCAAGAAAAGAAAAGCACTAGTTTCATCACTCGTGTCTGTCTATTCCATTTTCACTTTTTTCTCCAGACTTTTTTTTGCAATCCATTTTTAATTGCAGAAATACAGTAACTGTTTGCATTAATCATTTAGCAAGGCAAAAGATGATTAAGAGTTTGTATACCAGCACATAAATTAAGAGGATTTTGATTCGGGAGACCTGGCGTGATTCTCTGTAACAACATCCTTTTTCACCTGGCTATATAATCACCAGAACTTCCAACTTATAGAATCATAGAATCACTTTGGTTGGAAAAGACCTTTAAGATAGAGTCCAACCTTTAATCTAATCCTGCCATCCCACCACTAAACCATGTCCCTAAGCACCTCATCTATCCTTCTTTTAAACACCTCCAGGGATGAGGACTCAACCACCTCCCTGGGCAGCCCATTCCAGAGCCTGACAACCCTTTCTGTGAAGAAATTTTTCCTAATGTCTAGCCTAAACCTGCCCTGGCGCAGCTTCAAACCATTCCCCCTCGTCCTATCATCTGTTACCAGGGAGAAGAGACCAACCCCCACCTGACTACAGCCTCCTGTCAGGTCCTTGTAAAGGGTGATAAGGTCTCCCTTCAGCCTCCTCTTCTCCAGGCTAAACACACCCAGTTCCCTCAGCCGCTCCTCATCAGCCTTGTGCTCCAGACCCCTCACCAGCTTTGTTGCTCTCCTCTGGACATGCTCCAGCAACACAACATCTTTCCTGTAGTAAGGGGCCCAAAACTGAACACAGGATTCGAGGTGCAGCCTCACCAGTACCCAGTACAGGGGCACGATAACTTCCCTACTCATGCTGGCCAGCTGATACAAGCCAGGATGCCATTGGCCGCCTTGGCCACCTGGGCACACTGCTGGCTCATATTCAGCCAGCTGTCAACCAGTACCCCAAGGTCTTTTTCCACCAGGCAGCTTTCCAGCCACTCTTCCCCAAGCCTGTAGCGCTGCATGGGGTTGCTGTGACCCAAGCACAGGACCCAGCACTTGGCCTTGTTGAACCTCGTACAGTTGGCCTCAGCCCATCGATCCAGCCTGTCCAGGTCCCTGTGCAGAGCCCTCCTCCCCTCAAGCAGATCAACCCACTACCACCCAGTTTGGTGTCATCTGCAAATTTACTGAGGGCACACTCAATCCCCTCTTCCAGGTCACTGATAAAGATATTAAAGCCAGCCCTAGAACTGAGCCCTGGGGGACACTGCTTGTGACCAGCTGCCAACTGGATTTAGCTCCATTCACCACAACTCTCTGGGCTCAGCCATCCAGCCAGTTTTTAACCCGGCGAAGAGCACACCCATCTAGGCCATCACCCTGGACAGATGCATTTTTGTATTTGTCCAATCCAAGACATTAAATGCAAAGGTACAGTGTACCTGCAATATTACTGGAATGCAAACCCATTGCCTTTCTCACCACGACCCAAAAGACAGCTTCAAAAAAGCTGGAGCACGAAGTGACTTTCCTCAATTCTCCCCCAAAACAGAAAATGGAAGGGACTGCCTGTGGGCAAGATGTCTGACAGTAGCACATAGGGAGCTTTTTGCAGTGCAGCATCTATCCATGTCTTTCATCCACTGTTACCGTGAGCCATGATGAACATGTTTGTTAAACAGCAGTATTTAAGTTTCAAGTAGTGTAATCCACTTAATTAAGTCTTATGAATCGAGAACACATAGGGCATTCTGACCACAATTACTGCCATCTTATTTTTGTGTCAGTTATCTTTAAGTAGCTCTGTATTGCATTTTAAGTTGAAACCTTTTCAGAGGTGAGCTTTATCTTATGGCTCAAACATGATCCTAGTTAGAGGGCAGTCACTATCCAAGTGATCAGCTAGCAAACCCTGCTGTTTAATGAGGAAGAACGGGCTGGTCAGAACATGGACTGCCTTCAGGCACCAACACCCATGAAACATGTTCAAGAGTCTGCATTCCCTGATAAATTTTATTTCACCTCCTCTCTCAAGATTTCAGAGCCCAAGCAACAGCTCAAATTAGTATCCCCGCTCTTCTGATAGTGGAAAAAGGCAGTAGATGAGGAAAAAGTAACTCAAGATTTCTGCTTCTAAAAATTCAAGAAACCAAATTTAGTAAACAAGAGGTGCAGGAGTTACAACACAAACAAAAAAAACAGGAATCCCAAACATTAAGGACCAAGAGACTAGAGCCCCTGGAGTCCAGTAATTCACAGATAACCAAAACAGTTATAAGCATTTCTTTTTAAGGATTTGTACAGGAAACAAGACACTAGCAGCCTAAAAAAGGGATTACTAATAAGCAAGTTATACCATCTTTGAGAAAGTGAGGATGAAGGACATAGTGCAGCGTTCAGATAATATGCAATATTGCATTTCTGCAACTAAAGCATACAAAACAATTCTCAGTTAAAACAATTCAAGCACATATTTAAAGTGTTATCTAGTACAAAAAGAAAAAAATTGGCAGTTTCTATACTTAAATCATAATCTACCTCTCCAGATCTAAACTGACTACAGAGGACTAACCATCTGCTACATGGCGAAGACATAGTCTATTCTATTGACATTAGCAGAATGCTTAATTTACACTTGGAAAGAGAAAACAAATCATGAATCTGATCAACAAGAAGTCAAAACACTTCAGTTTCTTTAAATCATAATTAACACTACATACTTTTATGGTTTTAGTTTGAAGTCTCAATCCATTCAGAGTGTTGATAGCTTTTTCAGCATCCTTGGGTTCAACGTAGTTCACAAAACCATAACCCAAGCTCTGTCCTGATTAAAAAGAGGAAGAAGAGTAATCATTAGTACTGCAGTGCTACGCAATGGATAACTAACAGTGTTTAAAACCTGTATCAATCAAACTGAGCAAAAATTGCTTATATTAAAGCACAGTATCTGCCCCAGATAAAGTTTCAACAGCTCACAACACCTAATTTTTCCAGAAAGGTTAGTGTTTTTTAACTACCTTTCTCTGCCCCATGGCGTGCCCTAAGTTCAACACAGAAATTTTGACTGACTACAGTCAGGTAGTTCAGGAGTTTGTTATGATCTGTTGGGAGACCAGAGGAAGTGAAGGAGCTTCAAGGTTAAGAGAACTTCAAAAATCCACTACTAACTTCCTAACTTTTTAATTGAACATAGAAAGTATAGTGGCAAAATTCTGGACCTGTGCTTGAAATGAGTGTTTCAAATATACTTCAGTATCAGAATTTGAGCCAAATTTGAAGCTGAACATTTCTACAGATGTTATTCACACACTAAATAGAGCCTCTTAGTAACAAGGAGTTTAAAGGCTCATTTTGTTCCTATATTCAAAACAACTGGTACAAGTAACTGGTCCTGAGCTAAATATCATCCAAAGATGCAACATTTTCAGATTGTTTCAGCATTGGTAATTCAGATGAATTACCACCCCCTGAGCTTATCCCCATTCTTCCCAATCCCCTCCTCAAAACAGCACACAAACACAAATAAATTGGCTAGATGAAGCCATGAACAGGTTAATATATGCAAAGTTATTAACAAAAAACAGCCACACCCCAGCTGGACAAAGTCCTGAGCAACTTTGAGAACCCTGCTCTGAGCCGGAGGTCAGACTACATGATCTCCAGGACTGCCTCTAACCTCAGCAATTCAGTGTTTCTGTAACAAATTGGAAATATGAAGAAGCATTTCTGTATTCATTTACAGCTTTACCTAGATATAGCTAAGTTCCTTATCCTAGAAGTACCTTTTTCCTTATCAGTTTGATTACAGTAGAGCAATTTCTATACCTGTCACCTCCATCACTCCCGCTGTCTGCAGAAACTCTTCCTAGCAGCATCTCCAAAAAAGAGCAACTTAAAGGAATGCCTTTTTCTGTGCACAGCTTTTACTTAATCTCCTAACATAAAAATGCTGATTTTTGGTGTTGTTATTAATCTCCTAAGAAGGAACCATTTAAACCACAACCTTAAAAGACATTAAGATCTCTAAGAGAAAGCTATTTCATGTAAGACATTCCCAATACACTAGTAATTCCAGAGTGAACAGAAAAAGATGTGCATAAATTATTTCTACGACCCCTCTGTTCATGTGATATCATTCACATTTGAAACACCCAGACCAAGCAATACCCAGCTGCTACAAAGGATATAATTCATGACCAGTTCTTCTGCAGACATTCTGTTAGTTAAGCTTGATGATATTGTAGACTAACCTAGGAAAGCGCACAAACAAAATCCAGTAATTTATTCAGGTAAAGCTTGTACTCCTTTCTTCAGGTTTATTCTGAAAATTTGCAATTAAAAAAAGCTTTCACTCTGAGGGTGATGAAACACTGAAGCAGGGCACCCAGAGGGGCTGTGAAGTCTCCATTCCTGGAGATACTCGAAGTCTGACTGGACATCGTCCTGGGCACCCTGCTCAGGGAGAATCTGCTTGAGGAGAGTTGGCTAGATTATCCAGAAGTCCCTTCCGCCCTCAATGATCCTGTGAATGATTTATTTTATTTAATTCAGTTTTGTTTATTTTGGACTATCATCTAAAATTCAAAGGTGTTTAGATCTGACATTCCAAAGGCCTTATACATTTGAAAAGGTTAAGAAAAGGTAAAACTTCTTAAAAGAGACTGAAATTCTGCTAGAAGATTAGTGGCTCAATTACACATTATAAATAGTTCAGAGTCAAAAATCACTTTCTTCAGAGGCACATAAGAAAGATGAATGTCAGCTCTCAACAAGCAAAACAAATAAATTGGAAATTGATCCTGACTTCTGGAATCAGATGCTTGAGGGACACTCTTAAGCATTTCTGCTTGTGTTAAGGAAAGATCCTTGCTGAAGAGGTTTGCCAGTTCACATACAGATGACCAAGTTTTAGAAAATCCAGACAAGCATTTCACAAAATGCAGTTGAAGCACCTATTTCAAACTACCCATCAGATATCCCAATTATTGCAAAGTATGTCTGACAGCTGGTGGTATTTCTCACTTGATGGGAAAGTGCCAACTGTGTTACAAGAACTTAGGAGCTCAGTTCTTCTTAAGTGTTTCACTGATGTACAGGACTTCAGTCCAAACTTACATGAGTACCACTGCAGCTGTACAAGCCAGAGAGAAGACCCATTTGACTGGGGATTTCAGATTGAGAAAGAGCAGCATACCCACTGCACACAAATTTTACTCAAATAAAATTAAAAGATACCTGGCCAATATAATTCAAACAAGTTCTCCTTCTGCACAGCTTCCCCCCTGCCAATGTCTAAGCTTTTTGCTTTCAAGACAAACCAAGTAAAAGCTAGATGTACTTAAACTATATCAGCCACCACTCAGAATATCTAAAAAGAGAAACTTCATTATTTAGTAATTGTAATGACTGATTTGTATTGCCTGAAGCCAACGATTAAAACGGACACTGACAGAAAACAGCTCTGGACTCTACCATTTGTGCCTCTTCTACATCAAACTCCATTTGCCAAGACAGAAACCTCCTGCAGAACACACACTTGTTTCCAAGTCTAGTAACACACTTAAAGTAGATTCTGTGTCTGAGTCCACAAAAGGGTGATGGAAGAAAGAAGGTAGATCTACAGTTGTCCACAAGTTAATACTCAGATTTAGATGTATATCAAAAAGCAGCTTTGTCTCCTACTGTTTTAAGACAGGGCCAGCTCCATCTGGCTCTTGTTCAGCTTTGTTCTTCTGACTTGGCTTAATGACACTATAGTCGGAAAAACCTCTGACACCTCTCCAAGTGAGCTGTCCTGATACTCTGTCTACTGTTACATGTTAAGTATTCTGAAGGTCCAGTTTAGCTTTTCCTAGATCTTAAAAATTATGGCCTACTCAACCTCAACCCAGACAAGAGACTATCTGTGCACACCAGCTATTTATTCTATATCTCAGACCTATAAACAGTAATAAGTTTGGCTTATCCTAAAGGAAGGAATGACTGAGGTTTTTTATATTTGTGCTTTATTACTTGTGCCAGTAAGAAGAAAACATTCACTGCCTTCAAGGGGAATATTCTGAGGCACAACTTCCATGAGGCACAGCTATTGACATAATCTAAAAGAGGTTACTGCTGAATTACTGAATGCTCAAAAGCAATTACAGGCCAGCTCACTTCACTTGATCACTGTTAATTACTTATGCAAAACTCTCTCATGAACTTGGGAAGGAATGGGAGATCTAGAGACAAAGCAATCTTTCCTATTGCCCTGTTACTACCCATAATGAAGAGATAAGCAAGAGAGTTGGTGACATGAAAGAAAAAGACAACTGAGTACTGAAGCTGTCTGAACACTGATGCACCTTACTACCTAGAAGGGTCCTCTACTGGAGAAGTGTTCATGCATGAAACACTTGGTTGCATGAAACAGCATAGGTGTCCTGAGGCATTCCCCAGTTCAGTGTGGGAGACTAGCTAGTGAGACCTATCACATAAGAGTAGACATTGCTCTAGACAGGACAACTAATACCACATTATCAAGTAAGAGAGCAGAGCAACAGGTCACCTATTTTCCTGCTGGTTGCTGTAGTCTAGGTTTCAGTTGAAGTCCACTTCCACAGTAAATACCACTATCTCCTCCATTTCAAGGGAGAACCTGACACCGCTTGTTTCTTGCAGTGTCTGTTTCTATTCTCAGTTGCATACACATCCCACTCTACTTTGTTAACAATTTAGAGATCATATATTCCAATTATGAGGCACAATTCTTTATTTTTGGATTCAAATGGGAGTGTTTATACTCTAACAGCTGGTGATGTCTCCTTGCAATCGTCTGTCTACCAACAGACAGTTTTAAGGGCTGGACTGCTAGTGATGATCACTTGTCCAACGCAGCAATTTATGCCTCAACTGGACTGAGAGCATCACCTGTAAATAGTAATGAGCAGTTAGCCAAGTGCAGGATAACATGACAAAGGTTTTACTCTCCCTAGATAATGCATATGTAATTACCACCTCTAGTAGTTTGTTATTGTCAAATAATTTTTACTGCATCTTCTAAGCTTCTGTTTCTCTGGGAAATCCAGAATTTATTTCCAAACAATAAATCAACTACACTGGAATGTTAGAAAAACTGAAAGACATTCTAAACTAAATTGCCTACCCCCACCAAGCCTATTTGCTTCTTTCCAACAAACTCGCATTAAGATTCTACTGTTATGTTCAGGAGTTCCACAAAGAGCTGAAGCAGGTCATTTAGCCCAACCACACCAGGCGAGCAATTAAGATGTTTCACAGCCTCTCCTCTCAACCTCCAGCTGAAGTGGCCTGACAACTTTTCTCACAAGAAAAAGTATACTCACCAACCTTTGTTTCCTTCCTTTTTCTCTTTGGAAGCAGCTGCAACAGCCACAGACAGCAGCTTGCCTCCTAAAGCTTTAATATACCTGCCACTTAACAGCTAAATTACTCCATGCTGCACTTCCAAAAAAAAAAGTAAATAAAAACATGGGACCAGAGCATGCAACAAGAGAACTTCTTTAACTAGACAAATATGTGGGAATGCCTGTGTAACTGCTCTTTTCTGCAGTGGCCAATGTATGATGGTCTATTTTACAGAGTGCAGAATGGCTGTAAAATGCTTCTGTTATGTTTTCAACCTATGAGCTACCACTCAGTTTCAGGAGGAACATTCCCTAGCCTGTAAGCACCTCAGAACCAAGAAGAAATAGTATTTCAGACACAAGTGCCAAAGGCAGCATCTTCAACAACTCTTTACTCACTGCTACTGGGCTGGATGCATAGTAAGAGAGAGTTCAGTCATCTGAACCATGCAGTGCTGTTAACAAGAGTTTGCCTGAAAGTGCTCAAGTATCATTTACAATCTGTAACACCTTAAAAGAAAGGCTTGAAAGGTAGACAAGTATGAGATGTAACTTAACAGATGTTAAGTGAGCCCTTTCAAAAGCTGCTTCTGAAATGCTGTGAGAGCTGTATCACACAGGAAAAGTCCCGACGAGGTTACAAACGCACAGCAAACTCAAGTGCTGCATTTTCAGCAGTCTTGCAACATTTTATCGCTCCTAAAACAGAATGCATATTGTTTTCTACATAACATCACTGTTAGAGAGCAGCTGATTAGTATGGTAGTTTTATTTCATGAGTGATTAAAGCATCTTGGTAAATTACTAGGTCTTCTCTGAATGCTGTTTGGGCAGAAACATGAAGTCTGACCCCAGAAATTCCTGGCCAATATCAAGGCTACTCATCTGCTCTTGAAGTCTCCTGCTGTCCAGTCATCTACTGAATCTGTGTCCTCGTGATTCTCCTCTCTAAATAGCTACTGCTGACAAAATCCTGAGCTGATGCTGTAGAACTTTTATCTTTGCTTGAGCACACAGCTGGTTTTCTTTTTTTCAGCACTGCTCTATTTGTATACAATGGTATTATTACCAGATTACTTAAGAGGTGCTGAAAAACCAGAAAATTCGGTACTCAAAGTGTTTCTACTGCTGCATTTCTTCACGGGGTCAACTACTTGCATCATTTCAATATGCTCACCCCTACTTCGTGTGAACCGAAACACTCGCCTTTTAACAATGCAGCAAGATGCCTTTGAAAGCTTGGCACACCCACCACACGAGGGAGTCCTTGGCTGCTGTTTCCTGTCAGAGCTCTCGGATACCCAACACAAGGGCTGAGCAAGATACCTTTTGGAATTATTTGCTGATTAAATTACCAGAGTCCCCAGCTAATCCTGCACCTTGTCTGGAATTCTTAAACACTCCTGTAGACCAAACAGAATAGACAATCAACAATTGGGTAGTCGTTTTTTTCCACAAAGAAGAACCTGGAGCAAAAACAAATGCTACAATCAGCTGAGCTCTCAAAACCTTTTGTACATACTCAACTTCTTATAAAGGTAAGACTGAATGAGTCCTGTGAAACAAATTTGGTCATTTTAAGAAACAAACAGAGCTGTGTTTCTAAGTTCCACTTCCCCTCCTCCACTTCCTGATCTCCTTAAGAGGTAAAAAGTAATGTAAGAAAAGTAGCACTATCAATGCTAATTCTTAGAAGACAAAAGAACCCAAAACTATAATTCACTTTCAAGTGATAATCCTGATACACTTATTAAATAAAAAGCAGAAAAACCACAGAAGAACACTTACATTTGGTTAATAATACATCTGAAAACTAATACATGCCACTAAGCTACAAAACTAGTTTCATGGTCTAGTACAAAAATTTACTGCAAGCACACGCTAACCATACCCTGGAAAATTAAAAATCTGAACAGCAAAAAATACATTCACACATTTACCTTCCACCAAGGACTATCAAAAACTTTTAAGATAAGCAGGCATTTAAAAAAATAGTATTTTTCTACAATACAGTCATTGATTTCAGTATAGTGACATTTCAAGCATTTCAGGCTATTTCAACTTCTGCAAAAAAGATCTTCTTGCAAAATAATGAATTAAAGGAATATAACCAGCAAGAACTACAATATCACACAGAAGAAATGCTAAAAAAGCCTATTTCCTATCTTCCAAAAAAATTACATGCTATTTGCACCAATATAGGACAGTGAAGAACATACTTCTGAGGATATGCAAGTCTAGGAGCTGAAACTCAATGTCTTTAAGTCTACAGAAAAAAAACACGTTAGAATTCTAGCAGTCTGGGGACTTTTCTTTATAATTTAAATTCAGCTACAAACGCTGCCTTCAGTGCTTTACTCCTTAAAGATCTTTTCGCCAGTCCTTAACTCACAGAGAACAGTCCATTTTCTAGTGAACATTAATACGTTTTCTGCCACCAGTTTTTACATCAAACACTATTTTCAAAAACTAAGCATAACTTTGTTTAAAGCCGTAAATTCCTGCCTCTGTGTATGAAGTTAATTGGTAAAGATACACTAAAGTACTATAAGAACAAGTCAGTTTCCTATCTTTGTAAACAGGACCAAGTCAAGTTCACAGCAACTTGACATTAGGCTTTATTCTGCCTTTCATCGCTCCAACAGTTGCACACACTGGTGGAAGAACACTGTTAAAAGAAACATACATTACAATATTACAAGCCTACATACAAAGGCTTTCATTTGCATCCACTTCTGGTGGATTCTGATAAAGAGTTTCAGATGTAGGAGTAGGAAAGACTCAACCCTTTTGATTGTCTGTATTTGCAATTCAAGACATTGGAATGCTCCACAGTAAGTTAGGGTCATCCTCCTGGGAGACAAGCCTCCATAACACTCCTATGCCAAGACAGGGATCATTCAGCTGTACCAGCTCTTTATCAGCAAATTTACTGCATCTTCATTAATCACCACTGTCAACTGCCTCTGATTTAAGCCACCAAGATTACCACAGTATTATTTTGACACTGGATAAGGCTAGAAGCACACGCCCAGATATGCAATTCACTTAAGTGCAGAACTGTACCTAAAACTACCTACATAACTATGGCCTCTCTAATGAGAAGAGCTAAAAGAATAAGCATGCAATACCATCAGTGTTGCTTTCTTCCATTTACTTTTAACATAAATTATTGCTCCAAGTTTCACAGTCCTTTGAAGTGTGCATTAAGGCTCGAACTACATTTTAAAAGGAGCTTCAGCAAAATGAGGGAAACTGCATGAGCCACTGAGAAATCCCCAATTTAACTGCAGTTTGCTCATAGTTCCAGTAGATGATTCTATTTACTCATACAACCACTGAGCTAGCAAGCTAGGTAGCTTGCAAGAAGACCTGTAAACCATGATTGCCACTAGATTTGATACTTTGATGTCTCTTTCTCCCAAATCCAGTTTATCAGCTATTGCTCTGAATTTGGAAAAAGAAAAATTGAAGACCAAATGAGAAGGATCAAACACTTATCAAAGTACTTGACAGTTTATCCTGCCAAACAATAAGATTATGTCTGCAATTAAACAGCTATTAACATAGCTGTGAGTTATCCTAAAAATCAGAATTTTTCAGGAAAAGAAACAGAAGTTTTGTCTCAGCCAGGTTGAACTCTACCCTTTCATTAACTTAGTGCCATCCTGTTGCCTTATATTTTTCATGGTTCTTCACATGTGAGGAAAGGAACATCATCATCTGTTGCTTTATCAACACAAGTTTGTTGACATCAAATACAAAAATAAGGGTGCAGCTCTGGTTCTTCCCCACAGCAGAGAAAGGGTAGAGGGTATTGTGGATGCTAAGATTTACATGAACCCTACCAAAGATGTTCAAGTAAGCCAAAAGAGACATTAACTGAAGGTTACTAACAGATACACCATGTCCAAACAGGAAATCTCAACCCCAAAACACACAGCTGGAAGCATGGACTGTATGGGAAGGTGTATGCTTTCACACAAGCTAAAGTAACAGGGTATTTGGTTATGGACACTACAGGAGGTTGAACAATGGTAGTATTGCCTGTTCTAGCTTCTTGTGTTCAAACACAACTAGTGACAACCATGAACTGCTTGAAATAACAATGACTGACCTGTGGAGTATGCTTTGTCACAAACTATGTTGTCATATTACAAATAGAAGCTCCTTACTATGCTAAGGTGAAAGCACACCACAATTTGCTAAATCAGTTACGGTTTTGAAAGTTGGCTTTACCCTTTAATTTTTACCACTGTTAGTAGTAACATGTTCTATGCAGCTGAGAAGTTTTGCCTTTTGCAGTCAATTTGTTCCTTGTCAGGAATACAACCAGCAGTATTAAATATTCTGCCCTACTCCACCACCTTAAATAATAAGCAGCTGGATAAAGCATCTTGTTCTACTGCTGGGTGTTTAGAAGCATGCAGTAATTTGTGCATCCAAGTAAAAAACTAGCCTGACACTTGAACATAAATCCTTTTCCCAAACTTCACATTAACACCTACTATTGTTGGGGTTTTCTTTTTCTTTCAGACTATCTGCTACTTTATCTTAAGAGTTTTGAAAGACATCCTGAAATGTGTGGTGATGAGAAGTTTGAAAACTATTTCCCCCCCTAGGGTACATTTGGCAAAAGTTAACTTGCAGTCTTGCTTTCAGTTATGTGGGATTTCTTTCTGGTCTTTACTGATGATTGAAAAACAGTGACAAAATGATAAGTTGTTGTCAAAAGACAAATTCTTTCCCTAGCCTAAGTGTTAACTGTCAACTCAGAAAGTATGTCCTTGCAAATGTGTCAAAGGGGAATACCCTTCCTTCAGTTTTAATAGCTGTGATTAACAAACAAGAAAGACCACTAACCTGCAATACAGTGTAGTGGAAAACATACTGTTTCTCACTGTAGTTGGTAAATACAGGAAAAGAACATGCTGGGGAAAGCTGACCTTTTCATTACTTGAAATTGAAATATGTATCCACAACATATTCTTATAGGAACACGGCAAAATTCTTCCAGAAGGAAGCTTTTTTAATTAAAAAAAAGGGGGGGAATAATCAATGCATCTTGCTATAGATGGGAGATTTCATAACCATTGTACAGCAACGTTAGGCTTCAAATGCATTTCAAAAAGGGCTGTGCCTTAACCTGCATGAAGCCATAGGTACCAAAAGACCAGGAGGTCAATAGGTCGAGAAACTCAGAAGACAGGAAAGAATTGAAATTACAAGTCTCCTTCTGTTTTAGTCAGTTCTACCAAATTTCTCAAGTAAGAAAAGGTAAAAACAAAGCAACTGAAACAAGTGGTCAATAGTGTGGAAAGCTTGAAGATAACATGGCTGTGCCTTTGGTAACTGTGGGCGTTGACAGATTTACAAGAATTGTTAAAGGAATCATAAAATAAATGCAGGATCTGAGCTGTATTTGTGTCCTTTACATGTAGGCTAAAATATTAAGTCACTAGAGGCTGGCACATTTTATTTCTGCTGCCTTCTACAACTTTCTACCTACTTTTACTCACACTTGGCATACTCCAGGAAGACAAAAAAGTCCATAGACAATAGTATAATAAATCCTTTTCTGCAGTTGTACACTGCAAATTTGTATTTTAAGAACTGCCAGTTAAAGTATACCAAGACAAAAGAAAAAACTGAGAAATGAAGTGCTTTCATGTAAAATATAAATACACGAAGCTGAAGAAAGTTCCTTGCATATACTTAAGGTCTTGCTTCTATAATGCAATATACTAGCTACTTTGATATGTAACGGACCAACCACAAACCAGTTAGGACCATCTGCAGCTTGACGTCTTACTACATACCATTCTGCTTGTGGTGGCTGAGAGGAAGGACCCACTTTCTCCAGGGATACCCAGGTCCTTATAATCCACATGATATCCTTGGGGTGAAAGGGCTTCAGGGTGTGCAGGTCAGTAACACTGCTACCCAAACTGAGGTAGACTTCACTAAAACACACCTTGATTATTATAAATATGTTGCACTAATCTCACAGCACAGTTACGCCAAAAGGCAGTGATGCCTATAAAAACCTTCAGATTACTCGAGGTCTCTTAACACATTAGTTTCCATTAGAATTAACATTTATTCAAACAGCTGGCCTAGAATCACTAGGATATAACAGCAATATATATGTACTTACAAGCACCTATGAAAGAGTAAGCAGTGGTTAAGACATGCCAAACAGGCAGCCTGGGAACTCCAAGGCAGGAGCAAAGAGCACTACCTCTGCTAAAAGCACACATGATGACCCACATCACTAGAGGACCAGTGCCAATTGCAAGTCCTGTGGGCTTCCTATAAGTTACTGCAATCACTGACAAGAGTGAATTTTAATTTGCCTGCAGATGAGTGCAAAACAACGTATACTGCATTAATCCACATCAAAAAGCAGAGCGCTTGCTGAAAAGCAATGTGGTCTAATGACCATCAGCTCATTATTAATCCATATATTAACCTGAATTAAACTGGTTAACCATTTTGAAAATAGTTTGTTTTCATAATGTCAGTAGTAAGAACTCACTAACTAGGCAACTTAATCAAATCCCTGGAACAGACTATGCATGTTTAGTCAAACAGGTTTTTTGCTACCTTTGTATTTGTAAAAACAAAAGCTATTAACTTCTGAGGTCAAAACAGTGTCATGCCTTCAAAAGAGTGAAAAGCAAGTAGATGGAAGTGCAAAGTCAATCAAGTGCTACGTTGATTAGCATGAGATGAAACAAGTTCCTTCACTTCCACCTGCTTGCATGACTCACTTCCAGGAGACATTCAAAGTGCAATAAATTATGCAGTTTACTATGAAAAAGCACAGTAAAGTCTTTTTCAATAACATTAAATAGCAACATGCAGAATCAGAGAAGAGCAGCTATAGGATACAATATTAACAGGCTTAAGAGAAGTCTCCATTACAGAATCACAGAATGGCAAGGGTTGGAAGCAACCTGGGGAGACCATCTAGTCCAGCCTTCCTGCTAAAGCAGGTTCACCTAGAGCAGGTTGCAAATTAACAGTGCTCTGGATCCCCACATAAGGATTGTTTGGAAATGTCACTCCTTCAGGATTATTCCTGCAGTCCAGACAATAGGACAGTACTCCAACCACCAGCTAAGTAGGCCAATGTTCTGCTGTTGCAGGACTCCTAACAAGCTTCTGCTTCTAACAAACACAGAAAGTTCAAAATTACTTAATTACCACCTTTGTGCTACAACACAGCAAGTCCCCAGGCTACATCAGAGATTGCATCTTAACAGCTGCAGGGTTCAAGACATGGACTGTCTTGAAAATTAAGAAGTTGACACCAAGCTGAGTGGTGCAGTTGATATGCCAGAAGGATGAGGTGTCACCCAAAGACACCTGGACAAGCTGGAGAGGTGGGCCTGTGTGAACCTCATGAAGTTCAACAAGGCCAAGTGCAAGGTCCTGCACCTGGGTCAGGGTAACCCCCAGTATCAATACAGGCTGGGGGAAGAAAGGATCGAGAGCAGCCCTGCCGAGAGGGACTTGGGGGTGCTGGTGGATGAAAAGCTGGACATGAGCCGGCAATGTGCGCTGGCAGCCCAGAAGGCCAACCGTACTCTGGGCTGCATCAGGAGAAGCGTGGCCAGCAGGTCGAGGGAGGTGATTCTGCCCCTCTACTCTGCTCTGGTGAGACCTCACCTGGAGTACTGCGTCCAGCTCTGGAGCCCTCAGCACAAGAAGGACATGGAACTGTCGGAGCGGGTCCAGAGGAGGGCTACAAAAATGATCCGAGGGCTGGAGCACCTCTCCTATGAGGACAGGCTGAGAGAGTTGGGGTTGTTCAGCCTGGAGAAGAGAAGGCTGTGGGGAGACCTGACTGAGGCCTTTTCAGTACTTAAGGGAGCCTATAGGCAAGATGGGGAAGGTCTTTTCAGTAGGGCCAGATGTGACAGGACAAGGGGTAATGGTTTTAAACTGAAGCAGGGTAGGTTTAGACTGGATCTAAGGAAGAAATTCTTTACAATGAGGGTAGTGAAACACTGGAAGGAGTTGCCCAGAGAGGTAGTGGAGGCCCCATCCCTGGAAACATTCAAGACCAGGTTGGCCAGGGTTCAGAAACCTGATCTAGTTAGCAGTGTCCCTGCTCACTGCAGGGGGGTTGGACTAGATGACCTCTAGGGGTCCCTCCCAACCTAAAACATTCTATGATTCTATGATGTTAAGCACAACCCCCCCCCTTCAACCCACCCCCAGAAAATCTATGCTTCAAGTTCTTAAAGCAAGTTGCTCCAGAGAAGAGATCAAACAGTCACCATATATAAATATAAATTTGCCTCCAATCCCATTGGTTTTTTTTCTTGTTTTCACATTTTACTCAAGGTCTGTACAAGTCAACCTGCTGGGAAGATAAGTCTGCCAAGCGATACCTTCTGTCCACATTCCTGCCCAAATCAGAAATTGTAAGGCTGCTAGAACTCACTCCTTATCTCAGCACACCACTAAGCAGCACCTCACAGACTCAGCACACCACAAGAGAGCATCCAGCTTCAGCTAATTCCTCCTTTAGCTGCCAAACTACTCTACTCTTCCACCACAAGTGCACTCAAAACCTTGCAGAAACATCTGATGGATTAGAGCGGTATAGGACTCCAAACATCATGCACATTCAGTGTAAATTCTGAGAAAGAGCGAGCCAGGGGTGTTCACAAAAATAGCAAACCTATTTTGGAAAGTGGCAAAGTTGTAGTTGTCTGTTTGTCCTGGTTTCGGCTGGGACAGAGTTATTTTCTTCACAGAAGCTAGCATAGTGCTGTGCTTTGGATTTAGTACTAGAAGAATGTTGATAACACACTGACGTTTTCAGTTGTTGCTAAGTAGTGCTGAGACTGCTCAAGGACTTTTTGAGCTTCTCCTGCTCAGCCAGGTGCAGAACAAGCTGGGAGTACAGCACAGCTAGGACAGCTAACCCAAACTGACCACAGAGCTATTCCATACCATATAATGTCATGCTCGGGGGGGTTAGGCGGTCGGTCGCGGGCAGAGTGATCGCAGCTCGGGCGGTGTGGTTGCGGCTCGGGGGGAGCGATCGCTGCTCGGGACGGGCTGGGCATCAGTCAGCGGGTGGTGAGCAATTGCATTGTGCATCACTTGTTTTATATATTCTGTATATTCTCTTACCATTATTATTATTATTATTGTTATTCTTCTCTCGTATTAAACTGTCTCTATCTCAACCCACGGGTCTTACTCTTTTTTTCTCCGATTCTCTCCCCCATCCCACTGAGGGAGAGGGGGGAGTGAGCGAGCGGCTGCGTGGTGCTTAGTTGCCAGCCGGGTTAAACCACGACACTGTTCATTCATGTGATCCTCCCTGTATCAGACATTTGTGCTGTATAAGCTAATACCTGGAATTCCTGCTACTCACTGCCCTACCATCCTCCAAATTTTCATTTTTGTCATGGGTAACATTTAGAACTTTCTACACTGTAGATAAACAGTCACTTTGCAGACTAAGCCACTCCACACACATGCCATACTATTTGTGTCCTCTTGCTTTCTCTTGGACATGAAGAAAAAAAGGAAAACAACTGGCCTAGTTTTGTCTCCTAACTCAACTCCACATACAGTACTTCAACGCAGCAACAAGTCTAGAGTCTCAGATTAAGGCATATGACCACGCTTTCTTCCCATATTCCTGTAAGGTTAGTTTAGATGCCCTAGAATCAGTCTTACACAAAGGCAAGTGACAAATTTAGGGTTGAAGAGTAAGCTAACACTCTTCAAAGCAACAGTGACAAGAGACTTGAAAGAAACGGCCAGCCTAGGCTAGACTGAACAATGAGATCACTCTGGAACTTAAAAGTTCCCGTACGCAAAAAGCCAGGAGCTTTGCAGTAGCATTAACAAGGTGTAAGCTTTCTAACAGTTCTGCTCTTGCCAGGTATTAACATGGACTAGGACTTTTTGCACTGGCATGACAGAAGTAGAAAAACAGAGGTTAACAAGTTTCACGTGTTCTAGATTCAAGCAGCCAGTCAGACAGCACACCTACTGCAGATACACAGTGTCTTTCCCGTTATTACTTAAAGATTGCTGCAGAAGCCACCGCAAGCATAAGAGCTATCATTAACAGATCAGTGTTTCACCCATGATCTGCTGAGGCAGAGCACCTACCCCACAGAAATAAAATCCTCCTCCATCTCACAGCCTCACTTGTTTGGGCAGAATACAATTGGACACTGTCACAAGGTGTTTCCTCAGACTCTGCACCGGAGGAGAGTACTCTGTAACCAAAAATCTGACAGTGCAGAGTCCCTCCTAACATTGCACTGACTATATGCATATGCATTGCACACACTGAATTATGACCAATGTTACTAGAACTATTACTGTTGTTAGCAACATAAGCTCAACTCTCATGACATGTCCAACCCGATACGCGCTTTCTATTTTCTTCTGTGACCAACCCAGAGTCGTTTGCATTTATTGCCATGGTTCTTCAATGAAAACAGAACATGCATGAGAATTTTCAGTATTAACAACCAGAAACTATTTCTGTACAAACAGTAATTGTAAACATACTGACTACAGCCGCATCAACACTTTTCTGGAAGTGTTCAACTTCTAGGCAATTTTTTTTAGAACTGCACCTCTAGACCCCTATGGGGTTGCGTGCTGAATTTTGCATCCGCACTATTTGCAACATAATAATGGGATAATACTTCCCAAGTATCTGAGAAATTAGTATCCACAGAGGGCAAGATGAAATATGGACAATTAAACAAGATAGATCCACCTGTTTCTGTAAGACTAAGGTTGACAGAACAGCAGGAGAAAGAAAGGTGACCCCTCCTCTACGTGCCCAATCCATCACACTGTACTATTTCTAGATTGTAAAACTCTATGAAATTTTTAAGGGTGACATAATAAAATATGAAGAATTTTATTGTAAGAGCCTATAATGTTGACCACAAAGAAACTCCACCACAACATGACAGATGGTTACTAGCCACAGGCCAAACAGGAACATGTATTTTTGGAAAAAGCTGTGCAAAAGGACTGGGCTTTCAACCAACATGTAAGCTTCACAGTAAAACAGTTGGATCAAGTCTGAAAAACAGGCCCATATAACAGTGATCAGCAATAATATCCCGAAACACACTTTGTCTTTGTCTTCATGTTTAGAAGGCAGGAAGTTTGACAGCAGGAAGTGATGCAAAAAGAAACTTTCAGGTAGTGAGCACCTGGCTCCTTGTATTAAATGGAACAGTCTCTTACCAGGGCTTCACAGCTACACAAGTCTACGAATGTGAAATACTATTCAAGGCAAGATCTCTAAAGGCATCCTGCACTGTTTTCAGGCACAGTAAACCGCAAATGAAGTCTACATATAGTCTGCATATATGTACTACTAGTTCAAACACATTCTGTCCAAAAGGCAAGAAAAACCGACCTATCAATGAACAGGTGCTCTTTTAGAGAAAGTACGTTGTGAATTTTATGAGCATATGATTACTATAATAGAACAACAGTACGGGAGCTTTGAAGCCAAGAAAATTAAGAAATTCTCCCAAATTCATGACATCCAATTTCAGCTGCTCTCTGAAGTGAGAGTCTGAATTCCACAAAATTTCAGCTTAGGTAACAACTTCGCAAGTACTCCTGGCTAAATGACAAAGACACAAAAGCCTGAAATCATGGAGATTATTCCACAACATAACATCTAAGGATTTGTCTTCCACATGTACAACTTGCACTAAAGACAGTAGGCGTTAAAAAGAAGTGCAGTCCTTTTTGTCAAGATAGCACATTCATTGCCATTTTAACCTATATCCAAGTTTCAGGAAAGTACATGTAGAAAATGCAGTTTGTCATACTAAGGTAAGCGATTATTTTTAAATGGTAGCTACTACCATCCCTTGCATTTTGTCAACATTTGCTAAATCCATGTCTTGCACGAGCAGAAAGCTTGTGCTTTTACATGCCTGAATAGGGGCAGCTTGACTTCATCCCATTTTACCCACTTCCCTTGCATTTAAAGTATTTCTAGCTCAATTTTTATAATTACACAAGCTTAACATTAGATTAAGTAAAATGTTATCTGCTGCTTTTAAATATGTAAGAGCACTTAAACTAAATTAAACAGTTATCTAGAGCAGCTGATAAGAATTCAGTAATGATGCTTTGTTAAGACCAGGGTCTCTACCTATTGTACAACTATAATTAGTTCATGTGGCAGTTTTGTACCTTGTATATACATACATCTGCATTAGTCAAAAGCATATAAGAGTTAGCATAGACTCCAAAATATCTGGGCACAATGACTCATTCCAGACATTCTCTGGTTAGCAAGTGAAGATAAGTGACATTCATGCCCCACTTCTCAGACACTGTTCCTGTTGATGGGATTCTCACATGAGCAGAGTTGAGTACCCTTTAAAATCTTCATTAGCACCAAGGTTTAATTTCTCTACCTTCAGTAAAACAACAGAACAACATCATCTATTTTAATTCTTGCTGAGAACACTGTGTTTTTCCATTAGCTAAGCAAGTGAACTTCACTTGAGCTACCAACATTGCCCCCACAGCAAACTGCACCCATGAACAGCGTGCTTGGAGATGACCAGCAGGAACCTTCTGCAATTCAGCTTTCTTCCCTACCCCCCTCACAACTAACCCTTAGGGAAGAATCAATAAGGGACACAAACTCTATGTTGACAGTCCACTGCAAGGAACTATAACCATTGGTTGAAACAATTAAGACATTGTTTTTTAAGTAATTCCATTCCATGGAAAAAGCATTATTGAAACTACTATCACAGCCCTTTAGAAACAGGGCTTCAGACTGCTCACATGAAATTAAAAAGTGAACTCCAGGGTGCCTCCCTTCCTTCCAATAGGTTTTCCTAGTCAAGCTCAACTCATCTCAGTCCTAAAGTGCACAGACAGCTTCAAGGAACTGGGGCACTGCTGCAATGCCCTCTTAAATGCACTCCAGTGCTGCAGATGTGACCGCAGACCAAATATTAGGTAATAGGGTGGGAGATAATTTGGTTCAAATCCACAGCATACTCTGACAAGTATTTGGGTCAAGGCAGCAGTAGCCATCCTTGATCCCTCTGAATTTGAACACGTGGCATTGGTGACCCAGTATGTAGCAGGCTTCTCCAGGTCTTAAAATTTACTAGTGGATCACATCAGCAGGGTATGGTCTGGGACTCTGACACTGCCTGCAGATAGGCTAGAATTTCTTGTTTGCTTCATCGAATGTTTCACTGCTGAGAAATGGTTCACCTGCATGTTTCATTTCATTCACCCATGCAAGTATTACCAGTCTTCTTAGCATTTCTATACTGTAGCTGTCTCATCTGCTTGGCAAACAGCATTCAGTTCCAGCACATCATAAATGAAGTTTCACCTCATGGTACCTAGAGTACCAATACTGATATAGACCAACCCAAATTAGATAGTCAAAGGCAGACAAAAGCTTTGCCCCTTATCAATTCTCATTTGAAGTTTAGCCTGTATGAAAGTATTTCAATTTCTATTGTCATCAATTAAAGGTATTCACCAAGTATCTAGTACTCATGACAGTTCATTTAAGATGAAAAAAATTACTGTTTTAACACAGGAATTAAATATAGTTCTGAAATTCATGCCAGATCTTTTCCTTCACAGAAACCTGGTATCAGTCCTGGTTCTGAATTGTAGAAAGAAAAGGAAAATTTGCTTTTTAAGAACTCTCTGTATAAAACCTGAAATTTATTAAGAACAGGACTGGAGCTACAGCATTCTCTCCCCAGCATCCACAAACCCAAGATAATCTTGCTCCAGGCTATTTAAATCAGAAGTATTGCTCCCAATGCAGTTATAAGGTCAGAAACCACATTTCTCATTTATACTAAAACCTTTTGGAACAAGACTGATGCAATGGTTTTGCTGGCAGCTCAAAGCATGCCTCAAAGCTGAGGAGCTGCTCTGATAAAGGACAAACACCAATTATATCTCCAATAGTTCCAACCCTGGATTCTCACCTATTAAGAATGTAATTTAAATTCAACATCCTTTTTAGGCATCACTTTATGCTGTAGAGAAGACATCACACCTTCAAACAAGAGGTCTGCAATTAAGTCTTGCTCCATTCCCAGGCAAGAAGCCTTCTGACACTAAGTAGCAGCAGTGTGAGCTTCTAGCATATAAAACATCAAAACCATCATTTAAGGATGTGGGCAATTTGCATATCCATCATTAAGACCCTGAGGCTCAATTCTGTGTGCCTGCAGCAGCCTCTTAATTGGGAGAAGTATGTAATCCTTAAGCAACTTTAATAAGGAATGCTAAATATGTGAACTCCGATCTGCAAGACAGAGATAAACACTTTGAATAGCCATCCCACTAACTGATCAAGTACCCATCCTATCTTTCCTCTCCTGGAACAAAAGGTCAGGAAACAGCTAAGTAAAGGACTTTTTGTTTCGAAGCACTTTAGTCATTACCCACAGAGAAGACAGGCTTGTTTTCTCCATCAGCCAGCCTTCAGCTGAAGACAGCAAGGTGTGGCATCAGCCCAATCTAGTTTCTTTAGCATCCCCAAGCACCATTCAGTATTCTTCAGTGAAGAACAGAGTCTGCTTTGAGGTTTGGTCAGCCCAAAGGCTACCAAGCTGAAGCAGGGTACTTCTTTAAGCAGCCTCTTAGCTTGACTCCTTTTGTGCCACTAAATGGTCCCTACCTCAGGAAGGGTAAGTTGTCAGCTATCACTAACAGAAATGAGGAACAGCCATGAAGCGCGGCCTAGTGAATTCACCGAGACAGAGGCACATGTTCTGGCAGTTAGCTTTTAAAAGTCATACTCTTCAGGCAAGATTCTCTTGTTTTGGGGGAATTTACTTTCAAATGAACAAGCTGTGTCTAGAATAGTCAGTAGGAAAGATCAAGACTTAAGAAAATCTCATTCTTGCAGTCTCATAAGTACAGCATCGCCTCTCCAGGCCTGAGTATGGGCAATTCTCCTTGTCTTTCTATTGTGCAGGGTACCTGAAGTCAAGCATAAATTGACTGATGCTGTATGGAGCTGAACTGCAGGAAGTCCAAGATGTAGGGCTTGAGAATCCACATTGTGACTGGGGACACAGAATTGTCGTTTGACAACAAAACTGTTTAGAGGACAGTAGCCAAGACCTACAATCAAGAGTCACTAATGCCAAAACCAGCCCTTTAGATGTAACAAGTTATTCTCACACCATGAACAAATAAAACACTTACCAGACACCATCACAAGTTCTGTCTCCAGCATGCACAGAACCACGGCAGAAAAAAGCATACTTAAAAAAGATGGCGATTATTCAGTATTTTATCAGTATTTTCACTAACTGTATATTAGCAGAATGCAGGTATGAGCACTGGCAGTTAAACCACTTTGTACTATTCAAAAAAAGGTACAGGCTCTGGCTAAAGTCAGTCTCACTATGCAGCAGGCTAGACGGTCAAATTTAGAAGAAATCCCTAACTTAGCTCACTCTGGTCACCCTCGGCAGGTGCAGATGTAGATGAACTAAACACTTGGGAAGTATATCCCTTAGTACCTTTTTGCTGCCAGATTCTTGTTTAAGAATCACCCTTGTACCAATGACACAGTAGCATCTGCATCAATGTGAGAAAAGGTCGCATAACTTCATTCTGCCATGCTAGAGGAGCAAATATGTCATCAGGACAAGAGAAGAAAGCTTGTGCTGCATGCCAAAGACAAGTCCTAGGGTTGGTGCCAGAGCTGCCTGAAGGTTTTTAGGCCTTGTACTGATGTATGTAGTTGGAGAACACATCTCTCCAGCATACCTAAGCCATCAACACCAACATACAGTAGGGGCTGAAGCCACGTGCAATCTGCATCAACTAAAGCTTCTGTCTTCCCACTTCCCACTGTTGCTGCTGGGGAAACACCAAGTCACAAAAAAGTTTTTGTTTAGTGTGAGAAGAACGTCCATGTTCTGCCACTACCTTTTGGTAATAGGAAAATACTGGCCTCCATCCCTTAAACTAAAGCAGAGAACATGCAGCCTCATAGAGGTGTAGTTTTAAACACACAGACACTAACCAGCACATTCAAGAGTTGCAACCAAGAGCATAAGTTAAAGCTGGATTGAACGCTATTTGAGGACTCTGGAGAAAAAAAAAAGCCAGGAGATAAAGTACCAGAGTCAACAGTTTTAAACAAAACTAAATGTCAACATAAGTGGCACATCAATGTTTTTTAATTTGAGAGAGCTTAGAGTTGAAAAATGGAGATGAGGTAAACTGAACTTTGCCAACCATCCTTTCATTCTGGTTTTGAAGTGCAGGCTTCCATCTGGTAGTTCGTTCAAAGTTAAACTGGTCTAAATACATGTGACCTGTGCACCAGCTGTTGCTAGAATAAAGTACTAACAGAATACATCACTCTGCAGTTCATACCTGCACACTCAGACAGCACATGCTGAAGTGTGCAGCTAAAGAAATTGCTCAATTGCTGTAACACAAAAGAAGTGGCTGTAGCTACAAAGCTGCATAAATTAAGTCCTCCCTTTTTACAAGGTGCAAGTTTAATTACCTGCATCCCTGAAAAAGGAAGTTTTGCATCAACTAAGGCTAATGAAGTCATGACTCCAATGGAGCTGAATAAAAACTTATGTAAACCTTGTATAAACACCCACTTATCTACATCTGAATCTTCTTCCCAAAGACTCTAAAGCTCAGAAGATTGAAATGCCCTGTTAGTATTCATAGCACTCATACAAACCTGGATGAAATGCAAATATAGACAGTTTTTGGGTGTAGAATCTAGATAACGATGAATCTAAGTTCCTTCTCACTATCAACATCAACACTGGTTTCTTCTGCCTTTATTCCATGATTTAAGGGAATTGCAAAACACCGTCTGACAGATCACTGCTTGGAAAATTAAAAGATGCATGAAATCCCAAAACCAACATACCTGTTATTTTGTCCCTGACAAGCTTGCAGGATTCTATTTCACCAATGCTGCCGAACAGACTCTTCAGCTCCTCTTGTGTCATGTTCTGTGGAAGGTAGTTGACTATTAAATTGGTCTTGCTGTCTTCTGTGTTCCCAGAATCAACTGGTGATGAGCAATTGTTTATGGTGGTTGAACCATGGGCTGTGTTATTGCAAGTTGGTCCATTAGACAGTTGTGTTTCCATGGCAGCAATTACCTGCTGAAAAACACAGAAAACAAGAACCATCAAAATTCATATTTCACCATCGATTAGGAAAGTCCAAATGAATCTGAAAGACCTGTCACTATGCAGAAGTGGTATTGCTAGGATACTGCCTCTACATGCAACCTGCCACCCCACCAATACAGAAGGATTTTAACTGTTAGTCAAGGCAATACTTTAAAAACTTACAGTCAAATACAGTTGTCACTAAAATCTTCTAGGAGTTGTCTCATGAAGTCAAAACTCAAAACTTAGTGTCCACCCTCCCCCACTCCCTTCACTTGGAGGCATCACAACCCTTCTAGTATAGAAGTTACCAAGCAGAACTGGCCTGTTGCAAGGGTAATCAGTTCTATTAATTTACAACTGATAACTTTTTGAAAAGAGGTGGGTGTTAACTGCATCCTGAGCTTGTTCCTCATAAGCAATAGCAGAAAACAAGATTAGTAATTTGAACAGATAGAGATATATGAATGTGCTGGGATGGAAAACAAACTCTTCCTTGATAACCTCTAGGTCAACCTTCCATCACTACAGATTGGAAGTAGGTTTCTAAATGCTTTTATTTGATTAAACTGACAATTCCTGGTTCTCACGTCTTCCCTCCCCTGCACCCTGAAAACAGCCAAATTTGTTATTAAGTTTTAGACATCAAAATAAAGGTGTGATCGCCACTCCAAGAACTACTGTGTTTCACCTCAAAGTAACTGACTATATGATAGGCAGATACAGCAATCATTTGTAGAAGCATCAGTACTTGCCCACAAGCTACCACATGTACAGAAGGCTCTCTGCCATTTCAGTCAGTCACTGAATGCTAACAGTTGGTAAATACAGTGGATTTTTAATGGCAGCCTAATATCCAAGACTTGGGCGGCCCACCTTGTTTGAGACCAACTATGCAGGACAACATCCAACAGAATTCTGTAAATTAATTCCAGTAATAAACATTTCAACACAGAAGCAAGACTCATCAAGAAGTTTCACTAAAAAAAAAATCCATCAATCACTGAAATCCAACCTCATACTTAAATTTCTAGGATGAGTTCTCACACAAAAAAGCCTATTGTAAAATTGCAGTGTAATGTCAGGATCTCTGGAGGTTCTGTCCTGTTCAAAGTGGCATATGCAATCAATGCATACCCGAACAGCTGATTAGGTCAACTGTACTCAGGGAGTACAAATTTGAATTTCCTAAGAACATGAGAGTGGGTAAAGTTGAGGGTCTTAAACTACAATTCAGACTTGCCTGGGAACACATTTCTATGTTCTGCACACAGAAGTATTTTGCAAGAGGTTACTTCAGCACAACGCAAAAAGGGAAGATACAGCTATTAAGAACATTTAATATAAAAATGTGATCTAGTTTTCCGGAGGAGCTACAACTGGAACAGCATTTTCTTCCCTTGTGACAAACTCCAAGGGGTAACCTGTTCCTGGCACTGTGATGAAACAAGTCTGCTGAAAAGACGAAAAAGTAGATGATCCCAATTAAGATAAATTACTTTTCAAAACGCTAGTGTATCTGGCAGAGCTAGTAGACACAAATGCTGTGCTCTGATTGAGTCTAAGATTTTTTTTTCTCCTCTTTTTTTCTTTTTTCTCATATTTAAAGTGTTCATTGATCAAAATTAGCAGGATTTACCAAGGACAACAAACAATCCTCACTTAATTGCACATTTATTTTCATGTTCAGGTGGCAAGAATGAGATCCTAAGCCAACATTCAAGTGAACAGCTGCAGTAGCCCGTGTCTGCTGAAATTACAGCATTTCTCAGCTATAGAACCATCTGCTCTGAATAAAGTGATACTAATATGTTTTACAAATAATGCTTATTCCATTGATAGGTTGAATACAACTGTTCATAAAACACAAAGCACTTCTTCAGCAGTTACTAAATATTTTCCACCCAGAAAAATAGTTTAAGACACAAATTTACAGTTTTCAAACAATTTCTTAGAATAAGACTTGTAAACATACTTTTAAAATAGTAATCATAAACACACAGTACACAGGTTTTTAAAGTTACTGCAATTTAGTATTCAGACCATACCAAAACCATTTTAGTACAATACTACTCTTCAATTATCCACCAGGTATTTTGAATTAGTACTAAAATCTAATTGACATTAGAAGAAAGGCAAGCCACTGCAGTATAATTTCTACAGGAGATCACCAAATTATAGAAAAAGTTGTCATGGTACGCCAGTGTGCTCTAGGCTCTCACAGAATAGGGACACAACCTACAGCCTATAACAAAACATAGAAGAGAGTTAACATTCCAAATGGGAGATTGAAGAGTTTGGTATGGCCTCAGCACTATTAACATGTAAAAAAGTAGCCTACAGAATTTAAGAAAAATCCCACAGACCCCAGTCCAAGGCTCTGCTGCCCACGAACCACTTCTAAGCAGAGAAGCCACATCACACAGTCTGACTGCCATGTTAGTTTGGAGTTGCCGTCTGCAATATGGACACAAAAAGTACCGTATGTTAGATTAGCAAGATAATGCAACAAATCAGTTTGTACAAATTTACAGTAATTGCATTTATATTCCCAGCACGTCCATGCAGTGTGGCTTAATTGGATTTGAGGCAATTCCAATCTAATCTTTCCAAATTCAGTTCTAAAGTTATTTTTCTTACATGAAATAAGATGCTTATTTTTAAGAAGATTTGAGAGATAATGCCATCTGGTTACCCCTGCATCTACCCTGGAAACTACCTCCAGAACCACACCATGCCTAAGAGGAACTATACCGCAAAACAATTTTTTAAATCTTCAAGACTGAAGAGGAAAAAGAAAGACAACGCAGTGAGTTGATTTTCCATTAGCACGTAAGATGACCATGCACCACTGAAAAACAGCTCCCCTTACATGCCTTTCCCAACCCACAAAAAAATAAAGACAAACTACTTCGCTAGAATTCAGTCTGCTCTTGAAATCCTAGGTTTTAAAAATTAAGTAAATTAAAATCTCGCACAGATGGTATTCAGTAAGTTTCCTTGCAACAGCTGTTTAAAAGTACCACTGGACATACAAGTGGCAGTAGAGTCAAGGATTCTTCAAGTGGCATAACTGGAGCAAAACATGTAAGAGTTCTTCATAAGGGTATTTTTGTCCCCAACCACATTGTTATTTGTTGTTAAATAAAACATCATTGCAAACCCAGTTGGATTTGAATTGAACAGTGCTAGGAGGATACCACCAAAGCTAATGGGCCATTTGCAGATGATTACAAGTAATCCAGATGTTAAATATAACCACAATGCTGGCACAAATAGGAAGACTGCTGACTGCTGCCACAGCTTGAGTGTAAATACAAGCAATCCTTCTTGCCCCTGGTTAGCAGATGAGGCAAGTCTAAACTTAGTAAAAAACCAAGGACTCAGATTTTTGGAAGACTGCTGCATCCAGGGTTTATAAAAACATACTTCAAAACAACCTCTCCTGTCTTAAAACTGTGTAAATTAGTCTTCATTTCAGTTTGCTGCTCAAGTCTATATGGTTAGCTGACTTCATGTCTGGTCTTTATTTCTAACTTATGTCGATAACTACCTTTAATCATCTCCTATGGAGACTGTAGTAATGTGCATAAGATGACATATTTGGAACCCTATGGCTCTCAGCAAGGCAGCATGACCTGCTAAGATTATTTGCTTCCATCTGCAGCCCATGGCTCACAGGTAAGTCCAACGGGACAGCTTGCTTGTGTGCACAGGACTTCAGTGCACTCTTCACTGTGCCCTTGAGCATTGCAGAACTTATCAAAAAAGCAAATAGCACCTCTCATTTGAAATATGTTCAGTTTGCACAACATTTATCTTCACTGAAGTTCTCCTCAGGTAATGTACAGGTCAGTTATCCAGCTACCACACCACTGTCTCAAAGTTTTGCTCTACCAATTCTTTTAGTACTTTTATTACTTTCAAAGCTGTACAGAATGCTCTTTTACATCTAGTTTGAAAAAACTAGAGTTCTTACCCTTTTACTTACACATCTACCTGACTTAAAAAAATAAGGGATATAGCTAATTACACCAGAGGAAAATAAAGTAATTTTTTAAAAATTCATTTCCAGTCTAAACACTGTACTTTAATCTTAAAATGGCACATTAACACAGATTGAACTGTGAATAGTCTCCAAAAAAGTTTTAAAATACTGAGCTACTGAAGAATCACTAGTACCATTAAGCTAATCCAATTTTTGACTATTAGCCTCAGAGATAGTATTACACTTCAGATTATTAAAATAGCTCAATTACTGCATTCAAAACCTAAGAAATAAGTAAGTTCAGGATACAGGGTTCTACACCTACCAAAGAAATGTAAGTTTGTCTTAAAATACATTCAGATTAAGAGGAGAACAATTAAGTGAGGTTGGAAAAGGCAATTTGCTCTTTCTTCACAGTCCTGAAAGGAAGCAGAACTGAAGACAAAGTTGTTCAGTTCAGAAACTGAGTGGTTCCCTTTGTTAACGTATACTGCATGGGAGTCATCTACCTTTCAAGAAACTTACTGTTAATTTACCAAGCACAGATAAGATTTTAAATCCAAACAGTCTTAAATACTGTTTGTGGATCCCAGTTTCTACTTAGCTGCAGTTCAAATCAGTCACAAGTAAGGTTTCCCTAGCAGAGAAGCAACTAGGTTTTTTTTTTTAAAAGACCAAAGACATCAGGAGTTAAAAAGCCATATGGTTTATGCAATTAGTTCTGGTTGCCATAGAACAGTTCCAATTATATCAACAGTACATTTTTATATAAGAGCTTTAGAAAATAAAGCGGAACTAGCAAGATGAAGACCAGCAAAACAATAGTCACTGTGGTCTACTAATTTTCCCTGCAAAATAGGTATTCTGGAATGTAACACACTCGACTGCTCACGTTCAGCTGAAAACAGAAGCTGAGGCTGGATCCTGGCAGTGTTGAGTCAGAACCAAGGCAAGGTGACAAAGGCAGAAAAGCCTTCAACCACTGTTACCACCTCAGGTGCATGTTAGGGAGAAACCTGTAGTGCACCACACTTCTGGCCAAAGCCTTTCTACCACCTGTTTTGATTCATACCTGTGTGTCCCTATCACTGAGGGGGAAAAAATTATTTCACATAGGTTTTATATACAGAATTTACTTCTACTTATAGCCACCACACCAAAATCACTGCACAGATGCCTGCGCTGGTTAAGCTGTATACTTCTGGAGGGTATTATTACATAAAGGTGAGTACAGAAAAATCAGTACCCTGAATCTAAGTGGTCAGACACCAGATATTAAACACATCTGCCTCATCTACAGGTTACCACTGTTCAGAGGCAACTGAAGCTGCACCATGGGATGCTTCCAGCCTCAAGGGTCACAGCTGATACAATGCTTTTGAAAAAGCCCCAAGAGATCCTAAACACACTCCTGGAGATTCTCCTGAAGAGTTACACACCAGCAGACTTTTAGAACATGCTTTAGAATTCAGTATTTGCCCTTTTTCTCCTTGGGTGCAGACACTGCAAAGGAAGCATGCAACAATTATCACATGTTGCTATCTGGATAAACAGATGTTACAGATTTTGTTTTCATAATGCCATATAGCAGGACAAGCAGAACCCCATGGCTGAGTACAATGTCCTTTGTATCTTCCAGATGTGAGGTCTAAACTAGAATTTTAGTCTCAGCTTGTAATGAAGTTACTTTTTAAAATTTAAATACCCACTGCATTTTACAGAGGATTTATACCAACTACTTTGACTCACAACGATGATGGTAACCTGGCAAGGATAAGCTGTTTGTTGTCTGTGAGGAGTGTTCCTAAACACCTTAAAGAAAAAATCATTGTTATTGGAGGGCTTAGCGAAAGGCAATAGCCCAAACATAACCTAGATGCTGAACTTTGCTTTAAAAAACAGAACTCAACAAGTTTTAATACTTCAAAGAAAGTATTTATGTGCAGTTATTCATACTTGAACAGCTGCAATTCTCAATGCTTCTTCTTTATGGATTTTTATCTTTCCTGGAGTGTTCTTTTGAAGGGCTCTTTTTTCCTTCAAATAGTAAAATATCTGCATGAAAAGCACATCATTAACTCATGCATACTCAAAAGAGCTGTACAATAAGAGATAACGGAGGCTGTTGAATCCAGCATATGCAAAACCTATTACATAGGCTGCTAGAACATCCTAAACTTTTTTATGGGTAAAGGCACATATAGGCCAGAGGGCATTTCTTCCTTCAGTCAACAACCTTGCTTGTCAGAACAAAACACTACTCACTCCTACAGTTTCCCTGTAAGAAGGATAGTTGTCAAGGGGAGCTAGATTGTTATTGATGTCCACACATTAACAGCACGTAATGTGCTTGGTGAGTCTGTACAAACAGGCTAAACAATGCTAATTTCTTAGTCTGTGTTTTCACTGTTATTTTAAAAAATCATAAACCAGCGTTTCTCCATTAGCAGCCCTCCCCACTTGCACGGCCATTCATTGGGTGTCATTCCCTCCATTACACTATCGAAAAAATATGTAGCACAAACTAGACTAGGGTACTACTCCAGGAGAAAACTCACTCAGCCCAAGACAACCAATCAGTAGAGTATCTCTTATTTATGCAAAGTTATGAGGAAGAACTTTGTGATACAATAATGATCAAAGACAAAAAAAAGCTTCACAAAAAACTTAGAATTAGCTCCTGATAATAAGGTGGTCTCAAAATTTTCAAAGTAATTTACAAAGTTACTAGTATAAGCAGGAGTCCTCTGCAACAATAAAACCTGACTACATAGCCTCTCTAAGGTGACTTTTTCACACTGGCTCTTGTATGAATCACTAAACAAGTAATACTGTTTGACACTTCTATACCTTGGACTTAAAGGCTTGGTGAGAAAGTGAGAGAAAAGATGATGGATATGAAGAGTCATGTGGAATGTAAGCAAAAGGTTTTTAATTCATCCTTGTGACTGGTGCAGAAAAGTTAATCTGCAGAATCCTTCAGCAAGGATGAAGAGGCAGCTAGAAAGACTTGCCCATTCCAGCTAGGCAATGAGGAGACAAGTGGACAACCACATACATCTGAACAAGAAACAGCAGAATTCATGCCTGTGCTGATGGCTATCAGGAAAAGAGCCTGACAGTCCTAGTGTCTGCACTAAAAGAACAAAAGGAAGAAAGGGCAAATTATCAACTGAACTCAAGTATTTATAGGGAACACTAAAAATGTATACACAGATTAAAAAAATGCCTCCACACAGTATGCAATGCTTTTGGAAACTCTTGGCATTCCTGTAAAACACCTAAGAACCTATGGGATGCTCTAAACAATGGCGCACTAATGCCACTAGTGTATTAGGAAAGAAGCCAGCATAAAGATTTGCAAGCAGTTTTGAAAAAATAATGCATGAACAAGAAGATGAGGACATTGCTTGACAGCCGAGTGATCTAGAGACCACGCAGGAGCTCTCCTGTCTGAGTGAAATTACTGACTACCTAGTCAGCTGGGGGAAAGAGAGGCAAATCTACAGGGTATTTTAGGTTATCTTAGAAGCCATATTAGAAATGCCAACTCTAGTGGTCTTCTGTAAAGAAAGCAAACACCTGCATTCTGTTAAGTGATCAATTCAAGTGAGACTCCAATGAGGTAAAACCATATTTATGTTCTTCATTATTCAGGTCAATTTAGACATGTAACCACTTCTACCATCATAACTTATTCCCTGAGCAAGAGAGCATCAACATGCAGCATTACACAGCTTGTGCACAGGATGAAAGTACTCAGCACAAAATTATATTCCTCCTTTTCATTGCCCTCTCATTTAAAAAGTTTAAAGCCAGCTGAGGGGAAACTATTACTTTCATTATATGTGAAAGCCTAACTAAATGTCAAGTTGAGCCTGTCTGAACACAGCCAATACTGCTGAAGTTCAGCAAGAGTTCCACCAAAACTATCACTGGATCATGCAGACAGCTGTTCAAGGCCTGAAACAAACAGCAAGCCTCAAACAAGTTGTGAACAATTCCAGACTTAATCAACACTTTAAATGAGACTGTTGTTTAAAAGGAAGGACCTCAGACTTTTCAGCTGTACCCTACCATTCACAAAATCCTGCCAACTACAGCTTTTGCTCTTACTCATATAAACATGTGTGTGCTGTTTCCATCTTATGTGCTACCTCCCAGACTTCTATAGCCAAGTGTTCTCAAAGGCAATACAATTCTGCCAAAACGCAGATGTATACCACAAGAAGTAACAGTACCTTACTGCAGACATTTTTCCCTTCAGCCTTGTACACCTGCAGTCCTCTTGAGCCTACCCAGAATAACAGAAGGAAACGGATTCAATGGCATGAAAGGAGACAACTTGAGGACTCTTCAAATACAGCGTCTTGACAGCTTGAAGGGTTTCAAAGTCAACATCCACTTTCAGACATACAGCGCCCACTCCACCTGAACTGGCTAGGATGCCTACCTCAATTATTCAGCATTTACATCACTATTCCAGTTGGGCTGTGTAAAACTTTTTCCTTTCACACTGCAGTTACATCCTTCTGCCTCACTGGCAATATCAAAAGCTGAAGTTTTACCAATGGCCAGAAAAAGGAAGCAAACCAGGTTAGTCTCACTCCAAACAGATACCCAAATTTAAAAAAAAAAAAAGACTTAGAAAAACAGCTTCTTCCTGATCAAGAAAGCACATGGCAGCTTCAAAGCCACCCACTACTCCATTTACTCTCCCATTCCTCTCTCTGAATGAGAACATAGCTAAAAAGTTCTGTCCCTCATGCACCCAACTTTCCTCAGTGCAACGGAGGGGCCCATCAACAGATGACAGGATTCATCTTCCAGGATAAAGATGACAAGGTTAAAGGAACACTTACTTCTGCTCCACTGATCTTTCATGGCAGCACTCCTCTTGCTCACAGCTCCCTGGTAAACTGGAGAGATGGTTGGGCCCAAAACCCAGCAGTATCACAGACACTCCACCAGAGGTGCACCCCAGCAGACCCAAGAGATGGATTTTGAGAACTTGCTATCTCCTTCACAGCCCTACCCTTCAAACTGCAGGATTAATCCCGTCAGCTTCCTCCCTTCAGGGGAGTATTGGTTCTTAGAGTAAACTTTGATCTCAGGTGTAGAGTAGGCAAGGAAGAAACTACCCCTTAAAACCTCATGTACACAGACAGTTAGCTAACCAACTGACATCCTCAATCCCATACTAAAAGGGGGAAAAAAAGCAAGCAGCTGCAAGTCAAAAATCAGCAACCTCCATGCCTCTCCCTCCATACCCTTCTTCACAAGTCCTTTCGAAGCAGCGTCAGGCTGGGATAGCAACACAAATCCTGTGCACTCTATGCCTCCACTGGCCTAAATCACCAGCCTGATGGACAGCCCTGTCAAGTTGGATATGGCATCCTTCTTTTAGATCTAAAACTGATGACAAACAAAGCTTGTGTGCAACGTGAAAAAGTATTCAAATTAAACTGAAACATGCACCATTACATACACACAGAATCAAGTCCATTTTGCACAGGAAAAATTGAACCTTCCATTAATCTTTCTGTGGAAGAAGAGGTCTTCAGTAAGACTCACCTAGCACGATAGGCAAGAAGCACTGGAATTTGCCATGAAGTCATGATTACAGCAGATATGAGAGCAAACAACCTACCTGAACAGCCTGGGATATGACATTGTCCAAAATTGCTTCAATAACATAGGATCACATCTTACAGATGTGAAACACTATGCAAATCTAAATACCTGCCTTCTCTCATTGGTGAAAAGCCTCAAAGTACCATGTAAAGCAAAAACATAGGGGTTTGCGGCACCAACTGACTTGAGCTGCACAATTTTTTTTCCACAGCTGGGCATGTGGGGTTGGAAGAGCAAAAGGATGTTCAGACCAAAACACTTCTAGTCAGCATTTTCTGTGTTCTCTTCAACCAAGAGCAGCTCAGATTTCACTTGCAGCCTTATGAGGTTTCCATTACTTCACTTCTTAAAGATTTAAGATCATCCAGGAATAGTAAAGACATCAACAAGCCATTCTTATCCAACAATTCATAATGAACTAACACGAAAAATATGGCCAAAGCCAGTTTACTCTGAATATCTATTACAGATAACGACCAATAACTTCAGAATGCTATTGAAATCACACTTTTTAGAAAAAAAACCCAACCTTAAAGACAGCTATGACTCCTCCCTGACTGCCCCACCAGGAGTAGGAAGTCACTGCGGTTCCACGAATGCAGCATAGACTTCCAGTAGCAGATGAAGGGAAATTCGTATCTTAATCCTGCTGTACCGTGAGTAATGAATAATGCAACACAGACATAACATGACAGATCCATATGCTGTACTGAGATGACTTCCATGCAGAAATCTTATTTGTATAATCCAACTAAAAACGCAGCAAGATAGATACTTAAGAAGGTTTCCTATTTTAAAATAATCTTGCTTTGATTTCAGTCAGCACAGAAATCTTACCCAAGTATTAAGGTTTCTGACCTCTTGGATGAGAATCCCTGCACAAACATAAATTCAGAGAAACACAGCAGCCAAGATGCCAGAACTCTTTGTTAAACCTCTAAGATATGGATACATCCTAGTTAATACTGCTAATCATGTTTTCCTATCATTCTATCCAGAAAATACGAAGTTTCTAGGGCCATTTGGCTGCGATACATTCTAGCTCTTTGTCCTAACTTTTTGTTCATGGAAAGCCGTATCTAATTTGTCTTCTACCTCTAGTGTTTTCCAGTACTCCAATTTCCATTAAACTAAGTATCACTGAATTGACTTAAGATACCCTTGGCTCCTTACATGGGCTAACCTGTATGGTTTTGATTCTTATGGTGTATTATTGCATGTATTATCCTTTCCTAGGTGTTATACCCAAGCCTATTAAAACTTCAACTTGATATATTTATGCAGAAGACATTTCTATTATCTATGTGTAAACCCCAAGGATTGTATTACTGAAATCTAGACCTTGTAACAGCAAATTCTAGATTGGGTAATTTTCTTTCAAATTAGTTTTGAAAAGCTGACTTCACTGTATTAGGAGATTTATCATTGCATCAAAGAAACAAAGTAACACCCCATTTCATAGTAAAACTAATTATATGCCTAATTCAAAGCAGTAGTCACAGAAGTATACTGCTGCAACAGAGCTCCCAAATACTCAGAATCATATCTTTGCCAGTTTATTTTATTCTCCTGTGCACATCTTTAAACTTTAATATCAAAGGAAAAAACAATCAAGGTAATTGTTCACAAAAAAAGTTGGTGAGAAGTCCCAAGATAGCATGATCTCAAGAACAAAGGCAGTCCAACAGCACACAGCTCTGAATAGACTTACACTTTCCTGCCCTGTATCAATGCACATCAAGCACTAGGAAGTCCCCTTTTCCCCCAGAATCTCCCTGTAACACACAAAAAAAACTTGTACAGAGAAATCAGACATACAGCTGCAAGCAAAAATTTGATTTGAGAACATCAACAGGTTGAAAATATGATGCTGATGCTATCTGACTTAAAGATACTCTTGCTTCCTATATGGGCTAACCTATATATTTTTATTACCATTTTGCTACAGCAATGCACCAACTCTGAGGCATGGGCGAAGCTGCTTTCACCCAGCATCCAAGTTTGAGATCAGGAAGCGAAGACCTTGCTTATTTCTAGCAACCTTTAGAGCAGGCCTGAGAAATCACATTATTTGACATGACACCCTAAGGCTGACCTCTCAAGTGCTGAACACCTTAAAATAAACCAGATGGTATATTTTATGCTGCGACATCCCTCTGACATGAAGAGAAGAATCTGAGTTTGGAGAGTTTGGTCTTCATTTCAGTAATGAATTACTTCCAAAACAGCAACAAGTCCACTTTCACAGGGTGAATATTATGCTTAGGGAGGGAAGGGGCTGTCTTGTGAAGCAAAGGTATCAACAATAAAGGCTGTTCAGAAACAGTATGCATCTTCCCTACTGGCACTTTTATCTTGCAGAAATGATACTGGTTTACACTGAATCTCCTAAAATAGAGGGTACTTATACATACACTTTACTAGCATCAAGTAAAATGTTACTACAGCAGAAAAAAAATAAATCAAAAGTAATCACCAGAGCGGAGACATGCTGACAACAGGTCAAGAGGCATCAGCACTATGGAGGAGTCTGAACAAACTGCTATTGCCAGTATTAAAGTCCTTGCTGGTGTCAGATATGGCTTCTTACTATCCTATATACATTCCCACTAAATATACACAGGATTCCCAAACAATTAAAATGCTAGAAGTTTGACTACTTAAGTAGTTTGTGGGAGTTGAGCTTCTGTAGGTTGCATTTTCAAAGAAGTGCCATCCAGATTACACTGGAACAGATTCTTCAACAAATTATAATAGAAGCAGCTGCGAGTTTGAAAAAAGTCTGTTTCATTAGGTGTCAGCACGATCTAGCTCTAAAAGACAGCCTATCAGGAAGAAAACTATTTACTCTACACTATTCATTTGGACAGGCTGTTCATTTAAGCTCTGCTGCCCACATTTAAAATGTGGGCATTTAAAAGAACAGCGTTAACTAAGAACATAAGGACATAGGCATAAGACAAACAATCATCCGTTTCTGGAAATGAACTCATAGTCAGGATAGCCAAAATTTGAAAGGAGTCGGTTATACAAAGTGCTATATTGTCTCACAGCCAGAAAGCAAGGATTTTTCCTTTTTTTGCACTGGAGGTAACTACTTAAAGACATTAAGTTTTCCTAGCAGTAGTGCCATCATTCCACTTCCTCTTCTGTTACCAAAAAGAAGTCAAAATATATTGGAACTGTCTTCCACCTATTTCCTAACACACACACAAGCACCTCAAAATCCTGAAGTCCTGTTACGAATGACCCACGTCTTTGCCTGAGGGATCAAAACTGTACTTCATTGTCCCATTATATAGGTGCAATATAAAATAACAAGAACATAGGGTTGTTAGGTTATTTTTAAACCAACTCAGAAGTCAAAAAGATGTTCATCTATTTATTTCACTCTGCAGGCATGTTATGGACCTTTCAGTCAATGCTTAACTTTTAACCTTCAGAAGTTTATTCAATGCTTTGTAAAGTTTTTGGGGAAAGTAGTAGAAAAATAGGGTCAAGTATGCTTCCTAGCAACAGCAGTAAGGAAAAACGAATTTACACCTTTCTTACTGCAAATCCTGCATAAATGTTGTACAAAATGCATGGTCATTACAAGTTACCTGCAAGTCAGTGCCTCAGCTGAAAGAACTGTAAGTGCTCAGCCTATGCATAATGGGTAATGCAAAAACTTTATAGCTCTTTTACTCTAGGCAGAAAGAACACATCAGGACTAGTGGCCTAAGGCTAGCAGTAACAGCATCTACATTAAACTTCCTAACTTATAGAAAAAAAATTATCAAAAGAACATGGGTTTGAGACTCATGACTGCACCAAAGCACTGGAGCCTGATGTCGCAAAGACTTTTAAAAAGCCAGTGCATGGGCAAGTTGGAAAAGTTAAAGTCACAAACCTACAAGTCACTTTCTCTAAAGTCCATGCCATCAGGAGAAACGGGGACAAAAGAAGATTGAGATCAGGATACCGCACAAGTAAAACATGAAGAGCAGCATCCCAACACTGAGGACCTGCCATCAAACATCATTTGACTGATGATGAAAAGAACTTGTAGTATAGAAATTATTTCCAATTTGCAAGAATTAGACCATTGGTTAACTTAGCTCCCAACCGTACGAAAAGCTGCCAGCAGAAAAATACCAGCTAGATTAAATACACTAATTATAACCTGTGCCACACAAGTGTGTACAAGTTTAGATTTTGCTTTCTTTACTGTGCATCTTGAAAGGACATGCAACTGCTCTGTAAGGATTATTCTGTTTGTATACAACAGCTTACTGGAAAATGGAATCAGCATACACCAAGTATCAAATGTTTTCTTACTTCTCTCAGCAGTCTGTGAACCCCCTACAGCAGCAAGAACAACTACTGAAGCAGAGTCTGTCAGGCACATCTCTGAATAACCTCCATTGAAACTACAAATCCTCAATAGGCTGCCAGAAGATTAAACAACTGTAACAGGCTTGAAACAGACACAATTCAGGTGTTAAGATTAAAATTTGTTGCATTTTTCACTGGTGCAAGATCAAAGTTTTTTACATTTTGTTTTTAACCGAGATCTAAACCAGACCCAGTAGAAAAAAAAAAGATCAAACACAGAATGCTGCCATATCCACCCCTACTAAATTCGGAGAAAATAACTCCCTTTCCTTCTAGATCTGTGGACAATGACAGCAGCTCTCATTCAAAGCCATATGACGACTTCATCTAGTTGAAGAAATAGCTAAAAATGTTTAGGCACAGAAAGTGCTTAAACACAGAAAGGTTCTCAAGTAGCAGAGGCTGTCCTCGCAATAAAGACATCCCATATGGTAACTATTTTTAGACTGTTAAGTATCAGAGGTTAGAGAAATCACATGGGTGTCTCCAAACTACCGGCTCCTCAGCTGATTTTTATCCTTTGCATAAAGAAAAAGCAAGTTGGTATAATATTTAGAACTAACGTAGCTCAAACTCAAAAACTGCATCCCCTTCAAAGTGCATTTAGCTTTCACAACTGAACATTCTTTCTAGTAAAGACCTGAAAGGAAAGCAAGCCTGTAACTTTTGACAAAAATACCTAGAGCATTCAAAGCAGGTCAGATGAATTATATTTCAGCTGGTTCTAATTCACTGCAGCTGCATCTAATGAGCTACAAAGAAAAGCATATTACTACAATAAAAAAGACAGCTCAGAGCTCAGTGGCTGAACACTCTTCAAGTGTCCAGCATCCTTCAGCTGGCTGTACTTCGCATTAATTACAGTATCAGTACTATAGCTAAGCATGTAAAACCACCACAGACAACACCCCCCCATTTGTAATCTCTTGGGTACATTATTAAGGGGGTATCAGACAGGGTATGCTACCTGACATGGTCAGATGGTTGCTGGCAGAGAAAGTCTGCATTCCCCAATCCTTGAAGTACTCATCTGCTTTAAACATTGAAAACCAGCAGTCCTTGTAAAGATAACTCATAACTTCAACATGGCAGCTTGTGATCAGCCACACCAAAATCAAGTGAACAACCCAAGCCGCCTGCAGGATTGTCAAGCTCATCTTTCCAACAGGTGACTATGGGTGATGTAAAAATATCAAGGCTTGATGCAACTTGGACAAATACAGGTTAAGAACATATCCATGGACTAGTTCTACACACACACACAAAAAAAATCAATCATTCAGGGATTCCCACATAAAAATATGTAGAAGTTTTAAACAGAAGTGATCAGAAGTGTACTGCACACACTAAGTCCCAGTGACAGATCCACCAAGAACTTCTCAAACCTGAGCTTGAGTAGTTAATTGATAACAACCGGGAGTCATCAACTGGCCTTTGATATACTAGTATGTTTTTATGAAGGTCATTGTTTAACACCAGGGTTGTGTCAGGAAGTTCATCATATCCTCCCTCCAAAATTTTACAAGCATTTTTCCAGTCTTATGAAACACTTCTGGTCTTCAGAGTGCCTCCTGACAGAGCCATCTGACTGCAAGTTATCCAGTCCCAAAGAACAGTCCATAAACCTAAAAACATACTAAGTAATTGAAAGTATTCAAGATTAAGTTAAATGCATTTACTGAACCTTCTTTCATCTTCTGTGTCAGAAAGGGGAGACGGAAGGGAGGGATGTAGTGCAGGAGAAGCTTCAGAAGCTACTCAATGTTTTCAGCTTTGACAAAGACTGATCCGCACCAGACGCTTCAAAAAGCACTGTCTATATGGAAAAGTCAGTAAGATTAAAGGTCTTACTTCCATCTCCTGTAACAGGGAAGTGACATTTATGCTGAATACAAGGACCTCCACCAATTTACTCTTGACAGCTGCACCCCTTGTTTCGCAGTAGCATTTAACACATGGGAAGATTCACAAATTCACTGGGGAAAGACAGAATGAGGGACGCACAAAAAGCATTTTGTTCCAGGATGTTTAACAATAAACTACCTTTTTTTTGCTTGTGCTACAGAGCTTTGAGCTTTCTACTTCATTAGTCAAAGAAAATAGACAAGTCAGCATCCTTAAATAAACCCTTCAGAAAGAAGTCAGGTAAACCTCAAGGAAGAGAGGTAGATCAACCACACACCAAGCTGTAACACACAGCAGCAGTGCCTTTAAACAGTCTTCCAGCTGAAGAGACACGAACAGGTATTTCAGAAGTATGTTAGTATGCTTGAGCACTACAGCCTAAAATCAGGATTCTTTCCCCCTAAACTCCTCTTGTGTTTCTCTTCCCTTTTTTATTTTTCACACAGCACCAAAACCATTTTATGTTCTATTCATCCAGAATTTCAAAAAATAATCTGTGAGCACTATCTGTTCAGTGAAATGCTTCCTCATAGGTGACTTCACATAGGTAGCAAGTTTTCTCCTCCTGCCACCCCCCCGTGGCTCCCAAAACCAGAAGGAACAGTGCTGGATGGGAAATGGTCTTTAAACAGTAAACCAGAAACCAATATAAAATGGTAGAAAAAAACCCGTATCCTTAGTTCCAATATTTTAAAAAACAGTAAGCGGTGCAGTCTCCCAACTGTCACACCAGTCTGTTACATTCTAATTTGCTTATGCAAAGTACAGATTGTTATATTTCTCTACAGAATCCACTACAGTAAGTGGATTAGCTATACAGACTAACATTATTAGCAAGACTCTTCTCTGAAGCACTAAGAAGAGGTATGACTCTGGGGGTGGATTTTTGCATTTATTGAGACAGGTGGCAGAAAAGAAGCAGCAGGCATCTTTCAACAGACCTCAGAAAGGAGTAAGTGGTAGAAGTGATTCAGCTAGCTGAGAGCCCACTTGACAAGCAAGTGGAAAAAAGTGGCATCAATTGTTTTGCAAGCCTATCACAATTGGATTACCTGACCCAGAATAAACTGCACCAGTGTAAACTGACCTAGCAGATTCTGTTCACCTCAGGGAGCAATCTGCTCCTAGGACTGCTTGTTCCTTCTGATTTTCAGCAAAGCGTTTGTGACTCAGTGATTCAACAGCACATCATCATGGGATCTTGGGAGTCCATTGTGGAGGGAAATGCTTTTACTACCACCTCCGTGAAACAAACTCCTTCACCCCATGAAGCTGTGTTCCCCAACAGTGGTACTGCACAAGACTGCAGAACAGAAAAAAAAATGTCAAGTTTTTCTAACTAAAAATACGAGCTCCTGAAAGCTTTAAAAAAAAAAAAACCACGACTCAACACCATAGCACTTTACTATTCATATTTACACGAAGCAGCTTCAAGAAGAGAAGGATATCCCAACTCGAAACTGACATAAAAGTATTAAACCATATCAGTACAAGGTAAGTGATGACAGTGAGAAATGAACAAAATCATCAGGTGAGCTCTAGGATGCTGGGAGCCCTCCATTACAAAGAATCTTTATTTCCAAGCCTTGCATATTTGAATGTTTCATTTACCCCTTTAAACCAGCTACCAGTCATCAATCCTTACAGCCTGCTATAGTCAGATGTGTCAACAGCTTTTAGTAAATGGCTTTTAGACATAGCCGGGCATCCCAAGACTGTCAGTGGTACTGAGTAGTCAATCAGATCACTACTCCTAGAAAGAGCATGCCTCCATCTTGTCTGGAAATACAGACTGTCAACACCATACTTTCTCTAGCTTAAGGACCTCAGGAGGCTAAGCTTCGCACATCAACTTTGTCTTGTTACTAAATAAAAAAAGACTAAGCAAGGGTCATTACCGCTTAATCCCAGTGTCTACCAAATGTAGAATCACCTGCAAAAAGCAGAATTCAACAACAAAAACCCAAAAGCTTGTTAAGTGAATTTGAATTATTAGAGAAGATATCCAAAATCTACACATATAACACAGACAAAAATAGACCTTTCACCTGCAAGCCTGGTTTCACAGTCCCTGCCATGTTTCAACTTCCACAGCTACTCCACCAGTAACATCTGTTTTCCAAATGTTTTCCAAAGTTGAAATTCAGCTCAACAAATCACCATACACACCACTCTTAGAATCCCTGACCAACTAAATCACAGAATCACAGTGTTTGAGGTTGGAAGTGACCTCTGGAGATCATCTCATCCAACTCCCCTGCTTAAACAGGGTTATCTAGAGCCAGTTGCCCATGACCACATCCAGATAGCTTCTGAGAATCTCCACGACGGGGCACTCCACGGCTTTTCTGGGCAACCTGTGTCAATGCTCAGTCACCCTCACAATAAAGAATGTTTCCGGATGTTCAGATGGAGCCTCCTGTGTTTCAAGTTTGTGCCCACCGCCTCTGGTCCTGTCACTAAGCACCCCTGGAAAGAGCCTGGCTCTGTCTGCTACGCACCCTCACTGCAGGTATTTATATACATTAATGAGATCTCCCTGAGCATTCTCTTCTCCAGGCTGAACAGTCCCAGCTCTCACAACCTCTCCTCACAGGAGAGATGCTCCAAGTCCCTTTGTAGACTTCATCACCCTTCATTGGTCTCTCTCCAGTATGTCCATGTCTCTTCTGAACTCAAGAGACCAGAGAACGAATATCTACCTCTAGACGTAAGCCAGGCAGAGGCTTCATTAAAATAAAATGTTACATTTGTTTCATTCCTAATAACTAAACACAGAAACCTACCTCAAGAATTTGAACTAGAGCAAAACCAGCTGGAACTATATCAATGAATGTGAAAGCCTGTCCATGTAAGACACCACTGGCTGCCAGTTTATTATTTTAGCAAAATCTACACCATTGCAAGAATGTGATTCAACAGACTCAACCCTCCACTATCACTCCCCAATGATTTCAGGATCGGAGCATTTTGGTGAAGTTTTGAGGAGTTATTAACTTAAGGATACTGTTTCTAAGTGACAAGTAATTTTCTAACTTTCCACTGTGAGCAAGTCATTTGAAGCCTTCCCCTTTTCATGACAGCTTGACAAGGAACAAAAAATCCAGAATACCTGAACCAAGAAAACAGCAGTCCCCAAGATATACTTGCAAAAGGCTTCCTTGAAAGACAAGCAGAATACAGAGATATCTGATTTCAATTGTTAATGATGCAAACCCTAGATACCATGACCCAGGAGGTTATGTTTGAATTTGGCAAGTTATTAATCCAAAAATCTCATTTCTCCCACTTCTGGGACACTGTGAAAGCACTTCTTACACTGATGCCACACAAGAGATCCATCAGTACCCTAGGGCACTGTGCTAAGTCTCAGAGCTTTGCAATGACCCCTTGCATCTTCACAAGCAGTACACATACACAAAAAGATACAATTAATAAAGACAGAAAAAAGACATAACCCTGTGCTTAATTACGCAGGGCACTATGAGGTGAAGCACCCAACAACCTTGCAGTTCTCTTCTCTGCTTTTTCATACCAATAGTCCCTGAATTTCCACCTTCAATTCTAAACACACTCAAAAGACAACTTTCTTTACACCTAAAATTTCAGAAGTCCAAACTGTATAGTGTTGCATAAAAATGGGAAATCCCATTGTGTATGGGATGTATGTACAGTGATAAGCTGTAGCCATAAAAAAGCATCAAAAATACTGATAACAGCATCATCAGTTTATACCTCAAATCTAAGGCAAACCATTTGCTTCCTGGCACTGCTCCAATAAACCTGTGGCACAAGAAATGCTGCAACAGACAAGCTATTTCTTCAAGCAGGTTTCCTTTAATCTTTCATATACCAGCACTAACAATCTCACCCAATTCTAGCAGATAAATTGTCAGATAAGAGACTTCTAAAAGTTTCCCTTCATGTTCTCTGTGAAAAAAATCTCACTTCAGAAACAGTTGCTTTCATCAGGAGACAACTGGAGTTCAAAAATAAGGATGCCCAGCCCCATCCTTATTCTACCTTTCAAACAAATATTTTAGATATCTGCTTCTCTTCAGAAGTTGTGTGGACTCAGTATCAAGTTTTGACACACCAGATACTTACCCAGCACACTGTGTACCATACCACCTGGCTTCTGAAGAGAAACTTGACCTCAAAAAAAAAAGAGGAAACTGTGCCAGGCTGTGTCAACATGCTACATCAACTTCACTTCCCAAATTACCACCCTACCCAATCCCTTTATTAAATCAGTTTTTAGAGTAATTTTCACGCATCAAGTGTTCCACTGCCATTCAAATTTGTTTATACTGAATTTCTTTCAATCCATTAACTCAGTGAGTTAAACCCTTACCTTCCTCCTCAGCGCAATCTGTCATACAGGGGTAACACTGTCTCACAACCAGGAAATATCACATAATGAATGATTCAAGCTTATTGGAAGTGTTAATGGGCATGAAGCACAAAATAGTAACTTTTCCTTAGCTCATAACACACTTCATTTTTGTACAGATTGCCAAAGTGCTTTTAATTCTGTTTTCTATTCTATGCACCAGCTCAGCTCAACTGGTACACAGGACACAAAGTTTTGGCACAGAATGAAGTTATTTAAACACTGACAGTTATACACAAGCTAAAACAGATGGCCAGTTCTCCTGTGAGTTTAAGACTTAAGAGAAAGAGCCATGCAAGCCTGGATGTGCTCACTAGGCCTGTTTTTCTGATAAGCCAAGGAACTTAACGAACCTGCCAACTGCAGTTATTGCTCTGAAGCTATGGGTCTAGTAGACTTACTCAGAAAGACTACCCTATACAGCTTCAGCCAGTCTTCTACCTTTTAATCACCATAAATAGATGCCAGACATCTGCTGTTTCTTCTAGTCAAAGGAAACAATTTGAGTCATACCTGTAAAGCACAAGAGTTCCTATTTGTGCCAACAAAAGCTAAGCTGGCCAACATCCATCGAGTCAGCCAACACAAGAGTTTCTGTCCAAGGTACTTCAGGCTTGCTCAGAACATACCAACAATTGCTCCAGTTCAAACTTTGCTCCACGAAGGACAAACGTAATTGAAGTGGGTTTTTTTTTTAATTCTTGGGATTTTTCTCACACACAGAAACAGTCCAGAATCTATGGTATTTTCTATAGTCTTCCCAGAGATACTTCTAACCGTCATGCCTTTGGTATGCTATACCATTCTCTCCCACAGATCTTGCCAATAGCTAAACTTGTCAAAATAGAGCCCTTTTACAGAAGTGACATGGAGAAGTACTACAAAACCTTCTTGTTGAGCTCAAAGACTTATGACAGTTTACTTCCAGTTCCACCATTAGTATTGTTGTCCTTTATTTAGAAATCATTAAGATGAGGAAATGCTTGAGTTTGTCAAAAATAGGAGACCAATTCTAGAGAAGGGGCTCAAAAAACTAAGAAAGATACTTAGCTATTTCTGTCACAAGAAAATGATTTTTACCTTTAATATTATCTGTGATTTTTGTTGGTACATCAGTTCACAGACAGAAAGCCATCACATAGCACCCCTGATGCAAAGCACAAACAAAAAGAACAAACACCACAAACAGAAAAGGTAAATGCCAGCATGCAAATGAAGTTTTCAAGGAACATTACAAGTAAGGATTTCTTTCACTAGCTCTCAACTAAAATACAAACTTCCCAAAAGAAACAGCCATCTTTCTAAATAAGAAGTGCCTACTATACTTTCAGGTTCCACTAAAATCCAAGCACTCTTGTGTGCAGGTTAGAACTCTGAGGATTACTTGTTAGCAGTAAAGCCCAAACACAGAGGAAACAAGAGCTCCTCTACCAAGTCTGTACTATGCAGATGAAGGACCTCCTACCCCCAACACACTTTCAGGCAAAGGTTGCAGAAATTATGCGGAGGCAGCTGTGGCAAAGGTCTATCTTGAGATTTAGCAATAGCTTCTACAGACTCAAAGGCAACAAGATTAATACACATTTACTCAGCCATCAATTGTCTTCACTGGTTTTTCAGATGCTGCTGCTAAGTAATACACTTTACTCCTCTTCTGCAACACCAGAGTTAATTTTTTTTCCCCCATGTACTACCAATGTAAACTACTGTTTAGATAGTGCAAAGCTCCTCCCCTAAAGGTTAGAGACAAAAAGCAAACTCTAGACATACTTGATTGTTAGTGCATTCTGACAAGTTCTAAAAGACCTTCATCTAGACCTCCACTGGACCCATTTTAGGCAAGTCTTCAAAACAATAACTTAGCTGTTATTGAATATCCAGAACTTTCCTGAAGCCAGATGTCCAGTAACTACTGCTTCCTTCTTATACAACTCAAAGTATGGAAAGTAGATTGCGAATAAAACAGTAATTTCAAAAAGAACACTCAGTCATGCACTCTATACTATGGCAAGTCTCCAACTACAGCTTAACAGCCTGCAGAGGAAACAAAGAATAAATACCCATGGTGTAATACAGGATTCTGAACTACTGCCCAAGTTGCATCTTTAAACACAAGGTTATTAACTGCTCTTAGAAAAGATGGAAAGCATGGTAACTTCTCAGTAAGTCAGAAAAAATTAGTTTGCAGATCTTTACTTCATAGCTCTTTTTGTTGATGATAAGAAGTGTAAAAAGCAGAACTAAAAACAGCCAGTGAAAACAAGCTCTTAAAAATCAAGCACTTCTATCTTAATATAGAGGGAGGAAAAAGCATTCTGAGCATTTTTTTTTTAAGTGCTAGCAAGTTGGCTGATTATACAACATGTACTTTAAAACTGTGGAAGTTAATTCAACTTATCAGCATTGCTAGAGACTTAGGTCAAGTTAAGAAAGACATTTGGAAAAAGAAAAGCAGAAGGAAGACCACAGAAAATGTGGGCCTGCTGCTGAATGGCACAGGGAACCTGGTGACAATGGACATGGAAGAGGCTGAGACAGTCTATGCCTTCTTCACCTTGACCTTTATTGGTAAAACCAGTACAAATACCAGATGGAGGGGAGTAAAGATGACCGAGCCAGACTCTTTTCAGAGATATCCAGTGTACGGACAACGTACTATGTTTAAACATACAGAAACTTATCCCCACAGTGAACATGGACAAGCACAGAACAGCTTGCCCATAAACAATGCAGACTCTCTGGGCAGAAAACCCAACAGGACATCGTCCTGGGCAGCCTACTCTAGGTTGATCCTGCTTTAAACTGGAGGCTGAACCAGAAAATCTCCCAAGATGCCTGCCAACCTCTGCAATTCTAAATAATTTCAGTCATTAATATAACTGATTAACTCATTAATATACCTTTGATAGTTTTCAATGGACTAAAAAAGCTAAAGTATGCAGCAGAGAGCTGTTAACCACCAGCTCTAGTCATTAAAACAGCATTGAACACAAGCAGAATACATTACATCTGTGTCCTGTTCTGTGTCCTTCTGTTTTCCCACAACTTGAAGAGGTACTGAGAAGTTTCCACCATTCATAAGTGATGGAAACATATGGATCCATCATGTAATCATCCTATTATTCTATCTGCAATAGCAAATAAAGTACGTTTATACTCTAACACTCAAATGCACTTGCAGGTACAGGAATACATTATGGTAACTCTACTCATTGACTTTTACCACAATTATGTCAGTAGCAACAGTGCTTAACAGGCAAGATAAGGCAATGAAAAAGAGGGGAAGAGAGACTTAAGGAGCATCTGAGACCTAAATTCCCAGCCCAAGGTCATGCTATTAGTAAAGTTTCAAAGTATTACTGTATTATAATCCAAATGAATGTTGGAGAAGAATAAGATGGCATATCATCCATACATCCTGTAGATAAGACTGATATCTTTAAGGTGTCCCTTACAGAAATTAACAACAGTAAAGCAAAGGATATACTTGTATTATTCAATTAACCAGCATAAACGGAAAAAGAATTTACAAGACTCCAGAAAAATCATTTGGCAAAGTAGCATTCAACTTTTAAAATATTAGCTCAATACTGCTTACTACACACTCACCAGATTACAACTCTTTATGCATCCTCCACTTTCTAAGCAATTCCATTCTCTAGTTTTGTCAGATAAAATACACTCTAGAACACAGCCCAGGACAACCGTGTTCTCAAGAGCACATTAAAGCATTCCATCTATGCTCAGGAGAATAGCCCATTTTGTCTAATAAGCGCTACTTTTTCCCCAAGCTTATAGACCTGCCACTGTTACCAGCATAAATAGGTAAATAAAAGCAAGACCCGTATCAAGATAATGTTTCTTCCAAAAGAATCCCGCCAACACTACCCTTACCTTTTAAGTAAGTCAGTGCACTCAATGAATTAACAAACTTAACAAGGAAATCCAAGAAAGCTTTATGCTTATTTTTTTTTTTTTTTTTTACAAAGATGCAACTCCTGAGATATCAAATTGGTGTATCTCCTCAATTCTGTTCTCACATTCCTACTGCACAGTCTATTTCCTCAAGGCTGTTTGTGATAGCTTCTTTATCAACTGGAGACAGAAAAGATGTGTCATGCCTCTACAGAGGCTTTAGAACTCTATTCTTCAATGGTAAGGAACAGTTGTATGCAAACTACAAAAAGAAAAGAAAAACCACACTTGGGAATGAATTGAAGCAGAAGGAAATTGCCATGAGCAGCAACTGTTGCTTGATCCATTGTGCAAGTTCATCATCACTGTTCTGGACTTCTGGGATTTTTTCCCTTCACATACGAAATCTTGCCTATGGAATTCTTCACCAAGCAGACTCTCCACTGACATATCCTGAAAGCACTAGGTTTTACAGCTGTATTATACTGAAATACTTCCACCCCCACCCCCATCTGTTTAACCTTTTCTTGCCTGGAGCACTTGTTAGATTATTGCATATACCTGTTCTGCTACAATCACCTTTGCAGTGCTGTAGCTACCAACCACCTCCAACTTTAGTTGACGGTGGTTTTGCTTCCCACCCATCACCCTGCATCCTGATGGATGCCACAATGAGACATTTCAAGACACCGTTTTAAAATGCTTAAGGACAAATTGACTGGACAACAATTCAGTAGTACCACTCAAGTTAGCCATCTTCTAATTAGTTCTAGCTTAACATCTACAGTCAACCTGACTTTCAACAAATACCTACCCCAAAACACAAGTCTGCCTATTTAGCAGAGCCCTAACTAGAAACAATCAACTGAAATTGAACAAAACAAACACTATTTTTAACTCTGCTGGGTTTTGACTACACTTACTTTTTTCCACGTAGAACATGGTTTTCAAATGCCATACTCATTATGCACAAGGAGGCATTAAGAGCAGAGTAGAAACACTAAACTTGTGAACAATCATGGTGTTGCATAATCAGCAGCCCTGGCTTTCTTCGTCTTAAAAGTGTCTTGGTTCACACTGAGGGAGAAAACTGCCATCAGAAACAGCCCGTACCAGACTCAGCAACAGCTATACAGAAGCAGCCACTTCTGCTTCCAAGAACTCTACATAGAGCATCAAGGCAGGTGAGAACACCAGCACAACCGTGTATTTCATTTCTTGCCTCATCTTACATAAATTTATCATTACATGAAAAAAGGAGAAGACAGCTGGTACCTTAATATGAACAGTAGCTTACTGCTGCTGGACAGAAAAGTACACAACTTCAATATCAATCGTTTGCTTATCGGCAGGAAGCCCCTCAATGAACATGAATACATAAGTCTTCACAGGTTCCACTGACCTTTTCCAACTGGACAATACTACATGCAAGGTAGACAACTTGATAGAACATTACACCCCACTTGTCACAAAAAAGAGTGGAAAATACGTAAATCCCAGGTCACTTACAATCCATACATTAACACAGTTCTTTCCCTACCCAAATGTTTGTGGGGTAGAAGAAGGAGGAAAGAAAACAAGCACAGGTTTGTGTTCCTGTATTATTTCCAAGGATGTTTTACTGATATGCAACTGTAGTGCTGCAGGTTTTAAGGGTGGCTACATTTAGTTTGAGCAAGGCAAGTTTCATAATGCAAAAAAAAAGCAGGAAAATGTTGATTAGCCAGCAAGAAGCTGTGCTCTGACTACACCCACCCAGCACAATAAGTCATAAGCACTTCCCAATCAAGAGACAGCAAAGAAGTTCAAGGAAAATATACTGCAGGTAGCTGTTGTGAAGTGTGCTTTTAGAGGAAGAGCCAGAGAGATTGCCAGCTGCTCACCATTACAAGTATTCCAAATGCCACCCTCCTTAATAAACTGATGACATCACCCTGGTTTACTCCAGAACCTGACCTTGAGGAGAGGCTATTTATTAAGTTGAAAGGTTGTTACAATTCACTGGGCTGAAAAGATGTGTAAAAATTCAGGCAGTCTTCTTCAGGAGGGTGATCAAGCATTCCTTTTATATTATTCCTTCTTAACATCACTTGGAAAGGATGAGTTTGAAGGTATTAGATATTAGAGAGCAGCTATTGTGGAAAAACAACTTATTAACATCTAGCCATAGAACAAGGATTAAATAAGGATATCTGACTACTATAGCTCTGGAGGTTTTCTCTCTCCCTGTGATACCAGTCTACTTCCTCAAGTTTCATTTGTATCCATTCACATGACTGTTTTCAGCAGCTTGGATAGAGCAAGTTTCTTCAGGTCATCACTCCCACATTTTTGTTGCCTGGCTGGACCTTTGCTAGCCCCACCACAATCTACTCAGTCTACCTCACTTGACTTCAGTGTATCAAAGCCATTCTCAGGATTAAATCCTGAGCAATGGGCTTCTCATGAGGAAAGTGGGAATCAGGAAGGCAGAGAGAACAAGACTATCACTAATTCTACTTCATTAGACTGGAACATTAACCTTGGTTAGCGTTCTAGGTTTATAAAGCCCAAGACAAAAAGTGCCACATTTCAACATCACAATGGCTACTTACTAGCAGTCCCATGTGAGCAGTTTTAGTTCCACTTATCTCTTCTCATTTAAGGAGAACAATTTTTTGTTCATCTTTTAAGAGATATCTTTTGGGTTTGAAGGGGTGACATGACCACAGAAGACAGGAACCATTTTGGTTTTGATCTGTACAATCCCAACTGCTAACTGGAATGAGTGGCCATGACGTAGAATGCACTAGAAGTACAGTTTAGGATCCTTATTTTTAAGTGCCTTTAGAGGCCACTCACAAGGTATGCATTGCACTCAAAGGACTGCAGACAGCAAAGAACACATCAGCATCAAGGCTAAGAAGCTGAAGCACAACCATTAACCGTTCACTCTGAAGTAGTCATGTTTTCCAGTTCTCCATAATCCTCCAGGTAGTTACCTGGTTTTCATGACCACTACTGTTTGTCCCACAGAAGACACTGGGAAAGACTGCTTAACCATGTATTCTGTTCTTTCCTACCTCCAAGTCCTAAGAAAATTGTCCACACCATATTGCAAGTGAAATATTTTTTGCAGCAAAACACCTGAGCCAGAGGCAATACCTCAACTACTTACGATCCCTCCCTCCCCCTCTGCCACCAATGCCTTTCATGCTCAGGAAACTTCTTCACTGTATCTCTGCATCCTAACCCTCCTGAGATCCCCCAGTTCTATATAACACAGAAAAAGAGACAGCCAGTAAGGTACTATTGACACAAACAAGTTGTGACCAGTTGGCCACACACTCTTAATTGCAGAAGAGGCATGCTGCTTGCACATGCCTCTTCTGCAACATTACCAGCTCATAACTAGAAGCAGAAGTGCATGCAAGAACCATCACTGTCAAATATAAGTTGTTATAGACAAAGCCTTTACATTTTTTATTTGCTATACAGAAGTCCCTCTGTTGCCTAAAAGCACAGAAGAGCATTTAGTCCTTTGCCTCCCCTAGTTAACTTACCATTTGACTACACAATGCCACATACTTCCACAAATCAGGAAGCTGGAAAAGAAGCAAAAGTTAACCTCTGGAAGAACTGGGATATCCAAGTCTAACACCCCATAAAATAAACCAGACTCACATTATGTTGCTGCATGAACAGGTTTACTCTGATCACTACAGCCATCTTCAGTCTTCCGACTCATTAGCCACATCTTTCCATTTTTTGTTTCCTCTCAAGCCACATTTTGTCTCTTACTGCACCAAAGACTGTTCTAATGTAGATGGACATTGCCCACACCAAGTTACCCTGATCCATAGAACACTGGATGACTTGCCTCTGAAAAAGCCTAAACCTGGCCAAAGTTCAGACGTGTTCTCCTAGAAGTGTGCCCAAAACCCTGCTTGCCATCCAAACCAATATTAATATTCTCAAATAAAAGCAGCCAAACTCCACACTTAAACTGATATACAAACAACAACTCTGAATAGCTTCTACTTGGCACAGATTGGGTCAGTGTTGGCCAGTAGCACTCTCATTATAGCTTAACTCTCATCCAGAGAGAGCATCACTAACATCCCACACTCAACATCCCAGCTGTCAAAGGATCCTTCATTTGGCCCAGAACGGCCCTTAGGGATTTCCAGAAAAGCCTTCTGAGACAAACTGCTCTCAAGAGAGTGGTTCATGCAGAGATGCATTCTCTTCGTTCCAAGAGGGCTCTGAAGACTACCTAAAATCTAAATATGGAGCCTGTTTGCCTCTAGGCTGACCCCCAACAGGAAAGCAAGTTCAGACAGATTACTCTTTATTCTTTGAATAGGTCAACTTATATAGAGGAAGAGACAACTAAATTCTTTCCTCTCAAAAGAACAATACCATACAGACCCTCAGGATCAGTAAACATTTGGCTCTACTACTATTAATGAAAAAGCTTGGGGAAACTGTTAACTGATGATATGCATTAAGCGTAAAGTAGACTCTTAAGGGCAGCTGCCTCACATAATGAGTAACAATACCAGGTGTCTAATTGCTATCCCAAATACCTACAGCCCAAAGGACAGGACAGGGGGAGAGTGTCGAAGTAGTACTACAATTGTTAAAACAGTGCAAAGGACTGAATTTCACCTTGAAAGGCACTTATATAAGAACAGCTAGTAGTTACATACTGTGCTGGCATTTCTGGTTATTAAAATATTCCAGCTTGGGTTTGTCAGCTTCTTCTCTACATAAAGCTTACATCACATGAAACCAAAAGCTACAGCACATATTCCAAACCAGTGACCTCTTAAAGAGCACAGATGACAAAGCAGAATTGGATCTTGACATTTACCTACACCAACCTGTACCTCCAATACAAGACTTTCAGGTCTGATACAGCCAAGTCAAAGCTAACCCCCCCAAAAAAGATCTTTCAACCATGCTATAAAAACAAGGGGTTTGTTTACCAGAGTTGTGTTTGTTTCTTCTTTCTGCAAGACTCAAACCAAAGGACCCTGCTATGCCTCAGCTCTCTGGCCAATAAATGCATTTCATAGGCAAAAGAGGTAGACAGATCAGAGTCATTCAGGCCAGCAGAAGGTCTCCCCAGTCTGACTCCCTGCCCAGAGCAGGCTCAGCCGTGGGGTCAGACTAGGGCTTAGGGCTTTATCCTGTGTGGGTTGGAAACCCTCCATGGAGGGAGACAGCACCATCTCCCTGGACCCCAGGCCCACTGACCAGCTGTCCTTGTGGGGTTTTAAAAGCCTTCCCTTCATCTCCAGCCTCTCCAGCCCTCCTCAGCTCACTGCCTGCCAGGGCCCAGGCTCTTCTCCCCCTAGTCCCACTGGCATCGCTGCCAGGTCTCTGCCTGCCCAGGACAGGGCTGCACATTGCTCCTGCCCGAATTGCACAGGGTCCCTGGTAGCCCCTTCCTCTCACCAGTCCTGGTCCCTCTGGACAGCAGTCCTTCCCTTGAGAACATCAGCTACACCCCTCAGTTGCTGCTTGCAAGCTCCAAAATCCTACTAGTCTTCCACCTGTCTATTTGTCCACCCACCTAAACCTTCATATCCCAAAGTTGTTACAAAGATTCTATGGGAAACCACATGAAGAATCTTGCTCAACTCAATGTAGATGACATCTATCACTCTTCTCTTCATCCACAGACCTATTAATTTCAAAAATAGTCTGTTCCACTACAATTTACCCTTGGTAAATCAACACTGGCTACTTCCAGTCACTTTTGTTTCAATTTACACAGAAATTACTTCAAAGACGACTCACACAATGATTTACTCAGGGACTACAGTGACACTCCCCATATAATCCTTACTGTATTCACTTTTAATAGCAGCAAAACCTGCTTTTCTCCAGTCATCGTTTCTGATCTTCTTGATCTGCCAAAAATATTAGTGGCCTCACCATGACAGCAGATAATTCGCTCAGTATCCTCAGATCCATGGACCTGAAACAGTTGAGATTTCTCAAAAGATCCCAGACCCAGTCCTCTTCTACTCCCAGCAGCTCTTCTTCTTGCACCCTCTCCTTACACGAAGAGAGCTCAGGAGACCCTATCAATGAAGACGGAGGCAACAGAAACACTGGGTACCTCACAGCCTTGTCTTTCTGCTGTCAGTAAATCATCCATCCCATTCAGCAGCAAGCCCACACTCTCCTTTTTTTATTCTTCTGCTGCTACATTATCAGTATGAACCCATCTTGTTGCCCTCGACTCCCTTTACCAAATGCAGCTGAGCTCCAGCTTTTCTAACACTGTCCCTTTATTCACTGGCAATACTCCTCCGTTACTTCTTTGTCCTCACTGTCATCTCCTGTACACTCTCTTTTTGCACTGGAACTCAGTTATGAGTTTCCCGCACAATAAAGCCTGATATGACTATCCACTTTCCTAAGTGCTAGAAGAGCTCCATGCATATGAACTGCTCTTCCAGACATAGGGCAGACTGTTCTTCCCTCTTTTTCACAGAGGGCCTGTACACCTCCATCACTGAACCACATTTCGGTTCCTCCAGCAGTCCCCACAGCTCTGACCTACACAAAGACCTCTGCCTCCCACTGCTTGTTCACCTAGGCTGCACAACACTTGTGTACAGGAGCTCAAAGCAGGCTTTCCTTTGGACTGTTTTATGCTTTCTGAGGGCTCTCTCATTCCTGCAATACTGCACATATTTAGAGCCTCAGCCTCCATTCTCCTCACTCAACTGCAAGCTATCATTACTGCCCACACCCACCCAACCTAGTTTAAAGACCTTTTCCCCAAATCCTAGGAAAGGCAAACCCTCTGGCAAAGACACTCTTCTCTTTGTTAACTGTCCCACAGTCCTCATTCCTCAAAGAGGGACACACTGCCGTAAGAGGCAAAACCCTGTATGCCACACTAGCCATAATGCCATTTATTAGCTGTCAAATAGTGTTTGCTTCCACCAAAACTCCTACCCTTCAACTGCAGGACAGAAAATACATCCTCCAGGGTTCCCATGTCCTTCGCTTGCACTCCCAGAGCTGTGTGGCCCACTTGATTTACTTCAGTATTCCCTTGGCTGCCACTGTTGCCCACAGGGATGAGCAGCAAATAACAAGCAATTGTCCAGGAGCTGGACGAGCCTCACCAAGCCTTCTAGAGCATCCTAAATCACAGGTATCTGACAACAACCACCCTCTCACAACAGCATGTCTGTAAGGCAGATGCCCCTGCACCTCACTAAAGTCAATCTCTGACCGCTACCATCAGACTCTACTTCTGTACACTCATGGTTATTATGGCTCTGCACTGGCACTGTAGATTCAGATCACTGTTCGTTCATTTACTATGGATACTGAGAAACAGGACACAGGATCGCCATGGGGACTGACCAGTTTGTCACTGGGTAAAACAAAGATAATTGAGTAGGCAAGTTTTAATACCCAGCCACTTGCTACAGGGGACTGACCCACAAACTGAAGTTGCAATTACTATGCATCTGAGTATACCACCAACCAACACCAATACCCTAACTCTTTCACTGCTCAAAAGGGACAAAGATCTAGCAGAGACAGACGATTCAAGGTCTGTCGCCACTGGGCAAGGATGACTCCCTATCTTTAATCATAGTGGTGAACACAAGACATTAACAATAGTTGCTTAGACCACAGACAGGTGGTAGGACTAACTTCGACAGCTGACTTCTTTGTTTCGCAAACAAAAGAATAGAATATGGCATGGAACTATTCCCTATCTAAAAATTAAGAAAACCTCCAACTTATGACTCTCTCTTGGAAAAGACAAGATCTGTGGTTGTCAAGAATACCTGTTCTGACAGGAATACAAACACTTAAAATCTTCCAACACCAGTATGAGTGCAGACAAAAACTGTTGGTACTCATACAGAAATGCTTCTCACAGCTATCCTGCCCGGGGACCTACAATACTTACACACAGCGACCATCTCTTCCTGCGAGCACAACTTGGAGTACGGAAGAAAATACAAAGCTTTTCTCTAGTAATACCCTGGCTGCACTTTCTTCCCCTCATTCTCCACCTGTGCGCTACTTTTTCCCCTCTCTCAAGCCAGTTTTCTCGGAGGCAGCGCAGGCCGCCCTGAGAGGCCTGGCCGGGTCCTGCAGCCGTTGAGGCGGTTGGCAGATCCGGCTGGAACCGGCTGTGTCCAGCAGGGGCAGGCCCCGAGAGCTCGCCCGGCCGCAGAACCCTGCCCCAGGCACCCAAGGCAGCAAGCTACCCGGCCTCAGAGGGACACTGAGGCAGCCAGCTCTCGCCCAAGTCCAGGCACAGGGCTGGACTAGCAACCAGGAAGTTCCAAGGGGGAGAAAGAGGAGGGAGCCCTCCTCAAATTCTTCAGGTTTCTTTGGTTGCTGCTTTCCTGGTAAAATCCATGGAGTTCAGGAGAATGCAGCAACGTATGAAAAGTGTTGAGGCTTCATTCAAAGCTCCCATTTCTCAGCCAGCACAAGGCTACTACACAATTAATTAACAGAAGTATTTTCCTGAGGTAAAAACCCCATCTGGGTGCCTACCACCACATGACGTCCTCCGCTGACATGCAGCAGGAGAAACTACTGGACAATATCCATTTTCCCCATGCTACTTTGGCTCCAAGCTTCAAACTCCTGACACAGAGACTGAAATAGGTTATTTTTGCCTGCAACTCCTCAGGGAAGCGAGATCCATCACCCCTGCTACGGGTTTTTCTCCTCCCTGCTCAGATGAGCCCAGTGAGCTTCCTCCTTGCGGCTTCATCACTTCTTCAGCATCTCCCAAACCACCACAGCAGGTCCCAGGGTCCTGCATCTGCCTCCGCTCCTGCAAGACACCAGCTTCACCAAACAGCCTCCATGGGAACTGTCACCAGCTGGTTAAACGCAAGGCATGCCCAAGCTTACCAAAATCAACTTCACCCCTCAAGCTTCTGATGGAGATGTATGGAGGATTTGTTTTGCTGGAGTGGGGGAAGAGTAAGGGAAGGAGGAAAAACTACTTTTACAAATTCCTGTTAAAGAGTAAGCAAGGAAGCAGCCTGCTTCATAAACTATCCACCAGGGAGCTGGGCACAGAGGGTCCCCCTGCTATGGGAATAGCTTCTCACTATTTAGTCCCACCTAGTTTTGTGCTACACACAAAGCACCTATTTTTGAACAACAGCTAGCAGCAGCAAGAAAGGCTTAGGCTCTCAGCTAAGGCTGCCTGATGCAGAGGAGCAACCTCTGGGGAAACCGCTCCTCAGTGAACACTTTTCTCAACCCAGTAGCTAAAAGCCTGGTCTGACACTTTTTGGTTCAAGAAGGTGTGGAAAATCACTCTCCAAGTTAAGACATGTAGTTCACAACTTCCCTGGCCAAACTTAAGAACTACCAAAAAATTACCATCTAGGACTGAGGAAAAAAAACTTCAGTGTTTGCCCATCCATCTTCAAGCCAAAGGAGGGCAGAAGGACTCATGAGCTAAACCCACCACTGTCTGCTGAGTATTCAAAGATCGTTACAAGTCGCATGGAGTCAGGCATACCTTAACACATGTCCCAAGAGACTGACCAGCTTTACAAGTTCTCAAATTTGGGTTGTAGACACTGCTCAAACTACTCATCTTGCATTTGAATATGAAAATCACCTTCGCCCCTTTGCTACATTCACAATAGTTCAAATACTTCTATATTTCAAGAAATTAATGCTCCTATTCCCATTTAGTCCTGCTGTTCAACTTGTGTATTTTTCCACTGAGGATGAACTAACCGTTCAGTCCATACACATTACACAAGACAAACACCTACCATCCGCATTCAAGTGTTCAAAGCCACCCAGCTAGTATTAGAAGTTGTCTACATCATGCTGTACTTCAGTGTACCATTTCATATCCCTTTATGTAGGTCAATGGGAAGTCCTACATATATGTACCACATTTGATGGCAATTTACTCATAGTTATCTCAGTTTATAACTAAATATATAATTAAAATCACATGCCTGCAGTTCTTCCTAATAGCCTAAGAGCCAGATTTTTCAAATTTATACAGATAAAAGCAGGACAGCCTTCCTAGGTAAAAAAGTAATGAAAAGGTATATAAATCAGTTTTTAAAAGGGCAAGTCAACCCAATTTAACAAACAGGAGGACAGTTACCATTAGATGATCATTAATTTTCAGTACTAGAATATTTGAGCAAGTACTTGCAACAGCCACTAAAATTAGGTCCCCAGTCTTGGGCACTCTGACAGCACATACTAAGATTATGTGAGACCGATATGCAGAAGCATAAGTTAAATCTGATACTGCATAGTTAATTTAAGTCAAAAAAGGAAACTGTTCCTACAGAAACTTATCAACTTTTTTCTGTTCTCATGCATTGCTTTGAACAGGAAGCTGGGTGCATCTGAGCATTCTATGTAATTCACATCAGATGGGCAATTTGACTTTGCATTTCTTCAGGAACATTGACATCCCTTGTCTCAAAACACCTAAATGTTTCAAAACAGGTAATCTTTACCCCACCTAGTTACATAGGTGCAGTATTTGTAAATATCAGAAAAAGCCATATCCACAAGAGAAACTTTTGCCACTGCAAATCTCTGCAGTATCTACTCCTTCTCTAAGAGCTACTTCTGAAAGACTAAATTATCAAATCCTAAAATTAATAAGTGGAATCTGCATTTTTCCTAACATTACCCTATGTGGACAGAAAGTCCCCCTCACAAACACTTTATCATAGTTTCCCAGAATGGTCTGGGTTAGAAGCAACCTTTAAGTATCATCCAGTTCCAACACCCCTGCCATTGGCAGGGACATCTTCCACTAGATCAGGTTGCTCAAACCTTTGTGTATGTCATCTGTGTTACACCACTCCAGGTGGAAGCACTCACTATCTCGTAAACATTGGGCTGTGCAAGAAGCCTTTCACACTAAAAAGTAACCCTACAACCCAGCTACAACTTCAGTGGAGAAGAGATCCTTGATCATCAGAGCTATATCCAAAAAAACCCATGGTCTCCATCAGGATGGCTAGTTTTATATCCTTCAGCTGCACTGGTTCAGACAAATTTCACTACAAGAACGACTCTCCTTACAAAAACAGACTTTATCAAAAGACAAGCATGACTCCATTTAATTTTCTTTCAGTTTGCCCAACTGTTATAGAAAAAAATTCAGCTACTCAGTTGGTTAATGAGGGTGTAATTCTCATCTTGCCTACCAACATCTCAACCATGGATGCAGTCCAAGGCAAGCGCTATTACTATGCCAAGTTTCACAGTTTAGCTATCTGAATGCAAAAGCAGCTTCTAAAGTCTTCCTCACTTTATGCAGTTCCCTTTGTCAGCAATCTTCCAGTACCCTTCAGAATAGGTGCTCTGGGCTACATTAGCAACAGCAGTTTTAGGTCAGGAACTCAACTTAGGGTTATAGGCTCAAGGTGTAAGTGCATAAAAATGAAGCAGTTAAATTCATTAATAAACTAATTTCTTCACTACTGAATGCATGCAGTACATGCATAGTTTGTTACAAGAAGCATATGGTATTTTAGAGTTATGACTTTAGTTGTCCCTCTTTTGGAAACAGAAAGCTGCTTCTGATGCATATTTGGGTAGAAAGGAACTACAGCAGGAAGTCTGACAAGATTTCTAAGCATGTTACTAGAGATAAAAATAATATCCTTAATTACAATTATCACAGGTATTAGAATTTTAAGATTTAAATTCAGATGATTTAAAAGCCCTTCCTAAATGAACTGTGATATGCAAACAATAGCGTTCACCTCTTACCTTTAACTAATTATGTTTTCTGGGCTGCATCAGGAGAAACATGGCCAGCAGGGCGAGGAGAGGGGATTCTGCCCCTCTACTCTGCTCTGGTGAGACCTCACCTAGAGTACTGCATCCAGCTCTGGAGCCCTCAGCACAAGAAGGACATGGAACTGTTGGAGCGGGTCCAGAGGAGGGCTACAAAAATGATCCGAGGGCTGGAGCACCTCTCCTATGAGGACAGGCTGAGAGAGTTGGGGTTGTTCAGCCTGGAGAAGAGAAGGCTGCGGGGAGACCTGATTGCGGCCTTTCAGTACCTAAAGGGGGCCTATAGGAAAGATGGGGAAGGTCTTTTTAGTAGGGCCAGCTGTGTCAGGACAAGGGGTAATGGTTTTAAACTAAAACAGGGTAGGTTTAGACTAGATATAAGGAAGAAATTCTTTACAATGAGGGTGGTAAAACACTGGAACAGGTTGCCCAGAGAGGTAGTGGAGGCCCCATCCCTGGCAACATTCAAGGCCAGGTTGGATGGGGCTCTGAGCAACCTGATCTAGTTAGCAGTGTCCCTGCTCACTGCAGGGGGGTTGGACTAGATGACCTCTAGGGGTCCCTTCCAACCCAAAACATTCTATGATTCTATGATTCTATGATTCTATGATTCTATGATTCTATGATTCTATGATTCTATGATTCTATGATTCTATGATTCTATGATTCTATGATTCTATGATTCTATGAAGATACAGAAAAAGTAAATAAATCCAAGATCTTGCTCAGCCTCTAAACTGGGTTGATGTGTATGAAACAATGCTAATGGATGAATAAAAAAACCCAGAGGTCACTGCATTAGTTTCCTGGCATTTCAAGAGCACGAACAAAATGGATGGCACCAGAACAAGGACTCCATTACAAAAATAAAATGGGAACATAGTGAAGGCATGTTTGCTGCTAGCATTCTGGCAATATATTACACAATATATTACCCATTTCAGTGCAATAGCTATGCGTGTATATGCTCAAAGCAAATTCAGAAGCCCAAATACCCCCTGACAATCTCTTCTTCTGTCATGACAGCCACAATACCTACTCCCTCCTGCACTCAGGTTCTCCATCAGAAACACCCCTTTACTAAACCAGAGCTCCAAGGGATCTCCTCCTCCTCCCCACCTTGCATGCTCTTTCACAGGGTCACCTGGAGCAGAGTTGCAGGAACCCTAACTATTTCTGTAGGTAAACAAGTGCATTTGTGCCCCACTGGCCCCATGAGCTATCAAAAGCTATTTGGCCATTCAGCATACTCTTCTCCAAAGGTGCTGCTTAAGTCACAGGCACAGTTGTTTCTGCAGCATGTAAGGGAGAAGACCATAACTTCAAGAATGCATTCACAGATACCCTGAAAATACTGATGTTGACCACAGGTAAGGAGTGGAGGAGCACTCCGCTGTGGTACTGAAGCTTAAAAAAAAAAAAATCACACACCGCAAACATTTACAAAATAGAAAGTGCCAAGCTCACAAGGCCAAGCATAAACACTAGGCAGACAAACCCTCGCCCTTCTGGCATCCAGGTGTTTAATTTATCATTTTTTATATCCATTGCAACAAGCCCACAACAGGGAACTCCGTTTCTCGAAGGCACTTTATAGTTCCATTATTAACAACAGACATAACCATTAAATCCTTAGCTGATTTCATCTATGTTAAGGCATATTAACAGTAAGCGTACCATCCTACTACATAGAAACAAAACCCTACCATCCCCTGCACGCAAAGGTTAACCATCCAAAACTCAGCATACAGAGAGACACAGCTCTAGATTCAAGACTCTGAAAACTACATGTTTTTCCCTACCAAACTCAATTTAGATACCATGAACACTAATGCTGGGGTGTATCCACTACTGACCTTGAAATTAAAGACAAGGCCAGCCTAAGGGGCCCCTTTCACATGTTCAGGCCCCATGGCATGTAGGGGCAGTTTGAGTATCTGCAAAACCCACTGGAACCACTACCTCACCCTGGCAATCCAGCCAGGTGGAAGCAGCGTGAAGAGCATCCACCCGTTTTCTTCTGTCCTGCCTCCTCCCCAGGTAGTATGGCAGAAATTTTCAGCAAATTAATACAATAAGAAAGAACAGGCAACTCAGGAAAAGCCATGGGGAAGCTGACTCCAAGTACCCCTTCTGACCATAATTCTTACTTCTGAAAAAATATATAAGGAGTATTGAAAATTATTATCAGCAGGGTAAGAAGCAGGGACACTACTGGTAAGAGAAGTGGAATTTACTCTACTTTTCCCTTTCCATGGGTGAATCTCCTTCTCTCAACCCTTGTAAGTCAAAGTGACTAAGGCATTTGTCTACAAATACTTACTTTAATTTCCCAGAAATTAACTCTGTTCATCCATTCTGTAAAACAAATCCTACTAATTTCATTTCTGTCATTAAGATTTAAATTACAGAAGAGCATCAGCACTCCAGCAACCATGCACTGGCAGTTTCATTCCACAAAAATACATAAAGTTTATTTAGTTAAATCTGAGTACCTGGTTAAACAAACTCACCCTGAGGAGTCCGAAAGGAAATGCAGCTAGCACAGACCTACAGAAAGGCTGCTCAGTACGTCACAGTGAATATTCCAGGACACCTTGAACAGTCTTTCTGTGTAGACTGTTTTACAAAGCATTTGAACATTTACGTTTTTGCTATTTTATGAGCACTCACCTATTAAGCGTTCAAGAAACTGCACATACATACTTTACCTTACACTCTAGAAATTCCATAACTGTCCAGCGTATACCATTTGCTAAACCTACTCCACACTCAGCTGAAGACCAGAGAAAATGTCTGTAGTGCGTAAGACCATCCTACAGGGTCCTCAGCACTTCAGTATTTTCCAGCTTATAAGTCATTCGGTCAACCATTGCAGGTCTACTGGGATATACCCGGTTTGCTGTGTCTAGCAAAAACCAAGACACTCATTCTTGCAATCTCTTACAGCCTGATCTAGTCTAAGCATCTGTTTGCACAGTTTCTGATCAGCAGCACCATTTGAGTCACAAGCTTCAGCTTGTTCCCAATTTGCATTTTTCAAACGTATGCAAGTAAGACCTTCCCATTACAATTTTTGTCATTATATAATTATGTCTCCTAAAACTCCAGAGATTTTACCAGTGAAGTCAGATTTAGACTGCCAGCTATTTCAAAAGCTTGATGTGGGTTTAGAATTTTTAAGTAAGTTTCTGAGAAAGCATGCTTTTCTTAAAATTTCTGCCATAAGCTGTTTGTAAGTATTTCACTTAGTTTTAAAACTGAAAAAAATGCACTCCATACAAAAAACAGACTACTAAAGCCAAGTGTTTCCACCGAGTTCATCTTTCCAAGGTGTACTTTCTGCAGAGCTCTATGCCAAAAAGTCTACGTGAAACAGCAAGTGCTTTCAAACACAGGGAAGACCAACAATTAGCTGTTCTCTAGCCACAGCTTCTGTGAAATTTAGCATATTTAGTTGCTCAGTGGCAAAGTATTAGATGCTAGGAGTCCCTACAAATCAACAGCAATGCCTACCAGGCAAAATCAGCTTGCTCGATACCAGCAGCTTCGCCAAGCTTCAGCAGGAATCAATCAAGGAGACATGCCTCTGTGGTATTTTGCCACCAGAAAGTCAGGATGGCTTTTTCCATTTCAACAAGGATTAGACAACAAAACATCTTGATCTGGCCCACCGGTTGTAGTAGCTAAAAGCTATGAATTCTAACTCTGTTATGCCAGTTTCTCCAGAACTAATCCTTCTGAGTAAGTCAAATTAGGTAGATTTACACAGGCAACAGACCAAAAAACATGTAGTGGCTTCCTTCAGAATTGGAACTACACATGTTGAAACCCAAAGCACTATCAGCTAATCCTGCTGGGTAGTATTGTGATTTTTCAATTGATTTGGGGGCTGTCAGGAAAAGAAAGCTCTGTGCACAAAGGCAACATTCTCTCACTTTTAAAGTCTTAGCAACAGCTGGTAACATTCACTGCCCTCTGTAGACACTAGCATCTATTAGAAAAGCATTACAGTAAAAGCAAAGATGGCTTTAAAGCAAGATTGAAATGTATATTCGTCACAAATTGAGTTTATACATTAGCTAACAATCAGTTTTATTGCTATGAAGAACATCAGTGGCAACAAATATAATCAAAAGCCATTACGCTGTAAGGCAGCAAGATTTTTACCTATAAAAGCAGCATTTCAACATCACTGTTACTAAGAAGGAGCTTGTGCTTGCATCCCTGTACTATTTTTATCTGCACAGTCCACCTCGGCAATGGCACAGGCTTATTTTAAGAAGCACAGGAAAGCTGAAGTATTCTTTGGGCTTTTAGAACACTAGATCACATGTCATCTTCTGTTTCCTACTTAGTCCCCAAATAAAGCAAGCTTAGCTTTGTCCCCCCTAAAAATCTATCTTAGCATTACAGGTGCTTTAGCAGAATTCAGCCTGGGGCTTCACTGTAGTTTGAGTATTGCCATCCAGAAACCTAGGAAATAATCTGAAAGACTTTTTGTCCCTTTTTTTTTTTAAAAAAAAAAAATAGCGGATACTCCAGATCTAGCGGCTGCTTCAAACAATCTCAACTCACTACACCTGGATCACCCAGCTCAATCTGAAGTGTGGTAGTTCACAATTTTTGAAGAGCCAATAAATAAATCAATAACAAAAATGACACTGATAAAAGGATCTTCACCTCTCATTGAAAAAACAGCATTTAAAACTAATTCAGGGAGAAGAATGAAAATTGACACACACATTAGTATGGTAAAGTCGCGATAAATGTACATGCAGAAATACTACACTAGCATGATTAAGCCAATAATAGGAAGAGATTTATGCAAATATGAACATATCGAAGAGGTATCTGTCGCAAAGACTAAAGCAATTAAAAATCTCTACTGCATACAGAAAGCATCGACCACTCCGCCAGAATGAAAACATACAAAATTAAGACAGCTATTACTGAGCAGAAACATCAGTTTGGCTACAGCCTTAAGACATTTGAAGAGGGCATTAAAGATGTGCTTGGGCAGATTTTAGTCAGTGTGACAAAATTCCTTAGCAGTTTCAAGGTCATTTGTGTGTCTATAGTTGGAAATGCTCTCAATATATGACAGCAAAAACTTCAAACACTTACATCTCTCTCCGATTAAGTAATATCCCATTTTAAACAGTATGTAGAATTACCAATTCTGTATTTGCAAACAAAATTATTTATGCCTAATAGCTATAAAACAAATTCAAAGCCCACTCTTAAAACTATCACCCCCAATACAGCATTTCGAGAAGGACAGGAAAGAGAGTGAGGAGGAAAACTGAATGTCATTTCAGGATTCAGCATCCATGGGATTAAAAGGAAAAATGCAAAACTGAAGCTCTGCCCTGGTGTCTGACTCCTCAACAGAACAGGTTCCCACTTACCAGAATATTTTCCAGACTCCCTCAGTTTAATTTAACATTGGTCATCAAGGCAGAGTTAAATAACAAATGGCCCAGTTTTTTAGGACAAAAAAACAGGAACCTTTTACCTTTCAAGAATGTACACACACGTTGCATAATACTCAATTCATCAGGCAGCGCTACTTCATCAAATGTCCCTTGTAAGAAAACCAGACACTGAAGTACTACGTAGCTACTAAACGTATCACCAAAGTTGTCTTCAAAACTCCGTAAGTATAGCAACACATTTTAGTCTTACAGACTTCCAGCTAAATCAACCACAATAAGACTGCTTTATTTAGGTTCTGTTGTGTTACCGTTTTGTGGTTTTTTGGGTTTGTTTGGTTTTTTTTATTTTAAATAAAGATCAGTTTCACTATTCTAACATTATACCCGTGTTTAAGCGGATGTACACAGGGGATTAGGGAGGTGAAAGGATACGGAGCTGCCCGGACTCGCTGCCTTATCATCAGCACTATGCGGGTGAAACAAAGTCACCTCGCTCCCCGCGCACACAACGCGAGAAGAGGGAGCAGTCCTTTTCCCACGGCAGGGCAAACCGAAAAGGCGGGCAGTACGTGCAACCGAGGTAAAGCCCCCCTGCAAAAAGAAGAGGTGACGGGGCGAGCCCTCCGCCCGCCCAGGGCGGCCGCCCCGTGTCGGCCGTGAGGCCCTGCACCCTAAGCACGAAGCAACTCCCGAAATACGATAAAAGAGAGGAGCAGCGAGCCGAGCCCCCCGCCGCGCACCGAGCCGCCCCCGCGGCTCCCCTGCGCCAGCCCCAGCCCGGCCAGCGCCGGCTCGCGCGGCGGGACCCTCCGCCCCCAGCACCGCACGGGTCCGGCCGCTCGGCCCGGGGGTGCCGCGTCTTCCTCCGCCCCCACCTGCGGGCGCCGGTCCCCGCCGCCCCGCGGCCGCAGAGGTGCGCCGGGAGGTGCGGGCGGCCGCCGCCCCCCGCGGCAGCAAGCGGCAGCCCCCGCGCGGTTCCAGCCGCGGCCCGGCTGCTGCCCCGGGGCTCAGGCGGCGGCAGCTCCGCCGCCAGACGAGACGGCGCGGGCAGAAGACGGCAGATGCACTATTGTGGGCATGAGCAATCCGGTTAGAGCAGGGTCAGACCTCAAGGAGGGGGGGAAGAGAGGTGCAGCCTGCGGGAAGAATGGGAGCTTCGCTGGAGTGGTAGGGCCACGATAAGGAAATGGGCGGGGGGAGGAGGAAAGTCATTCAGAGGGACGTTGCAGACAAAACAAAGGGTTTATTGAACAATGTTTTGTCAGAAGAACAGGTGCGAAAGTCGACCAATTAGCACCACATGGGAAATGGGTGGGGGGGAGGAGAGACATTCAGAAAATCCTAAAGAGTACAACAGAAAGCGATGAAACCCATCTAGCACGGGGGGGAGGAGGACAGAAAAGAAGAGCCGCTGGCAGGAAAAAAAACCCCACCCAACGCAAAAAAACCCCACTCTCAGCAACAGGGAGACCCTCTTGATGCAACTCCGGAAATACCTCGGAGTTTGCAACCGAGAGCGCACCGAGCCGGCACCGGCGGAAAGCCACCGGTCACCTGCAGCAGCCGGGGAGGGCGAGGCTCTCCGCACACGCCGAGTTTTCACCCCTTTTCCAGGGGGGGCCCTGACCAGGCACCGGCGGCCCCTAACTCAGCCTCCCCCCGCCCAGGCCGCCCCTCCTCCCGCCGTACTCCCCGTGCGGGCTGCAGCCCCGCTCCCGATACACTTCCCCTCTCCGCAAGCCCTCCCCAGCTCACCCCCCCCCCCACCGCCCCGCCCCGCCCTCCTTNTGCAGCAGCCGGGGAGGGCGAGGCTCTCCGCACACGCCGAGTTTTCACCCCTTTTCCAGGGGGGGCCCTGACCAGGCGGGGGGGGGGGGGGGGGGGGGGGGGGGGCGCTGCCCCGAGGGTGCTGCGCGGCGCCCCGCGGCCGCCTCACCCACTGGCTCTGGTCGCGCCGGTGCCGCCGCTTCCCCCGCGAGCAGGAGCCGCCCCGCCACGAGGAGGAGCCAGCCGCGCGCGGCGGCTGATAAAGGCCCCCGCCCCCCCCCGGCCGCCGCCTGAGTGACGCCGCCGGCGGCCACTCAAGAAGCCCCCGCGCTTGGGGCCGCGCCCCCCGGGACCCCGCGGCGGCCGCCCCGCTCCCCGCCGCAGCGGCAAAGCCGGAGAGGCCCCGCCCCGCCTCCGAGCACCTGCGGGCGGCGGGGAGTGAGAGCGCGGCAGCCGGCTGCAGCGGGCGGGACGGAGCGGGAGCTTGCCCTCCCCGTTCCCGTCGGTGCTCAGCCGCCGGGCCCCCGGTGCGGTCAGGGGCAGGGCCCCCGCAGCGGTCGCTCATCTCCCCGGCTTGCCGCCTTCCCCTGCAAAATGCCGAGCCCTGCAGGTCCCGCGCTGCCTCCTCTCCCACGGCGGCCCAGCGGGGCGGACGAACCCCCGAGCCGCCCGTCCGGCGGGGTGCAGCGGTAGCGGGCGCTCCGCGGCCCCCTCCGGGCAGCCGTGCTGGCTCGGAGCCCCCGCGGCGGGCACCGGACCCCGGCGACGGTACCGTCCCGCGTCCCGGCAGCGTCCGGCGGTGCGGGGACACGCCCGCCCCCCGCCGCCGGGAAAGCGCGGCTGCCAGAGCCGCGGCAACGCTCCGAGGCTCCGCTCCTCCGTGCCCGCCGCTGCCGGCCCCGCGGGGAACGCCCCAGCGAGTGCCCGAGGGGGTGTCATTGGGAGAGGGGGTCCTGTCCGCCGGGGGGCTTGGTCTGCCCTCCGTTCCCCCGGCGCTGCAAGGCGCAAGGACGAGTGAAAATAAACCGCCTCAACACCAGCATCACCACCGGTCCCTAGAAACGAGTTGACGGAACACGTCCAACTACCAGTTCGCCCCGCTTGTACAGCTCTCACATTAATTATTTTCACATGTGAAATAGGTGGGCACGGAGCAACGTGCTGGGCATAAATTAAACAACAATGGCAGCGCTCGGGGCCGGTCCCCGCCGGGAACACACGCTGCAGCGCCAGCGTTTACCATCGCCTCCTCCTCCTCCTGCCCGGACCCTCCCACCGCCGCGGGGACGGGGGGCGAGGGGACGGGGGACGCGCCCGAGGACGGGACGCCCCGTCCATCGCTTGCCCCGGAGCCCCACTCGGATCCCCGCCGCGGCTGCCGGATGCCAACTTCCCCCGAGCGCCCCCGAGACCGCTCCCCGCGCCCCACTCCGCCCCGGTAGGACCACGGACAGAGATCGGGGCCACCGCCGCCGCGCAAAAACCGCGCACACCGCCCCGCCTGCGCCGCCCCTGCGCTGCCGCGCAGCAGCGCACAGGGCCCCGCAGCCCCGAACAAAGGGACGCGCCCCATCCCGCAGCGGGTCAACCCTCCCCACGAAAAGACACAGCACCTTCCCCCCCCCCCGCCCCTTCCCCGACGATGATCGACTTCTCCCGGGGAGCGCCCGCCCGCCCCCCTCGCCCCGCCGCCAGTGCCTTCCTCCGGCCGGCCGCGGCTTTGTGCGTCGCGACGGGCGGGCGCCGACCGGCCCCACAGCAGAGCCGCGAAGCGCCGTGCGTCTCATGCAATTAGGCGCGGGGGGTCTTATCCCGGCTAATCTGCACGCGCAGGCTTATCTCCTCAAAGCGATACCCCTGCCCCCGCACGCGGGGCGCGGGTCCGTCCCTTCGGACCCTCCCCGCACGGGGACGTATCCGGAGCCGGTCGGGGTGCTGCGAACTCGGCGGCTGGGCCGGGGCAGGCGGGGATGCGCACGCTTCCCTGCGTGGGCGCGGTGCGGACCCCCCGGCCGCCCTCCCTCCCTCCCCTTCCCCTCCCCTCCCCACGCTGCGAACACTTCCAGCAACTCGGCTCCGCAGGCACGGCCGCGATGCGCACGGGCGGCCTTACCCGGCAGGAAAACGGCGGCAATACGGAGCAAGCACAGGTAACCAACGTCA
>JAKFQP010000112.1:2360783-2388564 GCA_023375905.1 Nycticorax nycticorax
GCACGGGCACGGGCACGGGCAGGGGCAGCGGCCGGGGCCGTGCGCGTCCCCTCGGCAGAGCGCGGCGGCCCACGGCTCCCTCCCCTCCTCTCCCCTCCCCTCCCCGCGCCGCGGGCGGCGGGCGGGGCGCTGCTCCGGCGGCGCGGGCAGCTGCGCGGGGAAGCGGCGGCTCGTGCCTGCTCGGCCGGCCACGTGGGAGCGGGGCGGTGCGTCACGGCCCGGCCCGGGGCCGGCGGCTCGCGGTGGCCATTCCTCCGCCTGGGGAGCCGCCGGGAGAGCGGCCTCCGACACCCCCACACCCCCCCGCGCCCCTCCTCGCTCCGCCGCCCCGGCCATACGCGTGGCCGCCCCGCGCGGGTGGGGTTCGTGTCGCTGCGCGGGGCCGCCCGTGCGAGTTGCCCTCCTGAGCGTGGACGTATTAACGAGTGGTGTGACCAACGTTCTGGGTGGAATGAAGGGAAGAAGGGGAGGGAGGGAGGGAAGGAAGAAGGAAAAGAAAGAGGAAGGAGGGGAGGGAGGGAGAGAGGAAGGAGGGAAAAAAGAGCTTTTACTCATGCAGTCGATTCCTATGTCTTGCACAGAAAAGAAGCGTTTGCAGACGAAAAGGTGGTGGTGTACAGAAGAAAAAAATTCTGCACGGTATTCAGAAACTCGCCTTTTATTCCCTACGCTGCTTGACCTTCAGTGCACTTGATCGTAATTTCTTTCCAGAACCCGAAGTGCTTCCTAGACGTGGCTTTTCTTTTGTGCCTTGCCTGACACAGAGCACACAAGTGCGTGTAATGTATTCCCAATAGCAAAGCACTTACACCCTGCAGAAAGGAAATGCTTACTTAGAATATTCTGGTATTTGCATGTAGCAAGGCGCAAAAATAAAGAGGCGTGCGATTTCAAATAGAGGCATGCAGTAGTGTTTCTTGAGAATGTCCTTGAGCGTTTATAAATGATTAATACAGCGAAAGAGAAAACATGCTTGTTTATGTGTTGTCTGTTTCCTATAATCTCCCTATCCTACCACTGTGACAACGACTTGAGTGCTATACAAGGCCTGATTTTACATTTTATGTAATTACTTATATGCCGAATGCGTCTGATGTTCTTCTAGAACACACAGTCTTCAGATGATTATTTACAATCTATGACCAACGTTTTGAATCAGCAGCACTCCAAAAAAGGGAGTAAGTCCCTGGTGGAGTAAGTGCCAAGCCAGCGGCTCGAAGGACTGAATAAAGAACGGGGTGGGGGTGGCTGCTGCCTCAAAGCTGCTTATACAGGAGTCCTACATGAAGCGATGCCTATGCATTCACAGTTTGTGGAATTGCATGTGTAAATTGTGCTCTCAGCAGTGTCTGTTAGTATTTGAGAAGGTCCTCTGAGCTTACACTGTTGTTCAGCTTATCTCTGATGCTTGCGCTTGTCTGGTTATGGCAACTTTTACCCTTTGGTACAGCAAAACTGCTTCCAAAAGTCTCCTAATTGATACCATAATTAACAACAAACTTGCTCCTGTTCTTTATGCTGTGTGTGCACACGTCAACAAGTTTTGTATACATCTTTTGAAAAATAAAAAGTTACTGTCTGTTGTAGGCTGAGTTTTGAAGCATGGGTTAGAGCACAGACCAAGCAGAAAACATCTGTAAAACCTGTGCACTGTGTTGCCAACTTTGGAATTACTAGGTTTAGTTGCTGGTTACTTTCACGCCTTGCCCAGTTTGTGCTGAACATGTTTAAGCAAACGACGGTGTTCCTTAGCAGAATGTCAGCAATGTATGAGGAGAGAAAGAGAAACAGAAAGGAAAAAAGGAAAAAAATAAATAAGCTCTCTGAAATTCCTAAGCAGTTCTATGCATTGAGCCCCATGCCCCCCCCCCCAAAAAAAAATAATAAAAAAATTGTATGACTACACAGCTGTTCTTAGAAACAGTTCAAAGAAACTTGGATTAAAGGGGAAGCCAAAATGTATGATACTAGAAACTAAAAGTGTGTCTTTCTGAACTTTCAGGAAATTAAAGGACTCTGCTTTCAGCAGCTTCCCTGTCAAGTTTGATACTCAGAATTCTGATTTCATCTCCCCCTCCCCTCCTTCCCCCCCAAAAAGGAACAATCCTCCAGCTGTAAATAGTGAGCAGCTTTTAGCGACAAAAGCCAAACTTTATGCCTTTTCGTTCAAGACTTAGTATCTCTACCAATAATGCACTCACGTCTGTCACGTTTGTCGATACATGGTGCTAAAGTGAAATTGGGCAGAAAACAGCTGTTAAAGTAAATTGTCTTGTCATCGGCCCTTCTCACCTCTGGTGTGTTTTCAGTGGCCCTTGATGCTGGCAATAGCAGGAAAAGGAAACCTAAATTCTCCCCTCTCCCAGGAAAAAAACACGTTTTTCTGTGAAGTTCCCCTTTGCGTGGGTAATATGTCTGGAAAGGAGCCTTTATGAGTAGCGGTGGCTGGCTGGCTGGACATAGCCTCAAGCTAAAACGTGTATGGCTTATTAAAGAGACTTTGGGGATGGGAAGGCTATAGGAGGAGGGAAGGGGATTGCTCGTTTAGGCAGGCTGAACCATCCGACTGGCACCGGGAACGGCAGCAAAAGCGGCAAATTGCAAAGCGCTGGCGGAACGAGGTTTAACGACTAGCATAAAGGGGTGGGGAAACAAAAAAAAAAAAAAAAGAAAGAAAGAAAGAAAAAAGGGGAAAAGGAAAAGAAGAAGAAATAGAGCGGGCACGCTGCGAGCCGCCGCTGCCGCGGAGGGGCGGGGGGGGCCGGCGGGGCGCGGCGCCGCCGCTTCAGCACCACGGACAGCGGCGCGCCCCGACGGCGCGGCCCGGCCCGGCCCGGCCCGCGGCTGCCGGCGGCGGCGGGCGCGGCGGCGGTGGCGGTGGCGGTGGCTCGGCCCCGGGCTGGCCGGCCGGCCGGCTTGCTGGCCCTGCGGCCACCGAGAGCATGGCGCCACAGGGGAGGCTCCCCCCGCCCCTCTCCCTCCCCCCCCCGGGAAAAAAAAGCACCCGCTAAGGTACGTGATGCCGCTGTGGGCTTGGCTCTCGCGGAGGGGCTTCAGAGGAGTGGTTCCTGCCTGCAGTGCGAAAATGCACGCTCACACGGGTACGCGTGTGTGAGTGAGGGGGTGTGGGTGTGGGTGTGCATGTGTTACGGCACCCCGAGGGACTCCACGGGTCGTTTTTACAGTGCAAGCTTACATTTGTTCCCGTTACCTTCAACAAATAAACGGTAACAGGCGCGAAGGCTTCAGACCAAGTCTTCAGACAGATGCTTCCCGGTACCAAACATACCTGCATGGACTCTGCACTCCAATCTAGGCGCCTGATTGTTTTACCTTCTTCTTCTCCCAGCCTCTCTGTGGTTGTACGATACGGATATTGTGTAAAACGACAACAGTACGAACACTGCAGCCGCGGCTGCTATGTTCTTCTCTATTCCATTAGGCAGCAATGTCTGAATGTTAATAAAAACTATTTTTCAAAATTAGGCTAGCATTTAGGTGGGGAGAGGAAAGGGAGTTTTTCACTTTTTTCAATTGAGACTGAAACAGCATCTTAAAACTCAGTTCGGCACAAGGTAACCACAATTGCTCAGATTTTCTACAGGCAGCTGTGGAACCTTAGTCCAGATAAATATAATACCTGAAAGAAACTGTCTATTTATTCAAATTGTTGTATCTTTGCTTGTTTCCTACTGTGACCAGGCAAAGGCAGATTTCTGCTGCACCACAGCTTAGGTAGCTTCTGTTATTGAGGATTTGTATTTCCAGTGGTGTGTAACGCACATTTAATTGTAAAATAATAAGACTCTGTCACCTGCCCGTCAATCGTTGCCATCAACCTCTTTTGTGCCTGGATCAAACGCTTGCACAACAGAGAAAGTGACAGCATCAGGGCACAGTGACAAAGCTGTAGTTTGCACAGAAAGAAGACCGAGGCCCAGAGAGACACTGCAGCTACAGAAACAGCTGTCTTATCAGCACATTGCAGAAATGGAGATGGCTCAAGAGGTCCTCAACAGATAATGACTTGAATAGGTTTGCAATGCGCCAAACTTCACGCTTGATAAGACGAGCCCAGTGTAGAGAGCAGCAGAGATCCAGCTCTATTCTATTTTATCTGTGCTGTAAATTAAGAAATTGAAATTCAGGTGGCACAGCCAGCATGTTGCTGATAATCCAGTGAAGTAAACTGTCATTAGGATGTTTTCAGCAGAGGGAAATAGGTTTCTCTTACTTGATGCTGCTTTAATAAAAACACCTTAACATCCCCATCCCAAATCGCTGTCCCAGCAGTACCTGAACTGGGGTGGGGGTTCCTCATCTGCTTCACTGTTGTGACATGCCTTTGAGCCCCAGAACAAACTGTCCATTTGGCTGTCACATTCTTTACAAAGGGCAAAATATTTCCACTTTGAAACTGCAGTAGCTTATTTTTAATTCCTCATTTCCTCTGTGGGAGGAGGAACCGCACTGTGATTTTAATAAACAACAGTCAAGCTCACATTAAAGCACACAAGCTCAATTCTGTAACACACAATAGAAGCATGTGTTTGTGAGCACAGACAAACAAAAATTAATTGCTGATATGAAAAGGATCTATAATGACCTTTGGAATTATTCACTTAACAAAACATAAGCCATAGCACACACTAAGAGATTTCATAGGAGCAGAAAATCCTGTTTCAAACTGTGGTTTTTGAATGACTAATGGCATCATATTAGAATACTGTAGCTCCACCTTTTTCCAGCAGAAATACCTGGTTTAGACTGAGTTCAGCTTACCTTTGATCTGGGGTTTTTTTTGGAAAATGCAATTAAAAGGAATGTAGATGGAGCATATAACCTGAGGTCACAGAGCATTATTTTGTAAAGACAGGTTGGCTACGTTCACTTAACTCCTTGTGATTGATTCCTGAAGAGCCGGAGTAACTGTATGGGCTTGTAAGCCATTATGTTATCTAATTTTGGCCATTAAAGCTAACTTTCCATCTTCTTTGGATAATAATTTAAGACAAGGTTAACTTTATTTCTTAGCAAAAGACAAGTTGCTAGGTACTTGCGCCAAGAGGAACTTGAAACCTGAACAGAAACATAAAGATTTACTGCTCAGCCTTGTTAAATGGAGGGCAGAGAGGTGAGACCAGTTCTATCCTCCTGATAATCTAACCACATATATTTGGTCTTAGCCTGTCACTTAAACATATCTGACAGCAGGAGCTAGCAAGGAAGAAGAGGAAGAGGAGTAATTAGGACCAAGAAGATGACTCGTTTCTTTCATGTTTTAAGAGAGTAAGCTTTCCCAGAGTCAAGAGGAAAAGCAGAATCGGATGGGGTGGGAAGGGAGGTGTCCTTGGCACATGCACTTTGTTGGAAACACCTCTTTGCTTGTCCCTGAAATTTGGGGGCCTTTCTAACGGTGTGGCAGGCAGTAAAACCACAAGGTGACTGGGGGAGAGCAGAAGGCAGTTGTGGATAAGGTCAAATCTGTTCAGCGACTGAGGTGGGCTGTGCAGTTTTAACACATGCAAATTAGTGCCGCGTGGCTATTCCGGAAGCAGAAAAACACTTGTTTTTTAAGATACATTTCAGTAGTTCGCATGTGGGTAGGTAGGAAGGTTAATGAAGGTCACAAATCAGAGAACTCAGCTATAACAATTTGCCATTGCCCCTTCTAATTTGTGGGGAATATGTAACCAGAGCCTGAAGTGATTGATACCCTTGCCAGTGTAGCACTGCGTAGATGTGAGGAGAAATAACCTTGTGTAAGAGAGACAATCAAAAGCAAAATGTAATCAATACTTTTAATGCTGTTTGTTATCCAAAAATAACAAGTTCTTTTAAGTTCTCCAGTGAATCATCCCAAATACTGTCAATTCAGTTTCATTAGACTTCCAGCATAACAATAAGTTTCTCCAGGAAAGAAATGTATGGTTATAAACTTACTGTAAATAGTATATCCACTCATGGTATTAAAGCTATAAGAATATTGACTTAAAAGATGGATTTTACTTTTTCAAAAGCCTGTATTTGTTTTCATTTGTTGAGGGAAAAGCACGTATTACACAAAGATAGCTTTTTTAGTATGCCAGCATATTTCCTGCTGACAGCAGAGTGGAGTAAAATAGTGGCTGTTGCTACTATTATTTTATTGAAAAAGTCCTTATAAATTCCAGAGTGTTTGTATAATAGGTAATTAGATCATTTTCAGATAATCAGATCACATGTGAAGGAGATGGATTTTTTTTTTGACCTTGTAAAGCAATTCTTTAAATACATTCCACATCATTTTAAGTATTAACTTGAGTCTTTCATTTTATTAAATTAAGATAATACAAATTCAGCTGGCAGTTATGATTCAGTAGAGGTACACGTGGTGTTCTGCTCTAACGTGTAAAGGTAGGAGTTTAGAAGGTGGCTGAAAGTAGTATATTCTCCTCCTCCTCCAAATAAAGTTCATCTTCTTTTTAACATGCACCTACTATTGCTTGTTGGTGGGGAGTAGATGACTGTCTATACACTCTTGTGAAGGGACATTAAAAATGCTTTTTTCTTAGCATTACGTTAAAGGCAGTTACCTCCTTTTTCATATGTGCCCTTCATGCTTGTCACATAACTTCACCCAGTTCTTCACACTTTTATTTTACTTTTATATATTACATATATTACAATTACTTTATAAGGAAGTGGCTCAATATGCCAAAGCAGTAGAATTAGACTTTGCTGATTACTTCTTGCAACTACTAGCTATGAAGGTCAAATCTCACTTCCCAAAAAACACTTCCCCTATCTTACTAACAGTGATCGTCAAGATGATAGTTTGAAGGATCAGGCTAAACATTACCTAAATAACCACTTTTTTTCCTTTTTAATGCCAAAATTACTCACTTGTGGATGACTTAATGGTCTTTCTCTGGTGCTGGCCTAGTTTTCTTGTCTTTAAATGCTGGAGGTTTTGTTTCTTCTGCTTATACAACTCATTTTTTTTGCATCAGAAGTATTATGCATAACTCTGTACTACTTTGATTCTGCTGGAGATGAGTCATCAGCAAAATCCAGACCATAAATGATCATGTAGCTGCAAATATCTAAAAGGTTATTCAAACTAACAGTAACGCATTGCACTGTAATATGGTTTAGTGGAATAAAATATGTGATAAAATTACAGCAAATGATTCTGCTGATGTCATGGACATTTACTCATTGCTGAAACTTCTCCTGTCTATCTGGTCATTAGGTAATATATATACACACTGCAGAATAGGTTTAAAGGTACTATATTCTTTCCTTTTTTTAAACAGAGATTCAGGAAAAGGGAGACTACTCAGTCTTATTTCTGCTTCTTAATCCAAAAGAAGCCCCCAAAATTACAACACTGAGAAACACAGATCTGCCAGGAACAAATTTTTGGGCAAATCCTTTTTTCTTCTACAATCATAGCATGTTGCGTAAGGCAGAGAAGTAGTTTACGTTGATTTTTAAAGTTTGTTGCCAATCTGCATTGCATTCTCATGGGATAAAAAGGAAGTATAGTGTTAATTAAATTACTGTAAAAGGTTATGCAAAAATATAGCTAGAGAACACTTAGTGATAGTTCATGGCGAAATGAATAGCTATATCAAATAAGGATGTACTAGAACATATCTTCTAAGGTCAAGACAGTATTTCTGTCCATGTTTTGGAAGATGGAACATAGTGAATGGTTATGAAAACTGTGGACTGCAGCAAGCAGAATGGTTACAAACATTTGGTGGTTAAGTGCTGAATACAAAACGATCTTTTCAGAACAGAGAGACTTACCAGCAAGATAAAGCTCAACAAGGATAAGTGGCAAGTGATTGTGATTGTTAGAAAAGTAAGATCATAATCAAATGTGCAAATAAAAACCAGGGTATAACAGCAGTACTGAAGAAGAGGTTGTAGGATACTACTGCATCATACTAAAAGAGTCATGGGAATATAATGTCGCAAGAGAGACTTCACTCTGAGACATATAAACAAGAGCATCATTTGAAAAGACATACATAAATATATTTCTTATTTGACATTGATAAGCCAAAACCAGAATGTTGTATCCAGTTTTTCCATGTTTTAAAAAAATTGGAGAAAGCCCATAAAAATGTGTTTAAAAGTAAAGGTTTTAGAAAACATGACCTGTGAATATATTTTAAGAGAGAAACTGTTTAGAAACAGGAACAGTGACAAAGGATATACAAAATTGCTCTTAGAAGTAATCATTATTGGCAGATTATGATCAAATAGTCTTCATGTGCATTGTAAATTAAAAAAAAAAATGAAAATGGCTTAATTCACAGCACATGAAATCTAGACTAACAACTGAAAAACCTTCTCTAAGAGTAGTTCTAAAGTACTGGACCACATCACTTAAGCCAGTTGCTGAGGTTCAAATTTAGATATACACTTTATTTTTCCTCAGAGAATTAGGACAGATTATTTGATGTCTTCAAGCTCCTTAGGCGTATACACTTCTGACTGACATTATTCCCCACCACCGAAATGACTGAAGTTCTAAATAGCCCTTTTCCCTTTTGGTCTTTTATAATCAATTGAAAGTCTGAGAAAAAAAAAAAAAAACCCACACAAAAACCCAAGAAAGGAATAGATGTGATAGGCTGAGGAAAAAAGCTGTAAAGTACTAAACAAGTTCTCTACACATTTTTCCTCTTTTGTCAATAAGCATTGAAACCAAGCAAATACGAGTCTGATGAAGAAAGCTATTTGCATTCTAGCATTTTTTCCAGATGAATTCAAAGACTGATTGTTTTTTTGATCTCCTAGACCTCTATCTTCAAAGTGCCTTTCAGCATTTGGCTGTTGGTTTTTAATTTGCTTTTTTTTGGTCCACTTGAGACATGGGAAACCAGAATTAAGCTAGCTGCAGACAATCTGCATCCTGAAAAATCATGCATCCTTTTTGTAATTCCCATTTTGACATGAAAAAATGGTGACCTATTAACTTACTAATGAAAACTTTGGGCTAAAAACCACTGGATCAGTAGCATAAATGTACATATCTACCAAATTCCATCGCTATGAGAAGGAAAAAAAGTCTACATTTTAGACATCATTATCGGACATGGTCAACAATGCTAGGGATTCACCTGTAGTCTGTACAAAGTGAAACTACAATGAGAGATCTGCTTTTTACCTTCATATAAAAAAAATCCTGGAATATATGTGATTAAGGGCCACAATTCAATTTTCATGGTCTAGAAATAGGTCCTAATTATGGGAATTTGTTTTCCACAGTACTTTCTTCATAGTGCAAAAATCTACTAGATTTTCCTCCCAAACATTTCCACAATCATACCTAGGTTATTTTCTTCAACATTTACAGGAAATGGAAGATATATTATGAGACCTAAAGATTTAAAAGATCTGATTTAAGTCATGTGATATTTAACACAAACTAAAAAGGGAAGTCACGTCACGTGTCAAGAAGCTACACAATATCTGTCTTCCTACTCAAATTTGAGTTTCAAACCCAAGACCTGCCTTCCTCCCTCAAGTCACCTTTAACCATATAGAACTTAACTTTTATTCTTTTTTTTCTTTTCTTTTTTTTTAAAAATGTGTTGACAGGGGGAAAAAGGAGATAATCAGCACTATAGAATGACTGGATATTGCCTTTTAGATTCTGAAAACATACTGCTCCTTCCCAAAGACACGCGATGAGATCCACATTTCCAATGTGCATGAAAGAGGATGAAAACAACAAAAACAATTAAGACACAATTATTAAAAATCCTGTAAAAAGTCTTACTTAATCTTTCCATCCACAGTCCTTTTCTTCTTTTCCCCCACATGGCAAGTCTTGAAATTGAAAAGATTTATACCAGATGTATTTATTCTAGCTAGCACTTAATCAGTGCTCCTAGCTGCTACAGTAAGACAAAATGTAAATATCAGGTTACTCTCCAAATAATTATTTAATACTTGTTGGCTACAGTTCCTCCCTAATCCTTGTAAAACATGCCTATAACTGTCATTGAGCATTCAGAACAAGAGTATAGTAATTGAACTGTGAAAGTTACATCCATCTTCTCACTTTATACCACTCAGATGTGTGATATCTATTTGCCTTCAAACTTATTAGTTCTCCCAGTCTTTCTTTTATGTATTCAGATCCCCCTGTTTTTTTAACATGTTCAAACAGCCTAATATTTTCTTCTATCTTTCTATTTTGACTGGGTGGTTCAGGTCTGAAAAGCCTCCTATGCAATAACTATGCAAATTAGCATTTTGTGTCATGCAAATACATTGTGTAACGTGATGTTCAGGGAGTCACTTATTCTGCAGCATTTTCTGTTTGGAATAATTGCATTTTCCGTGGAAGACTAAGACAGGGAGATGAACTATTTATAGCTTGTACCTGTGCAGAGTCACCGTAGTTTCAATATAGTGTACATCTTAAGACAATTAATATTTAAATGCATCCTTTGATGAAGACAGTTTATTAATGTGCTGCCCACTTCCATAACACGGGATTAAAAAGGCTATTAAAGTCACAAGCCAAAGAGTTTCTCATTACAACCTGTTATACAGCGTCACCACCTAGTTTGCCACAACTTGGTGCTAGCTTGTGGCAATGCCGCATCACCCCGTGTATGGAAGGTGTGGGTAGAAAACAAGCAACACCGCCGACTGGACAGGCTGTGAATGTGAGGTCATGCAATGTCTCCTTTATGGAGAGAGAATTGTGGTACTCAAGAAAATGAGTGAAGAAAGTATTTTAGGCTGTAGATATTTGAATTGGGAGAGACTGCCTTGTCTACACACACGAGAGAAATCAGCAAGAAGCAGAAATTCTGAGTATGTAAGGAGCCACATAACAAAATAAAAAAAAAGAGAGCTGTTACCCAGGTTAAGCTTGGGGTGGGAGAGATTTAGACTGGGGAGGTGGTCAAGTGTAGACTGAATTCAGAATAGATTTTTTTCAGAACTGAAAAAATGAAGTTCCCCTGGAACTTCATCCTCAAGCTAATAAAAGAGGGAGTGGAGGCTCAGCCCTTCTTGCATCTCCAGAGCAGGTGAGAATAATTGACCAAGTTCTGCTGTTTGGAGACACCTTCTAATATCTCCCATCAGTCCATAGGGCTATGGCTTTCCTGATTCTTGATAATATTGAGACAAGGAGAAATATTTGAATATGTTATTTGAAATAACAAAGCTGGGGATAGTCTTTATATAACTGCTGCTTCTCTGACTTTCCCTCCCCTCTATTCCCTCCCCAAGCTCTGCACTGTGAAGTGCTCTTTTAGCCATACCCAAGTCTTGTCTTGAGCAGTCAAAATGCTTTGGAAAAAAAGAAGAGATAACTACAGGACTTTATGCTTTTCTATTTTCCTTTAAAAATGAAGATACAAACCCAGAAAATGTTTGCATACCCCCAATGAGTGGACAGAATGTTTTCTTCCTTGCTTATATGTTTTGCTGCTGTTGTGGAAAATTACTTTTGTGATTTCTGTTTGGGTAATTCTTAGGAGTAGTGCTAAGACTGTGCCCTAAGACTGTGGGAACTTCAACACATACTTTGCTCTCCTTCTTGTGGTAATCTTACTGAGATAAATGGAAATATTTATAGTGTGTGAAGTCAAACGTGCAGAACACTCCTCATCTATTTAACTGCCAAGAACTTGTATTACTTAGCACTATACATGTATCATTTTGCATGAGGTAATTTTTGTACTGTATGCAGGAGCTGTTCTCAAATGGAATAGCAATGTACACCAAAAGCACCAGCTCCTTCATTTTGCAGTTTCATAAGAGAAATAATATATTATTGTTACTTTAAGAACCGCTTTTCTAATCATAAATCAAATGCCTTAATGTAAATTGTAATAAGGATGTTTTTGAACTGGTTGAGTAGCAACAGACATTTTCATGATTTATTCTGACATTACATACTGTGGAACATCTCTTTTTATTCTTACTATGCTTTCCTTAGGTTTCAGAGAAAAGAAGAATCCTTTCTAGTCTTACATTGTTTAACTCCTATTACACTGGTAATTCTCAGTTAAGCCATTTTTTTTTCTTGCCCTGATTTTATTACCATTATCTATACTAGATTTTGTTTTTTTGTTTTTTTTTTACAATTCATAGAACTCTGCAAAAAAGACTTGAGAATAAAGATACCGTATTTTTAAAACAAATCCTCCTCAACAACATATATAGCCAATTTATATTCATAGCTGTAAATATGGAGGCATTATCTTAATCAGTTTCTTTATAACGCCCCAACTAATTTATTAGTGTTTACTGGTTCTGTAAGAATATTTTCTAATTCTGCAAACTTCAGTTCTAAATTAAACAAGGCAATCACACCAGAAGCAGATAATGTGGGGTTAAGATCAGGTGTCTACCATGAATAAAGCAAAACCTGAAAGCTAGTAAAAAGAAAGCCAAATACAAACTACAGTTGTTTTCCATTTTAATGAGGTACTCCTAACATGGAAAATTGTATTTTGCAGTTCATTACAAAATATTCTACTTTTGCACAGTTTTCTTTCAATGCTTATTTTGCATATGTTTTCAATACCTTCCATGTTAATTTAGTTTAAGACGCTTATTCTGAATGATAATGTAACAAGAAGTAAATGTACGCAAGTAATTACAGAAGCTGCATAAATACTTCTCCAGCTGTAAAATCGAAGAACACTTTGTTGCTAAAAGTATGTGATGTGGCTAGTTTGTAATGAGGACTACAAAGTACCATTTGCATTGTGAAAATGCACTGTCTACAAAGAGTTTGGTCCGAGAGTGATATGGCAGAGTGCACATCGTTATGCTGTAAACTCACTAGCGCAGAAACACATCTTGAATAGTTTAGGAAGCAGATACGTAATTAAGCTACCTTAGAAAAGGTAACAAATTTAGAACCTAGATGTAGTGGTTTGTTTAATAAACCATTTATAAAAAGAATTAATGCTAAATTCTGTTTCTACCGCCTGCTTTCCTAATGCCACCTCTTGCTCCCTTCCTTGTTAAGTGCATGACATTTTGCAAATACAAATTTGCATTCCCAGAAATGGGAGGTCTGAGTCCTAAACACACTTAAGAGTTTGATTTAATATAAATTCGTATTAGGTAAGAGAGGATGGAAAGCAAAGCAAAGCAATAAAACTTCGAGACAGGATTCACAGCTCAGGATTTCCTGACCCCTGTTGCTCTGGATTGAGCTCTGATTTTCAGGCAGCAGTGACGTGATCAATCGTTTCTTGATAGCGAATGACAAGTAGGTGATAGCTCTGATAAACTCTTACATTAGCTGCTTTTATCATCAGTCACCTATTCTTTACTTGCCTTACGGATAGGGCTGATCTCAGCGTTGCCATTCTTCTTCTTTCGGCAAGTGATTTCATTTTCCTGAGCATCTGCGCAGGGAAGAGTGCTGCTGCAGCCTCTGGAACCCTCCTGCCCCAGTGGGGCGAGGGAGGGAGGAAAACACAGCTCGGTTCGGACAAAAATGAGGAACTAGTGCTGAAACAAGGGAAATGGAGAAGAATGTAGACGCAGTATCGGGCCTTCGGAGGAAGTAAACAATGTTTTCACCCGAAAGCATCTTTCAAAAGGAAAAGCACCTCTGCGATCACTCAGCCATACTGCCACTGCAAAACCTAATCCAGGTCTGCATTCGGGAGGGGCACAACAGTCCTTCCTCCCAGGGCAGGTCTTGCTGCTGTGGCTCCCACATTACACGGGAGACTTGACTTGGTGCTGTAGGACACTCCAGCTGGTGGTGAAACTGCTTGAGCATGCTGCTTGGGAACTGACAAGCCATCTTCCCTGGCAGCCTGCTCACCTGTGCTCCGGGGCTTGCACCGCCTGCCTTTTGGTCGCAAGGAAGTGTTGAGCATGCTGCTGAGGCTTACAAGGCCTCGTTAATTTACAAGAGTGAGTGCCTGACTCCCGATGCTGTACCAACAAAACTGCCATCAGTGGATGCTCAGCTCTGTTCTATTTGAAACAGACTTTTTTTTTTTTTTCCTTCCAGTCTGCAGGCCCTGTGATTTTTCTCTCAGCTTACACTGCTATAGCCAAAATTCAGTAACATTCTGGACAAGCTCAAAAGATGCAAGCTGACAGACATTTTGCTTCTATAATTGATGGAAAGGAGTTTCTGATGGTTGGCCAAGCTTAACCTCTGCTCTCGTATTTAAGAAATAAAAATCCACATTCATCCCTTTGTGAATCCCTACTTTTTTCCTGGTCATCTCCTTGGCATAAACATGCCATGTGGGAGACTAAAGCTGTGAAGGATTCTTGCTTTCTTTGATGAAAGAACCAGGTTTTCAGACAGCTGCTGCAGTCTGTCTTTGAAGAAGAAACTGTTGATGGTACCGGTTTTTTACAGGTCCCCTTGAGTGGTAAGCTGTGATTTATACAAAAATGTTGCACTGATTGCCAGCATAAAGAAAGCAGTAGAGGACAAATGGCAACACATATGGTCAGACTTCTTCCTGTAAATTGCAGGAGCCTCACTTCAGAGAACAGGTAGGAAAAAAAACTATTTACATTTGTAAGGTAAGGAAAACATTAGAAGATACATGCAGAAATTTGAACATGTGAGTTTTTTAACCAGTTATGTGAACTAAAGAACTGGTTACATGTCACTAGGTCTTGAGAAACCTCTGTGCCTTTTTACTACTGTTTATGCCAATGTTCATGGACTGCCAGGTATTGCAGCATCCTGGTGCAATTCACAGGGACCTGTTCCTCTCTGACATTGATCTTCGCTGCAAAACTTCTCCATTAGTGTTCTTAAAATGGAATTAAACCAAAATTTATTACTGAAACAAATTCTGGAGAAACCTTCTGGTCTAGTCCAGCTCATTCCAAACATCACTAGGCCTGACAGATGTGAAGAGTGAACCTATGATCGAAGCTTGTATCATTTGCCTATTTATTATCTTCTTTAGTCTCTGTGCTTCTGCCTGCTCTAACCTCCTTTCCTCCTCTCCCATATTTCTGCTTACTCTGATTTCTCATTTCTTGCAGAGAGGTCAGACCAGCAGATGCCTTGCAAAAGAGCTGTCAACCTACTTTACGTTTTGTCCTCCAAAAGTGGCCCCAGCCACAGTTGAGACCGCAGTATCTTCTGCTGTCTCTGGCCTCTAGCACTGTATTTCAAGCTGACATGAAGGGTCTGGTCTCCCAGTTGGCAACCCTATTATAGTACTGGCTACATTTTAGTGTTTGAGAGGAAAAAGCCTCCCCGCTTTAACACCTCCTGTTATCTCAGTAAAGTGCTGTTTAAATAACTGAACTGGCTTCAATGAACTGTAGTTGCCATTTTCATGCTTCTTAGTGAGATAAAATGGAGATAATTATGAAGTGGATGAGCAGGTTTAATGAAAGACAGTTTCTTTTGGTATATTCCTGAAGCAGCAATCATCATCTGTTTGGCTTTTGAAGAGCAACAATTATAATCACTTAAAATCCCAAGGGGAACAAAAATAGAACTTAGATTAGCATATAAAATATACAGCTGGATTGGGCAAGCCTATAAAAATCTGGGAAAATCATTCTAATTTGAAAGCTATTCAAAATCACAAGCAAAATGAGTTCAAGAGTATTTTACATGTTTCTTCCTTTCTTTTCCTTTTCAAAGTAGTAACATAACAACATTTATAGGATTTTCCTAAAACATGAAAATGAAAACCCAATGCCAAGAAAGAGACTAAGTAAAAATAGGCTAAAGGTGTATTTTCAAAATAACAGATAAACTTAGGTATTGTAACACCATCTTTAGCAGGTATTAATCTCCCAAAGCTCTGGCATAACTGTATTGCAAAGCCATGTGCTATACTCCAGAGCTGAAAAATAAAAATATTGCTGAGACAGATAGTTACACATTTCAGCTTTATCAGACAACTGAGCAATGGTAATACCTAAAGGAAACTAGCAACAGACAATAAAATAAGTTTCAAACAATGATGCTATCTGTGTAGCATATAAACATTGAAGTTTCCATTTTAGATGGTCATTTTTATAGTTAATGCATATTCAGCAATGAGTAAAGAGATTTATTTTCTTTATGCTGCAATGTCCACATTTTGAACTGTTACCTAATAATTTGAGCTTCTGGAAATAAATCTTCATTTCAGTAAACTGTGAACTCAGAGATGGAATTACTTTTTTAATACTAGTGAATGTGTAGTACTTTTAGTAATCTTGACCTGAAATACTAGGTCTATTTATTCTCAGTTAAAGTTAAATAAAGCAGTGTGCAGCTGCAGGAATAAGATTCAAGAAAACCCAACTTCTTCCAAAAATTTTTTGTGGGCAAGAATATGAGGAATTTGGATAGCTTACTAATTGTAATACCAAAAAAAGTGCAAGCATATATTATAGTATATTAAATATCTCCTAAAAGACATTGTCTTGCAAGCATGAGTTTATATAGTAGGGTCTGGTTTTCATGCCTAAGGTTCTCTATTATACAATACATTGTTTGCCTTTGGTTGGAAGACGCTTAGAGATTTTGATATCAAAACAAAGCAGGTCTTGAAGGCACAACTGTTATTTCCGTAAGGAGACCTCTGAAATCATAATTTAAAAAATAAGAATTAAAGATTGCAGAATGTAGCTTCTACTATATTGTACACAAAAATATTTAGATGGCCCATGAAAGTCCTGAGTACATTTATTTTTCTGCATTACTCAGCCCTGTGATGAGCATCTTCAGGCAAATGCCTGCCCTTCCCCCCCTCCTCCACTGCAATTTTCCATTTTCTTCCTTTCATTATCAATCTCCATTTCAAATTATTTTTATTGTTCTTTTATCCTCAAATAGATACTTGTTTTTATATGCGTTACTGTGATTGAGTAGGCATTCCTTCAGAAGCCTGAGCTTCTTGAATGCTGTGCTAAGGCCAAAAATTACAGCATGCACTTACTCATCCTCTCTCTTGCTTTAAGGTAATACCAGAGAAGGCCCAGCAGGTCTTTTTGACAGCCTTCCCAAGCCATCTGTTTCATATTCTGTGTGCTTTGAACAACATAGTGTACCATGGGATGTGAAAACCCATCACAGCACATTCAGTTTAATGTGGAATCCAATGGTCACTCATTTTTAAAGAAATCTTAACTGAAGGTGGGATACTAGTCAGGGAACTAGTTTTGCTTTTGTTTCTCCATGAACACCATAAAAAAAAAAAAAAAAGGCTTGTAATTTTTTTGGGTTTTGTTTGATTTTTTGGTCTTGGTTTATATATATTTTTAAATGTGATATTTTGATACATATATCAAAACATTTAACAGCATCTGGATTTATTATCCCAACCTGCTTTAATGAACATTTCATAACTAGAGAGGCAAAATTAACCCAACAGACTTTAAGATATTCATATAGCTCAGAAGAATCAAAACATTGACTTACTGGTAAGTACTGGCTAAAACTAAGCATCCTGTACTCCCTGGGCCTCAATGCCCACTGCTGCCACTCTGCTTATAAATTATCACTTCTGCAGATTGTCTGAATGGTCAGTAGGGCTACGGGAACAAAAAGTGTGAAATCATGCCTAGAGGGAATAACCAGCTTTCCTTTAGACCATGCTGACCCCGGCAGTTAAGACATAATGTAGAAAAAAGTAGTCACTGAAGCTGGAAACACTTTATTCACATTGAATTGTGCTGTTGGAAGAAAACAAAAGTGTTTGAAATTGGAATATTTGTAGATTTGTCCCTATGCTGAGGCTCTATGTAGCCATACCTCTTGACAGTGTTAATGACAATAAATATTTAGACCTCATACTTTAAAAAAAAGAGTGCTCAGAAATGTGCTAATTTTGCACTTCTGTGGCCAAAAGTGACTGTGTAGATTTCATTTCTGGAAGAGAACTAAGTCTTAACTCCCAGGGTTAAGCAGCAGGTGAGCAGAGGAAGGGAGTCTTCTCCTCATAACCCTGAGAAAAGCCTAGGGACCAACATCACAACACTACCAAAAGACTGAGCAATACCTTGTGCATTTCACAGAAACAACTTGTCTAGCCATAAAAACGACTTACTGTTCGCTCAGTAGGATATCACCCTGGTCATGTTAACCCTGATTTTTATACCTGTAATTTCCAACAAATACAGGTCTATTTCTGCTAAGGTAGCCTGAGATTTTTGTCACTGGGTAACCAAACAGCACCCAGGGCAAGCAACGCAACTTGTGAAGCCAATTTTCACAAAAAACACAGCTTTGGTGAATGACACTCTCTGCTGCCTAAATGGTTTTGTCTCAATACAGATTCTTCTTCACAGGTACTTACATACATTTTCTTCTAATGCCAGAGGTCTCTGAATGGATGAAATCTGATAGTAGTGATCTTAATACCACTAATACACAAAAAAAGTATAAATTTGTTTTAAGCATTGAGGTTTTAAAAGACTCAGTGACTTAAAGGGTAGTTCCTAAAGTATATATTTTAATGTGTTTTGCACTTCTATGACTCTTAAAGAAATTTAATTCTAAGGACCAGGCAAAATTACAGATGTTTAGTTCTCTGTAATAAGTATGAGGCATGTGTATCCATGCAAGTATATCTACCAATAGCCTGTTATAAATATAGAATGGAAGCAGATTTGGGACACCGAATGGTATTGTTGGGAGCATCAAAGGTATATGCATCTCTCTAAGAGCATTTCTAAAGTTTTGTTTAGGCATGCAGAATTATTTGCAGGATTTGAGTCAACAGCTTTCCTTACATGAATTACCAAACATTCAAGTTAGGAAAGTTAACTGACTTTTTAAATATTTGTCCTAAAAGACGCAGATAGCTTTTAAACAAAGCAGAGCGATTTTTTTATTTTTTATTTTTCCACATGTAAAATCTTAGAAGGCAGAAGACTTAAGCATGGAATTAGCTAAGCTCAAAATTTGTAAGGTGCTGCTGTGTCTTCCTGAATTAGGCTGAGATAAATTCTTAAATGTTTCTCACACTTCTGACTAATAGACATCTGCATTATTTGAAGATGGAAACCTTGCAACAACTGTGATCTTATTTTTCCATGACTTCCAATCTGTTTTGTAAAAATGGGCAAAGAAGTCTCATTTAGAGCTTTGTTTCCCAAAATTTCAAACTCTTTTCTGAGGACGAGCATCATTACTGAAAATTAGTAGTTGAACCAGTAAGTAGTTCAATATGAAATCATGCTGTGATTATATGTAAGTCTGCAAAATATAAACTCAAAAAGTATCGCAAACCAAGACCTAATAAAGTCATACAAATACTTTGGCAGATACAAAAGCATTTGAACTGTGCTTATTTGATATGAATATCTTTCTGGATAATAATTTTATAGTAATAACCCTTCAAGATAAAACAAATGAACAATTATATTAAGGTGCTAAACCACAAGGGGCTTGTTACCTTGTTTTGTAAGTGTCCCAAGTATGAAACTATTGCTGTAACTAACTTTTTTCTTCTAACAGAATAAATATCCTGTGACTTCTGTGCATTTTTGGCATTTGATATCTAGCAACTGACAGGGACTTTCACACATTTTAGGTGGGTTTATAAGTAAATAATCTCAAAGCATCATTTAGAAACTCGTGAGGAAGCAGAACAGGGTGCCCAGGAAGCTGCAGACAATAACCTTACTTTAAATTTTCAAGAAAATCTTTATTTGATGCAGTTCTGGTACTTTTGCTGTTGCCATTCAAGCCAAATTCTCATTTTTCACACTAAGGCTGGACTTTGAAGTAAGAAAGTGTGATATTCACAGGGATCAGAAGAATTTCAACTCATTTCCTGCTTGTCGGCCGTAAGGTATGTACATGGGTTTCCCACCCCACCCCTTGTAATTTCACACAGGAGTCTCTCTGTGTATTTTGCTCACAGCCACTGCTCTAATTTTTGGTAACACTTCCATCAGAACATCCGTCCGTGTATTCTTCAGGAAGGTAGCATACACAACATGTTTGCACGAGCATGCAGACTTTTTTCCTAGGTATTTCTAATCACAGGGGACCATAAAGCCTTTCCTTTACTATCTACCCAGGCTGACAGATTCTTAGCCACTGTCAAGCAAGATGATTCTATCAAATTTTGCATCCCCCCATATCTTCCACTCTTCTTCGTTGTGAAAGCCTCTTATCAGTGGTTTGGATTAAATTTGATCTGTTGCATTCCAAGCTTTTTTATTGTTTTTAATTTTTTTTTTTAACATCCAGTGCCACTAATGCATAACCTGTGATACCTCCACAACCAGACGCAGGTGAGGGTAAATGAAGGTACTCCCCAGGCCACCAAGCTGCAGCAGAACGGGTGGGCTCGGGCAGGGAGCACAAGAGGGCTGTGTGGCTGGTCGGTGGCTGCTGCTGCCGAGGCTGAGTGCATCTATCTGAGGTGATGAGAAAACAGACTAAGAGGCACAGGTAAATCTATCTACCCCCTGCCCATGCAGTTAATGGCATTTGTGGAGAATATCTGCAAGAAAAGCCAGTTCCCATCTAGTTAGGGGAGTTTCCTGACAAATTCAACATCCTTTGCTCTCCATGCTCACCACTTTTCTCCTCCATCGTGCTTAAAATATAATGGAAATAAAGAGTAAGTGAGCCATTAGTGAAAGAGCCTTCAAAATTGTAAATACTTCTAGCACTTATATTCTGTGTGCTTGCTATAAAAGGAAAATACTAATACATGTGGTGGATCCAGTTTCCTTGGAGAAACAGCCTTTCTGACAGGAAAAAAAATGGCTACAGAAATATGTGTACAGTTTACCACCTGCAGTCTATTAGAATGGTTAAGCTAGCTGCAGCCAGCACAGGGTCAAACTCAGCTTAAGTTACTGTCCCTAACCAATATTAAACTGAATGTACTCATATATTTCACAGATTATTGGCCTCATCAGAGCAAGAATACTATTTTTGAAAAGAAAAGAAGACAGTTTGAGGCCAGCTAATGTTGGAATACCTGCATGTTCATCTAGCTGCATTTGTGGGAAATATTAACCTGGAATTACTACTGCCTTTGGACAATTTAAAAAACCAAAACAAAACAGCCAAACAAAAAAGACCAAAAACTTGTTTATTAAAGAAGAAATGATCTTAGGAAAAAAAAACCCCACCTGTCTGTAGCTACAGCTAGAAGTCTTATAGCTTCTTACCCATTGCAGACTTCAGTCTTTTTTTTTTTTTTCTTTCTCCCCCTGCCCTGTCTATACGCTTTAGACTATACCTAAGTTCTGGTCACTTTCAGTAACAGACAATAGCCTAAAAGTGTTAACAGAACAGTGACTAGATTTACCAATGCTGACAATTACCTGTATTGTTTTAAGTAATGGTGAAGTTAAATAATGCTGACTTACAGCTACTTTCTGTAGAAATTATTCTGATAGCCACAGAAAGAACTTAGTGCGAGTTAATTATTACTGTCTACCATGTGACATAAAATCTAACCTATCACTAAATGTAGCAAGGAAAGTTACCTCAGGTAATCATGAAGTGAGGAAACTATTATTCCTTTAGCTGGCTCAAGCAGCTGTAAGTATCCATTCCTTAAAAAATAAATAAAATCAAATTGATAAGATAAAATAAGATGAAATGGAATAATAAAATAAAATAAAATAATCAAACAGCAAATTGCACTGCCTGGCTTGTTTTGTGAGCTAGTGCTCGTTGGGAGTGAGATGGGGTTCTCTGCTGTACAAATACACGTTTCAGTGTGCAAAGGTGCTATTTTTAAACCCGCCCCCTGCATCAGTGGTCTGTAGAGGACAGACAACCAGTGTGAAGGTCACTTGCAGATGGCATCAGACCTGACCCACCCTGCAAAACTGAGGGTGGGGGAAGACTGGCAGGGTGGAGGAGCAGGAGGGATCCCTGACATGCCCTTGGGAAGGTGGGATCCCTCCCACTATTTAATGGCAGCGATGAGGCACAGAGCAGGCTTTGACCAGCTGCCATCTGCACTTGTGGACACAGAATTATAGAATCATTTAGGTTGGAAAAGACCTTTAAAATCATCGAGTCCAATCATTAACCTAGCACTGCCCAGTCCACCACTAAACCATGTCCCTAAGCACCTTGTCTTTTAAATACCCCCAGGGATGGGGACTCAACCTGGGCAGCCCATTCCAGAGCCTGACAACCCTTTCTGTAAAGAAATTTTTTCTAATGTCCAGCTGAAACCTGCCCTGGCACAACTTTGGGCCATTCCCCCTCATCCTATCGCCCTTTACCTGGGAGCGGAGACCGACCCCCACCTGGCTCCCCCCTCCTTTCAGGCAGTTGTAGAGGGCAGTAAATTCTCACTTAGCCTCCTCTTCTCCAGGCTAAACACCCCCAGTTCCCCCAGCCGCTCCCAATCAGCCTTGTGCTCCAGACCCCTCACCAGCATCGTTGCCCTTCTCTGGACACGCTCCAGCCCCTCAATGTCCTTCTTGGAGTGAGGGGCCCAAAACTGATCACAGCATTCGAGGGGCGGCCCCACCAGTGCCTAGGGCAGGGGGACGATCCCGCTCCTCCCCTCCTCCACAGCCCCCATCCCGTCGCTCCTGGGGTCGCCTGGGGGGGCCTGGCCCGGCCCAACCCGGCACCGGCTGAACCTCCCGCTCCCTCAGCGCCCGCCCCCGCTTGCACCTCGGGTAGACACGAGGTTTACGTGTGAGGATTTTCTCCTTCACTTGCCCCCACCGACGGCGCTTGCAGGTTGTTTTTTGTTTTGTTTTGGTTTTTTTTCCCGATTCCAGAAAAAATGGCAATAATGGAAAAAAAAAATGCACTTACCATTCTGACCTCATAGTGCTTTGTCATGGGCTTAGGAAAAAAGCCCCACAGACACGCACACACACACGTATTTATGCGTTTCCAGAACAGTTGTGCTAGGGTCAAAGAGGGAAGGCTGTGGGGGCGGGGGTGGGGGGAGGATTGCCGGCCCTGTGAAGCACACCGGGGCATCACCGCACCGGAGGGGCTGAGCATCCCGGACCACACGCTCCCCCCGCCCCTCCACACCGCGCGGGGAAAGCGAGGCGGGGGGGTGGAGAGGCGTGGGTCGAGGGGAGGGATCCCCGCTGCCCCCCGGCCGCAGGAAAGGCCCGCCTTAAAAAAACGAAGAAGGAAAAAAAATTATAAAAAAGAAGGGCAAATCCCGCCGGCACTCGCCCGCAAAGGCGGGGGGAGACCGGGGCGGCGGGCGGACCCCGGGGCCGCACCCGGCCGAGCCCGCTCCGCCCCCGCCCCGCACCGGCCCCGCCGGCCCCCGCCCCGCCGCCGCGGCAGACCTGAACGGCCCCGGTTATTGCAGCTCCTCTCGAGATATTTCGCGCCCCCCCCCGCCCTTCTCCTCATTTCCCCCCATGCAGCTGGTTTGGTGGAACCGCATCCCCAGCGGCACTCTGTCCCGCAGCGCTGCCCCCCGCCTGCACAGCCCGTGTCACCCGCCTGGCACCCTCGCGTTTGCCTGAAATGTTCCTCTGCATCAGCCCCTGCAGCTGGAGGTGGGGAGGTGTAACACCATCAGTTCGGTGAATCTCGTCCAAAATCTTTCTTCAGGAAGTTACTGCTTCTGCCTGTTGGGGAGGAGGGGTTTTGTGTTGTCAAATGCCGTGTGGAGTATTGGTGGTCAACAGGCAAATCCACATGTAAACTGTCATGTTTCCAAAACACCCTGCTCTGACCACACCACACCCCATCCCACCCTGTTCCTCTTTTCATTCCCAGAGGCTGGCATCACCCCTCTATTGCAACCAGTCTGTTGGCCCATACGCTGTGGAGCTATGGAACCCGGGGCCATGGGATACCTTTGGCTGGAAAATACCGGGCTGCTTCCCCATCTGTCTTCCCTGCACATCCTGACCTCACGCTGCTGCCTCCTCCTTCACTCAGCTTCATTTCTTGACCCTGGGCTGTCCACTGAAGACCTGAGCTCCTTCCCAATGGTCCATCCCTGTCCTGGCACAAGGGTGCGCCCCGTTCCTGTGCTTTATGGTGAGTTTGGATGAGCCACTTTGGATGAATTGAATCAAAAGGAGTTGGGCATGCAAGGGATAGTGACTGATGATGCCTGAACCATGGAGTTCTGAAACCTGTTTTGCTCTATGGTGGCCTGGGGGTTATTAGGTTCACCTCCTTGTCTGAAGTGACCATTTCCTAGGTGATAATTCTATTTCCACAGCTGCCCAAATGCTGCCTGAGGCCTTCAGCATAAACCTGCTCAGAATGGAGGTGCCACTCTAGAGGCTCCTTTTAATCTGTCCTGGTGCAGAGGACAGACAGCTCTGTAACCCTGCTCCTTGCTTTTGCCCAACCTCTTCTTGACCTCATCCTTCACAACAGGCAGCTGTGGTGCTGGTATTGATGCTACTGGTGCTGCCCATCTAATTCATGATGGTGTACTTGTTGGAGAACTTGGGTAGAAAATGTGAGAAATTCAGGAAACAATTTTGATCTTGGGATGCTCAAAGGCACATCTCCCAGCTCCCACCGTGGCTAGAAAAAATTCTGGGAGCAGGAACTACCTACCTTTTTGTTGAAGGTGTGCCAGCATGTTGAAAGGACTTAAAGATTCAGAGGATAAAAAGATGAGAAAGAAGAGAAAGCTTAACAGTACCTTTGTTAGCACACACAGGACAAAAGTTATCTCTGATCTCTAAATTTAGGATTATTCCGGGAAATTTTTCAACATAAGATTAAAACTGTTCAATGTTAATCTCTGAGCTACTCTACTGAAGCATTTTTCCCTATGTGCTGTTTAGGGACCTTGTATACTCCGGGTTTTGCGCTGCAAAGGCATATGCTGGAGCATCTAATTCTTAAATTTTTAAAGTCCTTGAAAGTTCTTTATTTGCCCTACCTCATCTTCTCTGTGGTGTTTTCCCACTTATGCTAAGTATCACGAATATATTGCCATTAACATTGCTGAGATGCTTGCATCTACTGAAGAATACTAAAGGATGGTCTGTGTATATTAGCTGCATTTCTTTATGCCTGAGCTGAAGAGCAGAATACACAAAAAGTTCTCAAATATTTTGTTTCCAAAAATGATGTACACAGAATGTATACTTAAAAAATAGCACTATTCTCATGCATAAAAATATATACAATAGGCTGACTATATGACAACCATATCTGAGAATCCAGAATTTGGACCGCAGTTGTGCCAAAGAAACTGGGAGATGAAAGCTGAGTTTAATGTTTTCCTGGTGTCATTACGCTGGCCTATACAGGAACCTGTATCTGCGGATGGACAGAGAGGTGAAGGTTCATATTTGGAAAAATGCTCAGTCCACCCACAGCCCACATGCAAATGTTGCTCTGCTCCTGCATGAAGGCTCATTTTGAGACCCAGCGCACAATGACAAGGGATGATAGCTTGTCATTAAATATTAGGAAAAAGCCCTCGACATAGTCCCTAAGCATTTGGTGGTTACAAAGTTGTGTTCAGCATTTGTACAGGGTTGTGGGAAAGGAGACAATAGTTTGCCATGGAATAAATTATAAAAGTAAGAAAAAATGGAGGTTATATTGAGGAGTACTTCCCTTTTTATTTTCTTATTTAGAAAGTATATTGTGGATATGTTTGCTCCAGAAGACTGCCTAGGCAAGGGTCCTGTAGTACTTGCAAGGCTACTGATTTTTTGGAAACCATGTCCTTCTCTGCTTGTTTCATAATGGGCCTAATCCCTCTTCAGTTTTTACAGGCACTCTGCTTCATTGATGGTATGTCCTGCCAGCTATTGAAGGCAAAGGAGAGATTACTATAACCTGCAGCAGGCGTTGAACTAAATATAACCTCTTTTCTTTAGTCTGCTCTTCTTCTATGTATTTCTATCCTGACTTCTATGTTTGCTCAATTTCAAGTTGCTGAAAACACTTGGAAAATTAGTGAATTTCCTCAATATTACCTTGTATTCATGGAGACCAGGGTGATAACATTTTTGAAAAAAAGGAGTCCTTTACATTAACAAGATTTCTGCCCCTCCAAAAATGAAATGAATGAGTCAAAAATGTAATTAATGTAGAAGATTAGGGTAGATGGTAAAGATTTCCCTTTGATTAGCCTGCAGATATATTGAGAAATACATTTGAGAATAAAAATTGCTCAGGTAATATACTACCGTGTTGATTACTATGGTACACTTAACTTTCTGACTGAGAGCTTTTTTGGCTCTTCTTATTGGAGGTTGTTCTTGTTTGTCTGCTATTCTGGTGGATTTTATACCAGATTCCAGACAGCTGAACTTGGATGTAAGATTTCAGCTCTTGGTCATTACAATGTCTGATTATGAGACATTTCAAAGATGAAATTCTTCTAATAAAACTGCATCTCCTGTTTGGATATCTGTCTTCACTGTTTCAGCAGATTTATGCTCTCACAATCTGTGTTTTTAGGTCAATGTTATTTATGTAACATATGACAAACAGAGAACAATTAGTTTCTCATTAGCTCGTAGGCAAATGTCATGCCCTCGGATTTTAATCAACCAGTGCAAATATCATCAGAATATAATCTATTTGCTACATTATTCTCATATCCTCCAGGATAATGGATAATATTTTCATTTCAGTTCATGTGTATGAACTTATTTTTAGATAAAACTTTCTGAGTATTTATTGGCTCCATAAATACGCAAGTGTTTTATTTTACTAATAGCATTATTTTATATAATTATTTTTTATACATATATTTATATATATATATATTTTTAATATATATCTATCTTCATATATATAAGCTGCATTGTTCAGCATGGATTTGCATTAAAATATGTCTTCATTCCAGACTCTGGAAAGTGGATATTAATAAATTATAAATGTTTGGCCTTGGCGTTTTGCCGAGATGAGATGGCTTAGGTTTTCTGCTCTACGTATCTCTTGGCACCTGAGGTGACTTTGGTCTACCATCCCCAGTGTAGCTGAACTGCCTCCTTAAGTTATAGTCACATGCATGGCAGAAAAGAATGGGAGTCTCCTAATTGAAAAGACAGGAGTTGGCTTGTTTCTTTCTGTCTTTCATTCTGGGATTCTGCATAAGCAGTTTCAAATTTCTCTTCTGCCCTGGGGCATGGAGATATTTAGGTACCATCTGGAAAGCAGGGTCAGAATAAAGTATGTGATTTTTGTCTTTTAATAGAATAATGTCTTCTAATTCTAGACACAGAAGTACTCAACCTGTAGCAGTAGGAGATACATGTGCTCATCAAACAGTACTACAGAGAGCCACAAAACCATTGCGTTGTGGCATCTTTGTGTCAATAGATAACGATGCATCAGCATTATCAGTCGTTGTTGTAACATACTTGCTCAGTTTAATGATACAGGTGCAACATCACTTAAGTTTCCACTCCTTCCACTCCAAGCACAGTTGCAAAAGGCAGTGAGAGATTCACCGCACTTCATGTCCTCATGACGGTTAGGTAGATGTCATCTTTCCTCTAGGTGCTCGCAGCAAAGGTATTTGATGTCTCTCTGGTCTGTGATGTTACGACTGCTACTGTTGTGAAGTCCTTCAAAGTTAGTTATTCAAGGAAAGTTGTGCCTATCTTTTCTTGGGGGCACCTGGGTAGGAAGTATGTTGGCCTTTTGTCCTGGTTTCGGCTGGGACAGAGTTAATTTTCTTCACAGAAGCTGGCATAGTGCTGTGCTTTGGATTTAGTACTACAAGAACGTTGATAACACACTGATGTTTTCAGTTGTTGCTAAGTAGTGCTGAGACTACTCAAGGACTTTTTGAGCTTCTCCTGCTCGGCCAGGTGCAGAACAAGCTGGGAGTACAGCGCAGCCAGGACAGCTAACCCAAACTGACCAAAGAGCTATTCCATACCATATAAC
>JAKFQP010000112.1:2389623-2497593 GCA_023375905.1 Nycticorax nycticorax
TCTATCTCAACCCACGGGTCTTACTCTTTTTCTCCGATTCTCTCCCCCATCCCACTGAGGGAGAGGGGGGAGTGAGTGAGCGGCTGCGTGGTGCTTAGTTGCCAGCCGGGTTAAACCACAACATCTTTCCAGAGGCTGTCCTGTCTCAGTCCTCCACAGCCACCCTTGCAGGCTTTGCCTTCAGTTAGGAAATAAAACCGACCCCATTAAATGTGAAAACATGGGAACCAACATGAAAATGTAGTTTAAAAATCAACAGAATATGAACTCAAAAAGAAATTTTCACTCAGAAAGTGCATAGACAGACTTGAGAGTTGTGATATGACCATCTAGCTGATGGCTGATAAAATGTCTGCACATCCAAATTGTGTACAATCTGAAGGGTTGCATTATTTATCCACTGTAACAATTAAAAAGAAGCATGGGACTCACAGCAATACATCTGAGAAAAGACTTTGCCTTTATTTCTCCCCTCCTTCCACTCCCCATCCATTAGGAAAAAAACCTTATGGGAATGCTTTTCATCTTTATGAGAATTGTCTGTATGTGGTTCACTCCTTGTTATCTAGCTGCATGGCAAAGAGCTTTTTCTTTCTTTCAGGAATTGCTTAAGCCACTCAGGAGGCTGGTCACTGAACAGAAGTGGAAGCAGGCTCGTTAAGAGGACTACCGTTAGATATGTGCATTAATGCATGTACAGTCATCACCAGGAGACTGTGGTTGCTGGAGGAAATTTACCTTGTTTCTCACACTAACTTGATGTAATCTTAAGGGGAATGTGTACTTCCATTATTTTCTTTTGAACAAGACAAACTTGCAAACATTTTGATGAAAGATGGATTTTTGGAAGACAAGCCCTTGTCTTTAGGCAAAGAAAGATTTAAAGACAGATAAACAGACTGACATATTTGTTTTATTTTGGTAACACAGTTCAAGTGATTTGTGCCTTTCACTCAAACATCTTAGAATGAATTTAATTCAGTGTCATCTAGGTCCAGTAAGATAAGTGCATTTTTATCATACGTTTTGTAAATGTGTAAAACAAATCAAAATCAATGAGAAATTCCACTTCCATCACCACTAGAATTCCTGTAATAAAAAACCTGAAAATTTGAAAAAGGATTTCAGGTGATTTTACCGTATACTTGAAGAACATGATGCAACAGGTCTTTGCTTCTGTACTGCATTTTAAGCACAGATTCTCTTTTCCCTCCATGCCAGCTCCCGTCACTGATTCAAACAGGTATTGGGCACACTTAAAGGCTTCTGGAATTTGCACAAAAAGCAGAGAAAAAAAGAATGAAACAGAACATAGGCAAAACCCAGTATTGATACATTGTTAGTTTAGCTAGTGAATTGTTGTGGCTGAAGTTCCTACCAAAGGTAAGTACCAGGCCATCTGTGCAAAACTGCATGTATACAAACATTTCTATCTCATGCATGTTTTATTACTATGTGCAAGAGTAATAAACTTTTACTATGTATAGAAGTCTTTGATGTAGCATCACAAAAGATTACCACTAGAATCAAAGGCTCCTAATATTCTTCTGAAAACATTACTTTTCAATTAAACACATTTAAAATTTCTATGGTTTATTAGTGATTCGACTTAATTTGGTCATTTGGTCTGACAGAGGGCTCTTAGCTGAAGTCAGGCTTTTGAACGTACTCTACAATGGTTGTCCAAACTTCTGAGGAGGGGGAAACTAAGAAGGATGTAAACAGATTGTATGGGCATACGTAATCAATTTGCTGTGCAGGGTGCTTTCATGTTAGAATAGGCATCCAGACAGAGTTGAAAGAGTGCATGTAATACACTTCTAGTCATATGCCACATGAAAATCTGTCTTGATACCCCTTCAGCTTTAGTTTCACTGTATCTCGATATAACATGAGAGTTAGGAAGAGGCAGGAAGAGCTCATGTGAACCCATGGCCTCACAAGCTATTGCTGAAATCCTGGCTGATGGTTTCAAGGCCAAGATTTTCCTTTGCATTTCCGACCACAGTAAACTTGGTTTGTGAGTGGAAGTGAATTCCTGCATGGAATGAAGCACACAACAGGCAGTGCTGGGTTTTATGTGAGTGTCTGGCTGCATCAGGACTTTACAGCCAAGCAATAGTGTTGTGAGTAATCTGGTGAATGGTTACAAAGTGTGAAGGATCAATAACAAGAGCTATTAATTTCCATTCTCACCTCAGGACCCCAGGTCTGTGATTATATTTAGTTCAAAAATAATGTTTACAGGTAAAACAGAGAGGAGGGAAAATCAATTTTTTCTCTATAGTCTACAAGAATCGCTTCCTAAGCCTGAATGCTTAACAAAACTCAGAAAACACTCTTCACAGCGGGTTGGAAAAGTAGCTTAATTTGGAAGACAATGAGCTTGCCATGCATACATAGGAGGTCCCATTCACTAACCTGTTGTGATTTTGTGTTAACATAAATAAATACTGTACTGTTCCATCTAGACCAAATTTTTCTTTTCCACCTCAGATCGATGGCCTGATGATGCTTCAGCACTCCAGCTGCATAGTTTGGAATTCCTAAAATAAGGAATTTTTCTTTATTCAGAATTCCTTTTTTTTTTTTCCTTTTTCTTTCTTATAGCTGATTTTTTTTAATAATTAATAGATACTCTGAATGATTTAGGTTGTGGAAGTGTAATGAAGGTGGTAATGCACAAATTCAAAACATAATTACATTTCCAACAGACTTTTGTGAGACTTCAGTATGAGCACCTAACTTTGTAATGGGCAGTCACCTGTGGTTTTCACTAGCATTCGCCTTAGATTTGGATTCTTCTTTTTTTTCCAGCTACTACTGGTTTCTAACAATCTCATTCCCCAAGCTGTTCCCATCCTTGTAATGTCCACAGGTATCTGACTGAAATCAGCATTTACTCAGAGGTGGCCAGCATATCAGTGAGTCAGACAGATGCCCAAGGAAATGTAAGAATGCAGAAGTAGGGTATGACTTAGTTATAGCGTGATCATTGCATCGTATATGGATTACTGCATGGAATCATTACTATCCAGCGATTTTCCCCCTCCCATACACAAGCTGGGTAGAGAGTCCCTCATTACCTTTGTATAAATCTAGGTGAGATTCATGAAAAACAGCCACTGTGGGTGTTACTGTGCAAGTAACTTCTGAGCACAGGCGTGCAACTGCTGCCATCTGAATTGCTGCGAGGTCTAACCATGTCTCCCGCTTCAGACATGAGTGGTCTTCAAAACAAAAGAGATGCAAAAACCTTAAGCAGGGTAGACATTTCTGTGCATATTTTTTAAGATGTATGGAACAAAAAATGTGTCCAAGTTTCCCTAAACTAAGATAGGAAGCAACTGATAGCCTTCATATACACTTAGTAAAAACAAAGCAAAAGACAACCACCTTTCTTTGGCTGGCAATTTTGGGTTTACATGTTCATTTAGTACATCATAAGGCTGCCTTGCATGTGGGTGTCACAGTTAAGTTATCAAATATTCAAACATGCAGGATGAATGATGTGTTGAAAACATTCTGGTTATTCAGAACATCCCACCAAACATGGCAGTGACAACTGAACCAGTGTTGAAATGGAAACAATAGATCATTGTAACAGGATTTAAATATTGACTATTGTTCCAGGAATAATAGGAAGTAAAAGGAAAGAAGATGTAAAAAACAGTAACTATCAAACAATAGCTAATTTCAGTGGGGCAAGTCATATAATTTTGCAGAAAAATGATACGTTCTTGACTTTTCCTGTTGTGGACATTATCTATGCAATTTGCAACTCTCTCTTCCTAAAAAAATGTATTTGACCAGTTTCTTCTTTGGAGAATTTTTACATAGCTTATGAATGTTTATGGTTCTCAGTAAGAATAATGTTACATGATATATACAATACTTTCAAATTTTGTAAATGTTCTGGCAGTTGTACCTAGAAGTAATATCTGTTCTTCTGATGGATATTTTATAATTTATCATTGCAACTCCTGACTATTTGAGAAAATGTAAGAGGTTCTACTTTCTAACTGCAGTTAAAATAAAATGAAGCTGTTGCTGGCTGTTTTGAGATCCCAGTAGCGGTGGTGTGAGCCTCCACATGTGTAAGGACTACAAACGTGTGTGAAACAGAGAAGACTAAGAACTTTGTTTCTTTAAGGACATGCTTCAAGCAAGTACTTTGCAAGAGCTGGATAATATAACAGCGACTACTTACAAATCTCTAGACAGGAACTTAAGTGTTAAAAAAGGTGGACTTAAAATGCAATAAAGACTATCTTTCCAGGACTGAGAAGGTGTTATTTCTTCATTACTTTTTTTTTTTTAATGTCATTTTTAAGTGCCCATTAGTTTTGCTGCAGTCAATACTTAAAGTTAGAATTTGGTTTTGACATAAATGATATGCAAATAATATTGGAATAATTTTATTACCTTCTCTACTGATCATGATTCAGCTGTCTCCTGGGCAAGAGATATCACTACCATTTCACCTCATTGGGGATTATGTACAGGACAGTCACTTCTATTTCTGCTGAGTAATCCAAATCCCTCCACCCCCCCTGTTTTGCCAAGGGAAAATTAAAAGGAGCATGCTAAGGTTTAGCTAGTGACACAATCCCTGGTTTGTATGTGTGGATGTAGAGACTCAGTCTAAATGGTGTTCAATTCTTGAGAGTCTGAATATCTGAATATTTCTTCATTCAGATTCACTTAGAATATAAAGGATGATAAAGTGCATTTTGGCAGGAAAGCTGAGAATTTGATTTAAAGAAATGGTCTCAGCTAAAATTAAAAATGAAAACAGGAAAAAAAGCCCCCCAAAATGTTTCAGAGGGAAGCACACTAAATTTTGTCCCACAGTGGTAAAACATCTTAATGGCTTTAGCGTGCATTAAGTATCGGGGTACTAACAGTCAATGTTTTCATGATATTCTTACTTCACCTGAATGTATTCTCTGCTTTCCCAGATCCATTCATGTGATTAATTGTGGTGTAGTGATATAATGTCACATTGGCAAAATGGTATTGGATATATTCTTTCGCTACGTTTGGAATGTAGATAATTAAAATAAAATCCTACATTTTTTACAAGTTTGAAATAGACAGTCACTAACAGTATTTTAAATTATTTCAGAATTTAACATCAAAAAGAGTGGAAGGATGCCGATTGAATTTTAGAATTGTTGTATTCTAATAATCCTCTTAATTCTCCAATACTGCTAAGAAATCTTATAAAGAAACAGAACAGGACCAAATGCATGAGTTCTGCATGAATAAGTAGTACATTACAAAATTGCTTTTGCTGTACAGTGTGGAATACTCCGGCACAGGACAAGTTGTGGAATGGGTCACTTCCTCGGAGTTTTTTCCTGTGTTCCTCAGCAGAGCCCGAGTTCCTGCACATGTTTAAAGTACACTGCAAAGATTTTGTGTTCACAGAGAGTTCAGTTTGAGGGGGTGGTTTTGAGTGTGCTGTTCAAGATTTGTCTTTCTTTTATTACTGTGAAGAGGTTCTTGATAATTGCACTTCAGATGGTTTCCTGCATCCTACATAGATTCCTGCTTGTTTATGATTTCCTTGGAATATGCATGCATTTTATAAATGATAATAAAATGAATTTATGTCAGAGCATCCTGGTCAGGAGGAAAAAATAAAAGTGGTTTTTTCCTCTGACACAGCATGAAGTCTCTCAGTAAATATTTACTTATCTTCTGTTGTCTTTATCACTCCATCTCTTCAGCTGATGCTTTTTGTATTTTCTCCTGCATTGGAACAGAGATCAAAGGAGTACAATGTTCCTAGTGCATCTACTTTCCAATACAATTATGTTGAATTACAAAAAACCCTGAACTGATCCTATTTAAATCACTTATGTCACTTCATGTGTTCTGAAGATGAAATATTACTACTAAGTTTGAGAAATGATGGCTTCCTTCTTCAGATTTGAGCAAGTACACTGTGGACAACTGTTACCTTTTGATTTCTACAGTGGTATTTATTTCCCTGGGGCAACAAAGCTTAACTCAGCCTTATACAAAGGGCCCAACGTAAATTTAGATTTTATCCCCATGGCTGTGCAAAATCTGGTAGAGCAGAGATGTGATTACAGCTCAGTGGTTCACTTTATCTTCTGTCATTCAACACTGCAGAATGGGTGGTGCACACAATGTGAGGAATGAATCAGCTGCTGCTTTTGCTGACTTGGTCAAGGATAATAATTGCTAGGAAAATGCTTCTGTGAGGTTTTGGTCGTAATTTGCCAAAGGCTGGGACATTAAGGACATAGAGGGTTAAAGAGTGGTGTGGATACCCTCTGTATTTACCTGTGTTGATGGTACACTTTAGTAGATTTATGACTGCTCCTAAATGAAGCAGCTTATTCTACTGAAGTCATTCAGAGCTCCTCCTGTAATGAACAGATCTGAACAGCTCAAAAAGGCTTAATTAAGGGCTATATCTGTGTTTACAAATAACTTAATCAAGAAGAGTCAGTCACGACTTCTGAAATTCTTGTTTCTCCACTCTTAATATTGTGTTAGCATTAACTGTAGTGATCAAACTGGCAGTGTCTTTGAAAGCTTCTGGGCTTTTGGAGATCATCCTGAGGTGCACATAAAAACCCCGAAGTTTTTAGTATCTCTAAAAGTTAAAGGTCTTGATGGCCCTGTAGAAGAAGACCTCTGAACAGTAACAGATATATGGACTCTATATTTCTTAGTCTTTCATTAAAAAAAAAAAAAAGTTTGCATGGGATTCATGCCATGTTCTACCAGAATAGTCAGATAGTTAACAAACCACAGCATCTGCAAGTTAGCAGATGCCAACCTGTTTGCACCACTTTTATTCTACCCACTGTTTTTGTTTTGGCTCGTACATTGTTGCTGCCATCCAAACTGGTGGTGGTAATTCAAAACAGCTACTAAAAAGCATATTTATTTAAATGTGTCTGAACTTACATTGTGCCATAGTTAGAGTTGGCGAGCAACCTCTCTGTCAATTCAAAACTCCACGCTTATTTGAAAATTATTGTAGAAATGTTGCCATTAGAGACAGAAGATATTTTATACCACTTTCTACATACGATTCAATGTCACCCTTGTCCTAGTTACAGCCTCATGAATTTTCACAACTTTAAGTATATCACAGAATCAGAATCGTTTAGGTTGGAAAAGACCTTAAAGATCATCATGTCCAACTGTTAACCTAACCCTGCCATCCCACCACTAAACCCTGTCCCTAAGCACCTCGTCTACCTGTCTTTTAAATACCTCCAGGGGTGGGGACTCGACCACCTCGCTGGGCAGCCCATTCCAGAGCTTGACAACCCTTTCTGTGAAGAAATTTTTCCTAATGTCTAGCCTAAACCTGCCCTGGTGCAACTTCAGACCATTTCCCCTCATCCTATTGCCCTTTACCTGGGAGAAGAGGCCTATACCAATAGGTTGCATTTTTGTATAAATATAGATTCAATTATATTTCATGTGAGAGTCATTAGCCTAGGAAAAAATAAGGATTAAAATTAAAACAGCATCCTCAGCATATATTGTACTGGTAAAATACTTATGTAACATATCCCTGCTTCAAATTCATATAAAAAGTCAGACATTACATTCTAGAAGCAGAACACAACAAGCTAAGTGTGGATAATAAAACATATCTGAACTATCCCTTAACACAGCTGAATAGATGCCAAAAGCCTTTGCTGACTATAGGAAATATTCTTGTTATCATTGTATCTTATGGAAGATTGCAATATAATTGTGTGGAAACCCCTCCAACATTACTTATTAATCCTACTCCTTTCTCAGAGGGTCACCAAATGCACTTTTTCACAAATTAAGTGTTGCAGTGCACCAAAGAGACATAGTATTTTGTTCACTTTGAAACTGTGAATTACCTATTATATTTGGCCCACATTTTTGATCTGTTCTTTAGTGATTGTCCTCCCTTTTTTTATTTCTTAAGCTTGAAGCTTGTAGATCATTAATTTTCCATAGCATGGAATGCCTGCAGACTCTGTAGGTCTATGTGACCTTTGAAAACCAGACTCCAAACCCACTTAGGCAGTGGTTGCTTCTAAAAATTTGGTCTTACATGACTTTCCAGACCTAACCTTTTATTCATACAGCTGATATAAACTCTGTACTTTTGCAGTATGTGTCTCAGAAATGTTCAGAATTGCCATGCCTCTGTCCGTCCCGTGTTTCACCCCCCTCCTAAATGGAAATTTTAACACTGACCTCCTACGGAACTGAGCTTGCAGTAACTTTTTCCAGGCCACTTCCCTGATGCTGTTAGATTCATCCTAAACATGTAAAAGAAAATTCAGTGCATTTACAGATCCAGTTAGTACTTTGAAATACTTATGCTGCTATGACATGTACTACACACAAGGTGATGTCTGATGTGCTGCTAAATCAAGCTATTAAAAGGGAAACTTCAAAGCTGAACCTCAAATAACCAAAGTTTGCTTGAGCCACTGAAGCAGTAGTGAACATCACTTGAAATTGCTAGAGTAATATGATACGGTGAAGAGGACCAGAGCTCTGCTATGTGTACCTGTCTTGAAAACATGATCTGCTTTACCACTTTTCTTGTGTTCATATTCATAGTTGAAGCTGGAGCACTGGTCAGCTGGATATGTTAAACATAGCAGGATGCATGATCTCTGTTCTGGAAAGTTTGCAGTCCTTTTAAAGTCAAGACGTAGTGCATCAAACTGTAAGTTGCAGAGACACAAAAAAGATGTTGGGAAAATAATAAAATCTGGAGTCGATGGGGGTTAACAAGGTGACATGTAAAATTCTTGGAAGTGAATTGCCATTGTTTTCCTCAGGTGCTGGGATATGATTCACTGATCCCAATTTTTAGATACTGGAACCAAGTGAGCTTTTTTACTGTTTAAAAATACATTTATCAAAGCATAGCCCTTCCACCTGTTGCCATTTCTCATATCTTCCCACACTGAAGAAAAAAAAAGACCCTTGTTTTAGTTATTATTATAGTACTTTGTCTTTGTACACAGACACCCACCAGCTCACATCATTAGGTTGGGACCGTAAGAGTCACAGGTCCATGACCAGGAAACACAAGGGGCACTCACCCCCTCTTTTCTCTACAAAAATCATCTGTAAATGGAAACGGACCAGCTTTCTCAAAGGCGCCCAGTACTGGTGGCTGCCCCGCATGACAGCAGCTGCTCTACCCCATCATTTTCACCTCTTCTTACCTCCAGCCCTTCCACTCTCTCACCCTCTGCATCAGGATCTGGCTTTCCAATGCATTGAAGGTTATATGGTTTACTCTAGCTGAGGGTCAAGCCCTCAGCTTTTTCTGCATAAAAGTGATCATTTATCACTTGAAAAAGAACTCCATTTCTGTGGTGGTTGCTGTTTAGGACTCTGGCTTAACAAATCTTAGAAATTTCTCCCCTGGTCACAGAGGTTGCCAAAGTAGCCTGCTCATTTGCTTTTCTACAGGTACGTATTTCTGTGAGTTTTGTTAAATAGATGTAAACCAAAGGATTTCAATCTTACTTCAATCTAGTCTTTCACATTTAGAAAAAAAAAAGTATAAAAACTCTTGCTGCAAGAAAAGGAGGGCAAACTTTCAAAAATGTGTAAGGAATATTTAGCAACACCATTTTGTAAATGAAGGAGCTGGTCTCTCAAATGTTAAGTAAGAGCTAAAGGCCAAGACTTTGTTATTATTATTTTTAATGATAATCAAAGTCAGAAAGAGTTTCTGATGGGAGGATGAAATATTTAAATGACAATTATTTGTCCCCAAACATGTCACATCTGCCTGGGAGATAATTATAGTTGTTGGAGAGATGGCTGCTGAATGAATATGATAAAATAAAATAACAAAAAGCACCTTTCATTCAATCAGTTGCTTCCTGGTATGAAATTTTCCTGTTCTGGCAGCTAGGAACCCTCAGCATGAGGTTTGGCAGATTCTGTTTGCAAAACTCTTGAACAGTACCATTAACACTGACTTGTCCTTGGCCAGATTGGAACAGAGCAGATTCCTGACCAGAATTCAGGACTTTTGCACTCTGGAGTTTTCGTTTTTTAGATCTTGCTGCCTCATCACTGTACAGCAAAAAATAATTTTTTTGCTGAGATCACCTGTGTATGTTGGAGTTGCTTTTCTCAAACAAAGCTCTTGCCAATTTCACTGTGGAAAAATTGTCCATTACAACACTGGGACTTTGATCTTTGGCTAATGTGTTCCGGTCATAACTCCATCATGCCGATGCAATAAGGTGAGTGAAGAATGTTTGCTTATGATTTTTTTTTTTTCAAAACCAAAAGAAGGAAAAAAAGAAGAAGATTGTATTCCACTTCAAAGAAAAAATCCAAAACTTTTGAAATTCTGCATTTTTCTCCCCATTTGGGGGCACACCCTGAAGAACAGTTAGTCTAAGGGCCCAGGAACTTCCCATTTTTCTAGACTTTGGTTGCTGCCAGTCTCCCAGGCAGTTTGCTGCAATGTCATACCTCTGCAATTTCCAATAGAATCTGTTCAACTGGTATGATTTCAGCAAACATTTTTATTTCTGCAGATTGGTATAACTGAAAAAAAGTGGTTGGAACTGATCTTTATCACTGTGAGTGATGGGTTTGCAGAGACAGAAAGACAGATTCTGCAGGATTCATTTACTCTCCACTTTATTATACACACCAGAGCCCAGGCTTTGATTGAACATACATAATAACACCCTAATATCAAAGTATCCAGAATCAAAATAGCATAATTTCTAAACTGTTTTGTTCAGTGACCATGTCTGATTCCTAAGTGTGGCTTCACTACTTTATTTTATAGGCAATCCATGATTTATTTCTTTTATGTATAAGTTTGCAAAAAAAAAAAATCTTCTCTGGAGTTTCTTCTGATGCTTAGTTTACATGGAGATAGGAGTCTGCATGACAGCCTCTGCTGAGCAGTCACTGGAGTTGGTGGAGGTGGGGGGGGGGGTTAATATGCAGAGTTCTTCCTTCTTTCTGATAGCCTGCAAAAACCCCAAGTGCCTAATGAAGATCCCCAAGCAGCACCTGATACTTCTGTCAGAGAAACACATGATGGGAACGTGCATGGATGGAATGAGAGATAAATTTGTTTTCTTCTTTTACTTTGGTAAATTTGTTACCAGTTTTACATAGAAAATGAGCCCTGATGAGTAAATTTCTTATACTTGGATATCAGAAACTGGGGCTGAAAAGCAATCACACATTCCTCACAACAGGCGATATCACATATTTCAAAAGAATATGGAAAGATCGCTTCCAGAGAGCTTTGGAGCAAGTTATTCAAACCGCTTTCCCCAGGAATGTTTCTTCATCATCTGCCAGTAGCTTGACGTAGGACAATGGCATTGTACATGAAAACTTTGCTTTAGAGGACCCATTCTACTCTGTGTACTTTACATAGCTGCTGGTTGCTGTTTGTGGACTTTTATGTATCATGGCAGTCTACAAATGGCACAAAGTCAAATGAAATTCAAATTAAGAAAAAATATATCTATAAACTTTTCATTACAGTTTATTCCATTTCTTGCCATAAAAAGGCACCCTTGCAAGTGTAAGTTGCATGAGTTGTAAATAACAGCTATGATTACCTTTTATTCAACCTACTCTTAATGATACTAATTAAAAGTAGATTATAGGTATCCAATTTAAAGTAAGAATATCAGTTATTTATTCAGTCATTTCAAACTTCATATGCCATCTATATACAATAAGGTATTTAATTGCTCCTACATTTAATCTCATGTGTTTATCTGATTCTCATTGTGTGAAGCAGACTTTTGGCTCAACTTGCTTTTGGTTACATTAAAAAGATAAGGAAAAAATTTTGAACTCTGAGAAAGACCTAGACAAAAATAAAACACATGCATCATTTTAGTTTGTATGGGATGGCCAGAAGTTTAAATGAATAATCCAAATACATTCATGTTTAATTTTCGGATTTCATTGTGTTTGAGTTTTGGGTACACATTTGTGATTCTGGAAGTAGATATGCACTGTATTGTTAAAGCATGGGATACAGTATTAGAGAATCTTTACCTAATTAATCTTGGTTATCTTGAAGGGAAAATATAATTATTAAGGAGTAATATGTTCTCAGGCTAGATTCTATATTAATCCCACAATTTTTATATGTGATAACTGCAAAACCAATGTTTTTAAGTTCTGAAGGTGAAAATAAGTGCAGAAGCCAACGCTTTAAAGAACTGTTGTTTTGAAATGACACCTAGGATGGGCAGAACAACAAAATTGGCCCTTACTCTTTCAGCTAAAGAGAATGGTGTGCCTGGGCCAAGCATGAGGTGAATTAACGCAGCTCTGCGTAGGGAAGCTTGCATTATGCCTTGCTGCCTTATCTGCAGATAAAAAACAATCGTTTCGGTTGCTAAGGGTAGCAATCCCATGCCTTCCATACAATCAAAAAGTAAACCATCACAATAAATAAAAGGAAGTGGGTTGAAGGGCTGAAAGAAATGTTTCATCCAGTCATACTATTTATGAAAACTGACAATTTGTAATGGGCGTTGGCAACAGAAAGGTGCAATTACTTCTTTTGTGCTGCTGGGTCATGGCACTGCTCTGCCTGCAGGGAGCCTGGGAGCACTGGGGCTGGGGGAACTGGGGGTCCTGTTCTCCCCGTGCTCTGCTGGCTGTTGCCGACAGGTACGAAGCGGCAGACAGACGATGAGGTGCCACATAACACATATTACAGAATAAATGGGATTCTCATGTTTACATACACAACTCCTGCGGCACGCCTGTGAGACTCATAGAGAAGGCGGGAGGGGGGCAGGAAGAAGGTGCCTAAAAAATACCATTCACACCTCTGATGGCAATTGCAGCGCTGGAAGCATCTTTACCATTGCTATAGTACTAGAGGGCTGTAGTTCTAATTTCCAGTTTAAGTTACACAGTATTGTCATATCACAGGGACTAGAGTTTCAGAAGCTTCCACTGTTCTTTTAAACAACATGGTTTTCTTGGCTTACTTCAGAATCACAGAAAGAGTAAGCTTGCAAATCTTTTAATAAGGCAATTACATGCACACAAAGATTAGATCTCATGGCACAATAGATTTTTGCTATATTATTCAGTATCTTTTTGATATTCTACTGTCAGTAGACAAAAGCTCTGAATAGTAATGTGACAAGTCTATTCAGGAGACAACAATACAAGATTCCTTAATTGTGCTCACTTGTATGCCACACAAACCTGCACTTAGTTTTCCTGCCTGTTTTGAAAATGTGGAAAGAAAATACTATTTAGATTCAACAGTGCTTTTAGTGCTTTAAGTGTGAAATCTGCATTTTGTATTTGTAAAACGAAAATGTTGAGATAGTCAATCACATAATTTTTCCAATACAGTGAAAATCTTATAATCTCCTGATTCAAAATGTCAATCTTAATATAGAAATGAATTTCTTCTTATTAAAAAAGGCAAAAGAACTCAGCAAAATACAGACTGCAAAAGGGAGGTTGTGCTATTTTCAATACGTGGAGCCTGTAAACTCATGTTTGTTTTCCCAAATGTCTGCCTGAGAGAGAAATCAAGAAAGGCATGGGAGTATATTTTCTTGCCATAGTTTATTTTGTAAGTGGTATTACATCAGTAATAACATTTTTACATTTTTCCTTGCTAAAATGATGTGCATAAATGAGCTAATTATCATTATTCCCAGATTGTAGAGGGACGCTGAGGTCTGATGGTTTGCAGGAAGCCATGCTGCATGTTGACAGCAAATCAAAGACTAAAACAAGTGCTGCCTGGATTCCAGCATGTATCCCTATGGACATGGGAAAAGGTCATAGGATCTTCCAAATGGAGATGGAAAACTCCTGCCACAAGTTAACCTCTCACTTCACACAGAAAAAAGTATAATCAATACTATGTATTAATTCCAAATCTATGAAGCCATTCTGGACAGAGGACCTGAGGGATGTTCACCGAATAAGTATTGATGTTGTTTTTAATTTCAGTTATACAAATAAATAAATATTCCTGTAATAAATATACATAAATGCATGTATGTGTGTAAATACTACATTAGCATAAAAATAAACCAACAATTAAATCTTCACTTGTTTGTTCTTGTCTTATAGAGGGATAAGCTCTTGCCTGTAGGAGGCCACTTTATTTGAAAATAACTTTGTTTAATTCCATGTTTAGTGCGGTAATACCCTTCTGTTTCAGAATACCTGTTCTTGTTCAGAATATGGATGTTCAGGCTTATTGTTTATTCAGAACAAGACTGGTGATTTAACCCCAGCCAGCAACTAAGCACCACACAGCTGCTTGCTCATCCCCCCAGCCCAGTGGAATGGGGGACAGAATCAGAAGAGTAAAAGTGAGAACACTTGTGTATTCGGATAGGAACACTTTAATAATGTAAATGGAATATTAATAATAAATAATAATATTGTAATGAAAAGGAAAATAACAAAAAGGAGAGAAATAAAACCCAAGAAGGACAAGTGATGCAAATGAAAAACAATTGCTCACCACCAAAGATGCCCAGCCTGTCCCTGAGCAGATGCCACCCCCAGCCAACTGCCCCTGTTTATATACTGAGCAGGATGTCATATGGTCTGGAATAGCCCTTTGACCAGTTGGGGTCAGCTGTCCTGGCTGTGCCCCCCTCCCAGCTTCTTGTGCACCTCCAGCCTTCTTGTTGGCAGGCCAGTATGAGAAACTGAAAATTCCTTGTCTGCTTAGCAACAACTAAACCATCAGTATGTTATCAAAGTTATTCTCATCCTAGATCCAAAACACAGCACTGTTCCAGCTACTAGGATGAAAACTAACTCTACCTCAGCTGAAACCAAGACAAAGACTTAATTCAGATTTTAAGAGTAGTGTTTGGCCACATTACATAGAAATTTTCAACAACAGAAAGTCCTTCATTGCTCAAATATAACCAAGACCTCAAGAAAGAAAACAATACACTTTACCCAGGTTCATCTTCAAGCTTCATCTGTGAGTTTAAAAATACTACTTTTGTAATAGGTACTAAAATTGCAAATAGGGTGCATTGACATTTATTGCCAAAGATGCTGTTATTTTTCAGTAAAAGTGTAATTTTTCAATATATCATTCTAGCTCCACAAAATCTAATGAAAAAATAAATTCTTTATTGACTTTGGCTCAAACAGTAGGGCCATGTGATTAGACAAATAACCAAATGTTGGCAGAAGGAGAGTGAAAAGTCAAAAGCCATCAACTGTTTAAACTAAGAATTTCAGAGTATTCAGCAGGTTTTATATCAAGGCCAAACCCAGCAGGACATAATTCCAGGTTTCTGTGAGCCTGGTGAGCTGTTCTCCAGTGTATTACATTCAATTTCCTGTTAGGATTTCAAATAGTAGGTGCAAATTACAGAAATTCTTTATAAGGAATTCCAGTTTTTTACAATGGGTACATGATCTTTCTGCATACCTTTTGCTTTCCCACACAAGAGAGTGCTGCCTGCCTTTTTCTGATATTTTTAACTGCTGTACTGCTAAGCCACGGGAGTCACAGCAGCCAAAGAAAGTCTTTGGGAGTCTATTGTGCATAATATATGATGGTGTTGAACAAATTGAGAGGTGGAGGTGCAGGAGCTGATCTCAGGCAGTTCAGGAGTGGTATGATGAAAATGAGAGCAAGGAAGCATGACTGAAAAAGTTATAGCACCATGTGCCTCTTGCACACTGCATCTATCACATAAAGTCATGGTAAAATGAAAAAACTTTTCAAAAAATAACTATCTCCACCAATAAATGAAATAAATTAAACCTGGTAGATATTGGAATTGAATAAAAAGATGATCAAAACCTCCTCTGCTGTCTCCACATGGGTACTGCTCTTTACCTTTCTGTGCTTGGAACCCCTGAGCTGCTCCTGAATTTGCAATGCCAATTTACAGACAGTGCTATAGCCTTGCCATATGTCTTTTATTTCTAGCTGTGGTGGGGAAATAGTGCAGTAGGTGAAAATACAGAATATAATCCTGACCATCCGAATGTTCAGGGTTAAGTCTTGGAATTGGATCTATGTAAGCAAACCCATTTTCAAAGTGCAGCGGTGTTTACTACCATGAACAATCCCAGTGATTTGACTTGACTGGGGTCCTGAAAACAATGGACATTAAGCCTTTTACTATGCATTGTTGCAGGACTGAGCCTTATGTTGAGAGAGTAGAATAACAGTCCTTGTAATAATACATAGTGTGAAATTTGGTTTTTGTTTATCAAGGAGGAGAGGCCTAGAACTGGAATAGCATTAAAGATTTTTTGTGTATAAGCTTCTTTTTGTCATGACTACTGAAGATTAAACTGGGTAAATTACCGAAGGGTCTATTAGTTCTCAATAATAGTTACAAATCTGCACACAAGGTTGCAGATGTATATTAACTACCTTTTTCCATATACCCAATTCAAAACAGGAACACATCCCACTCCTGAATGTCAGTCAACAACATATTTTAAGAGCACGCAGGTGACACCTGGGAACTCTGCTGTTTTTTCACACTGATATGATGTATTCTACTGGTTTTGGCTGGGATAGAGTTAATTTTCTTCCTAGTAGCTGGCATAGTGCTGTGTTTTGCATTTAGTACCAGAACACATGGATGGTTTAGTTGTTGCTGAGCAGGGCTTACACTGGTCAAGGACTTTTCAGCTTCCCCTGCTCTGCTAGGGGCACAAGAAGCTGGGAGGGGGCACAGGCAGGACAGCTGACCCCAAATGGCCACAGGGCTATTCCAGACCATAGGACATCATGCTCACTATATAAACTGTGGGGAGTTGGCTGGGGAGCAGCGATCGCTGCTTGTGGATGGGCTGGGCATCGGTCAGCAGGTGGTGAGCAATTGCATCACTTGTTTTCTATTATTATTGTTGTTATTATTATTATCCTCAGCTGTTTTATTAAACTGTCTTTATCTCAGGCCACAGGTTTTACTTATTTTTCCCTACTCTCTCCCCTACGCCACTGGGGAGGAGGGAGTGAGCCAGTGGCTCTGTGGTGCTCAGCTGCTTGCCAGGTTAAACCACAACATGTGTATCTTTTAACCTGTAGCCAATTTTTTGGCTAAACTCAGGGTGTATCTTCACCCTCCTTTTTCTTATCTGCTTCTTAGCCCTGCTCCCCACCTTTGTGCACTGGTTGTTGTAAATGCATTGCTTACTTTGCTTTGAATGCAGAAGGTGCATTTTTCAAGGTGACATAAAGGGAGTGTTTCATGCAGATTCAAGGAAATGGCTTGAGAGGAAGGAACAGGGCAGAAAGAATGACCACAATCCTGGGCTTCAGGAGATAAGACTTTGGCCCATTCATGGATCAGCTTGGAAGACTACTTTGGCATACAGTCCTGGGGAGAAGAGGGATCCAAGAGAGCTCACTGGTATTCAAAGATCACCTTCTTCCAGCCCAAGAAATGTCCATCCAGACAGGCAGGAAACCAAGGACAGACAGCAAGAGGCCTGCACGGATGAGCAAAAGCTCAGTATGCAGGAGTTGAAAGCAGGGGCAGGTGACCCAAGAGGAATATAAAGATGGTGTCCAGTCAGGTAGGGATGGGGTTAAGAAAGCCAAGGTCAATGTGGAGTTGAAACTGGTGAGGGCAAAAAGAAAGTTTTCTACATGTGTATAAACAGCAAAAGGAAGACCATGGAAAATGTGGGTTTACTGCTGAATGTGGCAGAGATCATAGTGACAGTGAATATGGAAAAGGCTAAGGAACTCAACTCCATCTTCACCTTAGACTTTTCTGCTAACACTGGCCTTGGGGAAGCCCAGGTCCCTGAGAGGAGAGCGTGGTGCCTGCCAGCCTCAGCCCTTCTCTGATTCTGTGCAGGGTGGTCCTGCTGCCCTTGCTGCAAGTGAGAAGTGTCACAGAGCTTCAGGCTTCTATTATCTATTCTCTCTCTATTATATTTTGCTGCAGTAGCCATGAACAACTGTATCTTGAGTCAGGGTAAATATTTCTTTGGGAAGGACCACTCAGGAATTTTTATAGCTGTAGGTTTGTAAGCTGTATTACGAGAAACTGTCTAGTAGTCCAGTTATATTTAGTGTAACATTTTTAACAATTTCATGGTTTTGTCACCCATGTGGACATTTAGATAATTTGCACTTACTCATGAGACATATTCTGAAACTTTTCTAACATTTTAAACCTAGATATGTATATTATGATTTCAGAATTATTTGATGAACCTAAAACTTCTATTTTTGCATTGGATGTACAAGTTGGAAATATACTCCAAAATCTGTTACTAAAGAGTATTTTTCAAATCCAACTAATTTGTTGTTAAAGACATGCTATTGACATTGAAGTAAAACATACAGGGAGTACACTGAGTTGTCTGTGTGATCTTAATCCATATAAGCATAATCTTTTACATCTCCTGAAATGTAACACTTCCAGTAAACAGTAATAAATTATTAGTAGTAATAGCTATTTTCACAGTTTTACTTGATTTAAAAAAAAATGTATATACAAAGCTGTATATACACATGTGTATGCATACATAGACTTTTTGTATAATTAATTAGGCAAATATAGCTAGACCAATACCTAAATGACTAATTTTTCTAGAGATTCCAGTTTCATTGTAATATTGGGAGTTCTGAGCAGGGATTGTGTTATACCGTGCTGATCATAGCAGTAATCCCATGGGTAACTTAAGAATAAAAGGTAACACATAATAGCACATAATTCTAGTAATTGTTTTTAACTTCTTAAACCAAACAGTATGCATCTAGATTTTACCAGGCACTGTACTGCTCAGAACAATTACATTAGAACTATTAACATGTTCCTATGAATTTTGTGTGCTACAACTTCAATTACACTATTTTTATTCATTGATAGCTAGAAATATGACATTTTAATCATAACATAAATAATAATATAACGTGATAATTTAAGACCAAAATAAACCTCGCTACAGCCTCCTTTAAGGCAGTTGTAGAGGGTGATAAGAGAGCCTCCTCCAGGCTGAACAAGCCCAATTTCCTCAGCTGCTCCCCATTAGCCTTGTGCTCTGGACCCTTCACCAGCTTTGTTGCCTTTCTCTGGACATGCTCTAGCCCCTCAATGTCCTTCCTGGAATGAGGGGCCCAAAACTGAACACGGTACTCAAGGTGTGGCCTCACCAGTGCCGAGTACAGGGGCACGATCACTTCCCTACTCCTGCTGGCCACACCATTCCTGACACAAGCCAGGATGCCATTGGCCTTCTTGGCCACCTGGGCACACTGCTGGCTCATATTCAGCCGGCTGTCAACCAACACCCCCAGGTCCTTTTCTTCCGGGCAGCTTTCCAGCCACTCTTCCCCAAACCTGTAGCATTGCAAGGGGTTGTTGTCACTCAAGTCAGGACCAAAGACTTAGCCTTGTTAAACCTCATACAATCGGCCTGGGTCCTTCTGTGCAGCCTATCCAGGTCCCTCTGTACAAACTTTCTAGCCTCAATCAGATTAATGCTCCCACCCAACTTGGTATTATCTGCAAACTTACTGAGGGTGTACTTGATCCCCTCCTCCAGATAATTGATAAAGTTATTAAATGGAACTGGCCCCAGTACTGAGCCCTGGGAAACACCACTTCTGACTGGCCACCAACTGGATTTAACTCCATTCACCACAACTCTTTGGGCCAGCTTTTTACCCAGCAAAGTGTACACATGTCCAAGCCGTGAGCAGCCACTTTCTCCAGGAGAATGCTGTGGGAGACAGTGTCAAAGCCTTTGCTGAAGTCCAGGTAGACAACACAGCCTTTCCCTCATCCACTAAGCGGATCACCTTGTCATAGAAGGAGATCAGGCAGGTCAAGCAGGACCTGCCTTTCATGAACCCATGCTGACTGGGCCTGATGGCTTGGTTGTCCTGAATGTGCTGCATGATAGCATTCAAGATGAACTGCTCCATAACCTTCCCCAGCACTGATGTCAGACTAACAGGCCTGTAGTTCCCTGGATCCTCCTTCTGGCCCTTCTTGTAGGTGGGCATCACATTTGCCAAACTCCAGTCAACTGGGACATCACCACTTAGCCAGGACTGCTGATAAATGATTGAAACTGGCTTGGTGAGTACTTCTGCCAGCTCCCTCAGTACCCTTGGGTGGACCCCATCCAGCCCCATGGATTATGTCTGATTGGCTGAATAGGTTGCTAACCATTTCCCCTTGGATTATGGGGGCTTCCTTCTGCTCCCTGTCTTCCAGCTCAGAGGGCTGGGTACCCTGAGAACAACTGGTTGTGCCATTAAAGACTGAGGCAAAGGAGGCATTAAGTACCTCAGCCTTTTCCTCGTCCTTTGTGGCTGTGTTTCTCCTGCATCCAATAAAGGATGAAGATTCTCCTTAGCCCTCTTGTTGTTGCTAATGTATTTCTAGAAACACTTTTTATTGTCTTTTATGGCAGTAGCCAGATTAAGTTCTAGTTGGGCTTTGGCCCTTGTAATTTTCTCCTTGCATAAGCTCACGGCATCCTTGTAGTCCTCCTGAGTTGCCTGCCTCTTCTTCCAAAGGTCATAAACTCTTTTTTTTTTCCTGGGTTCCAGTCAAAGCTCTCTGTTCAGCCAGGCTGGCCTTCTTCCATGCTGGCTTGTCTTTAGGGGACCGCCTGCTCCTGTGCCTTTCAATGCTAAAAGAGGACATAGAAGAAAGGTGAAAGACTTTATACCAGGGCCTGTAGTGAAAGGACAAAGGGCAATGGTTTTAAATTGAAAGAAGGTAGATTTAGATTGGACATAAGGAAGAAATATTTTATGAAGAGGGTGGTTACACACTGGAACATGTTGCCCAGAGAAGCTGTGGATGCCCCCTCCCTGGAAGTGTTCAAGGCCAGGTTGGATGGGGCTTTGAACAACCTGATCTAGTGGAAGGTGTCACTGCTCATGGCTGGGGGATGTGACTAGATAACTTTGAAGGTCCCCTCCAATCCAAACCATTCTATGATTCTGTGATACCCTCATGTGCTTTCACACCTGTGTGATTTCAGAGCACCCTCTTATTGGCTGCCCATTTCCTTTGGACTAGGAAGTGCTTATACGTAAAAATATATACATTTTTGTATATGTGTATATGTGTATACATATACATTATATGTATAAACTATTGTACAAGTATATATTTTTTCTTTGTACATAGATATATTTTATGTGTGTATTTATTAATGCTAATGTATAATGTATTTATGCATATATTGAAATATGTAAATTAAGTATCTGTACAGAGAAAAGTGTAGGAATAAAGTGTATAAAGCATTATTTAGCAAGAGCTGATAAAACTCTATGAGAAGGGCAAAGCTGAAGTGACGGGGGTGGCTCTGCTCCTTGGTTGGGAAACAGACCATGCCAGCAGGTCTGCTCTGCGCTTGTGCTCAGGGAGGTGAGATGAGTGGATAACCTTCACTGCAGCACAAAGTCATTCTTTGGACTGATAGCCAACAGGCTCAACTTACTCTGAAAACACTCAATAAGGCTTTTTTTCTATTAACTTCCTTAGTTTTCCATCAAGGCCCCTTGCCTTCAAACCTCAAACAGATACTAACTTTTAATGCTGAGACTTCCAGCAGCAATTTTCAGGTGCCAAGCAGCAAGGCAGAGTTAGGAACATACACCAGCCACCTGCCATAATGATGAGTGGTGATATAAACATATAAGCCTGACATTGTACAAAGGGAACAAGAAGGTGCAGAAAATGATTGGGGACCATTTCATGAAAGTTAGTGGTGACTGGCTTTCTCACTGGAAAAAATAAGCCACCATAAAAACCACCCACCCAACCTATAAAAAACAAGTGAGGGGGGGAATGATACTGTCCTTTTCAAAAATTTATAATTTAAAAAAGTGTTTTCCTTTAGAAACAGCAGGAAGGGATTCATTTACTCCTGACATAAGACTTATTTTAAGGCTTTGTAATATTTTTAATAGTTACAGCTTCAAAAGACAGGTGTCTGCCTGTCCATATCATCAATCCAATATAAGTGCAATAACATTTAAATGTCAAAACATTTCTTGCTTTCTTATTTTCTAGTTCTGGGATCTGTAGCTACAACTACAGCAGGAAAGGCCAGACTTTGCCAAAAGGGGATATAAAATTATTGTGCTTTTTTTATAGTGATTAGTAATTCCTGGTCTAATAAATAACAAAAAGTGCATGTCAGGATTTAGATCTAATCCTAAAGTGGCTTTTTGGATCTCCTTTTCACATTTTAGAAGATTTCCGATAACTATGTGGCTTTAAGGTTACATTAAGCTTTTCTTAAAGCTCTTGTTATTTTTCCTATCTTTGTTTCTTCCTTCAGAGTTAATGACTAAATATGTACAATACAATTATACTGTTTTCTTATACTCCTGTAATCTAAATGATTAAACCGATCTTTTCTATCATTGTTACATGCAGATTATGTAGAGGCAGTCTGTACTCTGGAAGCTTATTTTATTTTCTATTATTATATCTATTAAAATGATTTTTTTTTTTTTATTTCTAACAACACGCAGGCTGTTGGCCGAAGCTTTAACTAGAAGACATGATTCAGTTGTTGACCATTAGACATGGACTGGCAAGCCAAAGTGTGGGCTGACTGTGTTTGTGATGATGAGACATCTCGTGGCTTGCAGAGGCTTTCCTGTCACTTGGCTCGTCATTATCCACTGGCCTGCGCTCTCCTGCTCTCTGTTCTGCTGCACGCTGAGCCACATTCCTGGGAGTACTACTCCCCACAAAATAGGAGCTGATATCTGGCTAGAACCATATGAAGTAAAGATTAATATGAAGATGAAAAGATAAGAATGCTGTGAAAATGCTTAAAGCATGTGAAAGGCTTATACAGAGAGGCTATTCCAAAGAGAGACACCAAGGAGAAGGGAAGACTAGAGAAATGCTCCCACCACCTTGCTGGTATTTAGAATCCAGCTGGTGGGAGCACAAATTCAGGGAACTTTTACCATTTCTCACTGTAATAGAGGCTCCACTGTTACTAAAATCGAATTTTTGCTGCAGAAATATCCCTTCCTTCCCCCCTTTATTTTTACTTCAGTCTCCTGAAATCCAGTCTAATCAAGACAATCATAAAATGGAGCAAGTTTTAAGGCTTCTTTAGCTGGACTCTGCAGAGTGCTATGGAAGACACCTCGAGGCACTACTATATAAAGGTAACTTTAGGCTAATGCCTTCATATAGCATTTTCTGTAAGCTGTAATGTCTGATGAGGTTTGACTCTTCATTCTTTTAGGAGAGTCATGTTTTTACAGTCAGAAGGTTGATATAGTGATGCCATCAGCTTCTGAATAATTGCTGAGAATTTTAGACACCACCAGAATTACCATTTGTTCAATTATTTACAATTCTTGTAAGTGAAAAATAGGAATTTACTATAAGATAGCTCTGCATCCAATATAAGCGGACACTAACATAGGTGGATGAAGGTTGTAATGTAGCAAAGAAAGTCTCAAGGTTTTCACAACTATGTTCAAGCAGAGGAAGAAGGGTGACTGGCTGGCTGGAGCCAGCAAACAGTCCCAGAAAAATGTTCAGTAATTCCTATAATTACGTGAGAACCTATACAGAAGACGGCTATCACCATTGAGAAATAACATGCCCCCTTTCTTGCTCTCCTTTGAGAAAAGTTGTTGTTTCTAGTTGCCAGTACTTCCACATTATACATATATAAACACCACTTTTGGTGTATTTATCTGCAGACCTCTTCTCTGATGCAAAAAGATGGTTCTAGCTATGTTTTATGAATATGCTTGGTATTACAGAGGAAGAAGTCTTTGGCAAAGCCTTAGGCACTGCCTCTCTTCCAAAAAGGATCAGTAATACCCATCACTACTATTTCCTGTAGGAAAGATGTGCATGTATTAATGTTCTACAATATCTTTAGCCTATTCAGCTAATAACTGCATCCATAAGATCTGAACAAAGTAGCTGTACCTTAAATTTTTCAGCTACCTCGTTTTTAAATATTTTTTTTTCACATCTTGTTCCTCCATTTCCAGGACTATCCCTTCTGTGGGAGATTTGAGTTCAAGTCTTTTGGAATAACACTTCCCTGGACAGATCTCTTGATCTCTTTATGCCTCAGTTTCCCTGACTATGGAACTGAGAAAAAAAAGTATTTGTAATTTGGCATGCAGATAGAAAATACTATGTAAATTAATCTGGTTGATTAGTCTTCAGTCTTTCATTCTCTGACAGTCAGTGTTGCTGTTAATTCGATGCTTTCTACTTGCATTTTCATCTTGGACACCCTAATTGCATAAAGATGGCATCCTCTGCTGGTTTAGACAAGAAAGGATCTTCCATCTGGAAGAACACAATTCAGACACCATACCATCAAACTGGCTTTCTCTTTATGTATAAGCCATCATTTTTCATTCAGTCATTTTGTAGTTTCCTGTTTGACATTGAGATATCGCTTATTTCCTCTGCTAAAGTACACTAGAATTTAATTTTATTTTTGTCCTGGTTTCGGCTGGGATAGAGTTGATTTTCTTCATAGTGGCTTGCATAGCGCTGTGTTTTGGATTCAGTACTAGGAGAATGTTCATGTTGATGTTTTTAATTGTTGCTGAGTAGTGCTTACACCAGTCAAGGACTTCTCAGCTCTCAGCTCTGCCAGGTGCACAAGAAGCTGGGAGGGGACACAGCCAGAACAGCTGACCCCAAATGGCCAAAGGGATATTCCACACCATAGGACATCATGCTCAGTATGGAGGAAGAAAAAGAAAAGGGGGGATGTTTGGAGTGATGGCGTTTGTCTTCCCAAGTCACCGTTACACGTGATGGAGCCCTGCTTTCCTGGGGATGGTTGAGCACCTGCCTGCCCATGCGAAGTGGTGATTGAATTCCTTGTTTTGCTTTGCTTGCATGTGAGGCTTTTGCTTTCCCTATTGAACTGCCTTTATCTCAACCCATGAGTTTTCTCACTTTTACCCTTCTTATTCTCTCCCCCATCCCATTGAGGGGGTAAATGAGCAAGCGTCTGTATGGTGTTCAGTTGCCAGCCAGGGTTAAACCACGGCAATTTTGTGATACCTTTTGAGACCAACCATTACACAGAGTTGAAGTCTCTGAATTCCCCTTTGCTAGTTTGCAGGATTGCATAAAAACTGGTGTAAGTAACTTAGCAGCCCATTGGCCTCTTGTTTAACCAACTGTAAAATCATTTATTATTTTAATTGAGTCAGAAATGAGACGTTCTTCTATATTCAAGGATGGTGACTTTCCTTTATCTTCCTGAAGTGTCAGATTTAAGCTTTTTTTATCTCAGGAAGACATAAGGTGATTTTGTAGCTGTTTTTATAGGCCTGGTCCTATTCCTATTCAAATGAATATCAAACTCTTTGGGTCCCTACCTGCATTAGCTGAAGGCTGATATGAAATCCATATCCCTTGCTCTTGCTGACTGATTGATGAGTCTGGCTGCTAGTACAGACACCCAGATCTGACACTAACTATTCCTTCTCATAGTGTTGACAGAGCTCTAACATTTCTGTGCTTCAACATGCCCCTCTACATCATCTGAGGCAGTGCCGATCTGATGGAGGGTCCATAGGATGCTGGTGCAAAATCTTGTGGAAATCTCTTCCTTCTTGTTTCCAGCTTGTAGAAGACCACCAATTTCTGCATTCGCTCTCACACTTGACTACCTGGTTCAGTGCAGTTTGGACATAAAGAGTTTCTCAAGAAATAAAAGTAAAAAAATAACCTATTTTTGTCCTAGTGAAATCTGACTGCTGACACCAGACATGTTTTTCTTTCCCTCCTCTCATTTTTTAGTCTAACTCCTGCTGCTGCAGAGAGGGAGCTTTTTAATCCTCATGGAGCTGTTTCTATCAGGCTCTGGAAACAAGCAGCGGTGGTCTCATGCTGATCACCTCTTGCAGGGTGGTCAGCAATCTCAGAGATCACTGGGATTACACTGAGCATGAGGGATTATTTTACTTTTATTACAACCACAAGTCAAAAAATGATGCAAATGTGGAAGCTGTTTCATAATGGCAAGGGGTGAGCTATGCCAGGAAGGTGGAGAGACCTGCTATGCTGTATCACAAAAGAGCAGCAATACTTGAAGTCTTGTGGGGAAGGGAAAAAATTGCCTTGCTACATCCAGTAGTACAATGCATCTATTACAGCATATTCTTTAATCTCTCTAACCATAAACTACTGTGGCTGCAACAAAATGACAAACCAGCTGCTGAACGAAGTCTTGCTGATAATATGAATCCTGAGGGCAAGGTTCATGGGAGCTTTTCACGCGCTAAGAGTCCCAGGCTCTCACTGTGCCTTCATCTTTCAAGTCTGCCTACCTGTAAGTGATCTAGGACAAACACAAGTATCATGCTGTGGTGGTTTGACCCTGGCTGGATGCCAGGGGCCCACCAAAGCTGCTCTATCACTCCCCTCTAACCGGACAGAGGGGAGAAAAGTAAATCAAAAGGCTCGTGGGTTGAGATAAGGGCAGGGAGAGATCATTTTATCAGTTACCATCACGGGCAAAACAGACTCAACTTGAAAAAATAATTTATTATCAATCAAAATCAGAGAAGGAGAGGAGAAAAACTGCTAGATCTTAAAAACCTTCCCCCCCCCCCCCCCCCTTCTTCTCTGGGCTCAACTTTGCTCCCAGTTCTTCTACCTAGTCCCCCCAGTGGCACAGGGGGACGGGGATGGGGATTGAGGTCAATTCATCACATGTTGTCTCTGCCGCTTCTTCTTCCAAGGGAGAGGGCTCTTCCCCTGCTCCAACGTGGGGTCCCTCTCACGGCAGACAGTCCTCCATGAACTACTCCAATGTGAGTCCTTCCCACGGGCTACAGTTCTTCACAAACTGCTCCAGCATGTGTCCATAACTTCCACAGGGTGCAGTCCCTCAGGAGCAGACTGCTCCCGCATGGGTCTCCTGCAGGGTCACAAGTTCTGCCAGCAAACCTGCTTTGGCATGGGCTCCTCCCCCCACGGGTCTGCAAAGTCTTGCCAGGAACCTGATCTGGTGCAGGCTTCCCATGGGGTCACAGCCTCCTTCCTTTGGGCATCCACCCGCTCCAGCGTGGGGTCCTCCCCGGGCTGCAGGTGGGGATCTGCTCCCCCGTGGGCCCCCCTGGGCTGCAGGGGCACAGCCTGCCCCACCATGGGCTGCTCCAGGGGCTGCGGGGAATCTCTGCTCTGGCGCCTGGAGCCCCTCCTGCCCTCCTGCTGCACTGGCCTGGGGGGCTGCAGGGCTGTTTTCTCTTGCATCCTCTCACTTCTCTTCTCTCTCCAACTACCGAGCTGCAGCCGTTTTTTTTTCCTTCTTAAATATGTTATCCCAGAGGCGCTTCCACTGTCGCTGATTGGCTTGGCCTTGGCCAGCAGCGGACACAGGGAAAACTTCTGGCAGCTTCTCACAGAAGCCAGCCCTGTAGCCCCCCCACTACCAACACCTTGCCACAGAAACCCAATACACATGCCTTGTTTCACATAAAGATAGCCGAGGAACAAGAATTCATAAGAAAACATGCCTTTCAATTTACCTCCCCCTCTCCAGCTTGCATAAGCAAAGAATTGTGTTACTGTGTAATTGAATGTTTAAATGTTGTATCTTCCCTTTTTTTTTGTCTCTAAGCTATTGTCTCTCCTTTAAGCTATTTACATACAGGCTTCTTCTCCCAAGGTCATGGTTACCTGAGGTTACAGCTACAGAAAAGAGAATATTGATACCTAGCCAAAGAGTTGAAACCAGTATCATACATCTAGCAGTAGCTCATGGGTTTCTGACTGATCCCAGTAGCAGCTTGACATTGGTGGCAAGTTACTGATTCCCAAATAAAGGCCAAAGCACAGCAGTCCAGCCAGTCACATAGTCCTCTGGTTGCTAGCACCATTCTATAGTTAGTCCATAACCTGCTATGTAGTATCTCACCTCTGCTAAGAAGATGTGCTTGTGGTTAAGTGAGAAATAATAGAAAAAAATGTAGTGAAAGCATACAAACATGTACATAGGTCATGGACTTGTGAATATCATTCTTCTCCTAAGGAGGTGAACACTTTACTGTCCCAAAAAATTTTATGTTGATCTGAATACCCTGGAGTTCACTTAATACTGACAAAGTCCCAGTAGTTCAAATCCTTAGAAACATGGCTGATCTTTTACATCCAATGATTGCACCTGGGCCATATTGTCAGATGCTATAAAATTACGTGAGTAATGTGATTAATTTAGTAATTTCTCCCAATTAACTGCAGTGGAACTGAAATAAATCCATATTTCAAACTTTCCATATTTGTTGGTATTTTTACAGTTCCCAAGGTGCAAAATGCACAATTCCCATTTAAAGAAAATAGTACTGAGGAAAAGTGAAAATTTTTGAGAATTTGAGAATTTTGAAAATATGAACATGAAAAGTATAGAGCACTGTGAAAAGACTGTAAGGAACCCAATTTTATTGTTTTTTTCAGATCTTTTTTTCCCCAATACTGCATGATTCATAAAGACAAACCACTTTTTGTGACTTAATTTATACTTTAAAATGCTTTCATAGACAATACCTAGGGAAATGCTTTCAGAATTGTAGTCTAATGTATCTCATCTATGTGAGACCTTTTGCCCTTAATGTCCCAGGCAGCTGTAAGCCAAACCCAGCAGAAATCTCTTATATTCTGGTACAGATAAAACCCTTTCAACAGCACATCTGTACTGCTACTGTTATTAGTACCTTACCCAATAATGTAAAGGTTAGGTAGCTGACCTTTAGATATTTCTTATTATTGTTAGCTATTTCTTCCAAATTGGTTTGACCTTGTCTGACTGTCCAAAGGTTATCCTGAAGTACCTGAAGCACAGATTTCTTTCATGCTACCTGAAGTTGCAAAGTGGTTGTAATTTCAGGAATGGTCCTCTCTAATTTGATGCCACAAACCAAACCCAAGATATCATCAATAGCCAATTTTTTTCTTTACAGTATTTTGAACATTCTGTTTTGTAGTAGTGTGCTTTTAAGCTTTGACAGGAGATAAGAGAACACAAGAGATGGGCATGCCTTACTGTGAAACAATGCAGCTTGTTTTGAAAGGAGGTGGATCAGCAGAGCTATTTATTTAAGCCCACAGACCAGTTTGAACTAAAATCATTCACAATGGACATTAGAGAGATCCATCTTCCATTCTCTCTAGAAAAGACATTGCTGCTCTCTTTATTACAAAATCCTTATCTCCAGAAGTTTAGAATGCAGTAGGTTAAAAAGAATCCAAAAGAGGACATATTTTGGCACTGCTCTGTCTGAGGATAGGACTGTGAAGTTTAAAAGATCAAACAACAGGACATCTCTCCTCACACCAACAAGCAATGTGTGAGCAAGCAGGCCCCCAACCCCCCTGTTCTGTTTCAGAGCATTGGTAACACCATGGGGAGGAGAACAAGTAACTTATGGAACTGTTCATGTTACCAGAATCCCAGAAAATGAGCTTTTTTTTTTTTTTTTAAAGCTATATGTTTTGTTTGTGTGTGGGAGACATGTTCTATAACCTTAAAAATTGTTGTCACTTTGTGGTCAAACACAGAAGCACTGAAACTAAAATTCAGACACCTTGTACCCCCCAGAAGTCCTTGCATTTTATCCTCTCTTTAGTTCAATTCAAGTAAAAGAAGGTTGCTGTCACGAGCTTTTGCTATCAGCATTATGAAGTATGTGTGCTGTGGGAGGCAACCCACAGCCTGATTCCCAGACCTTCAGGACCAGGGAAGACTGGTGGCTCTGTGAAGCCCGTACAGCCTGGCCTCCCCTCTGCTGTGTACTCAGGTTTCTTCCCCAGATGGGATTTGGGATGCAGCTAGGGTATAATACAGAGAACCACAACAGAAAGATCTCAAATTGGAGCACATCTGCCCTGCAGTGCAGACACAGCTGCTGAAGGTCTACAAGATTTCCTGGCCCTGAAGGTGAGTACAGGGAAGCAGTGTTTGTAAATGCTGTTCAGTGAGTAATTAACCAAGGCTGCTAAGACACCTTCTTGTTTGACTGTTCATTTACTCTTATCTGGGAACTTGTCATCCTTTGCTGCAGAACCATTTTCTCCAGCCAGCCCACTGATTATGTCCCTCTCAGGTGAAAAGCTTGGGTGGGATTCACCGCTGCTCATTTCCTGCAGCAGAAACAGTTGGGAAGGTAGGCAGAAGAGTCTGTGAGTGCGATTGCTTTTGTTTATGCCATCTCAGGATCATCACGAGACTGACAGGACTTTAATCTTCTGCAGACCTTGTACAGTCAGGCAGTAGTCAGAAAACTGGAAAGCCTTTGGCAGATATTGCTCTCATCTGCGGATGCCTGCGTTACTGGGTAGAGCTCACAGTGTGCCCTGCAGTGGTGAGGATGGGAGGAGCAAAAGACTAAGCTGAACTATTTACAGGTAGTAATCTCAGTAGTAACAAAAGGTGAATTAAGGAATAGAGGTAAGAGCAGCAGTTACCTCCATTGGACCCTTCAGCCTCTTTATCTCTTGCCTCAGTTGTTTTTGTGCATTTCTCATATTGATGTCTCTGTCATAGGTTGCGTTCCACATCTGGGAATCAGCAACGGTCTTTGGCCTTAGAAACCAAAGATGTTGCTCCAGATTCCTACTTAAAATGATTTTTTTCCCTCCCCATCTTCACTCAGTCATCTTAACAAGGCCCAGGAACGATGAGTCTTCCTGACAAACAATTCCCCTTGGACCTCATCACAGTCTCATTGCTGGGTCCCTTTATCAGATCAGTAGCCCTAACCTATTCATCAATATAGCAGCAGCTAAGGAAATAACTAGAAATGTGTTCTTTTCCACCCCAGAATAAAAAAAGTAATATTTCAATAGTTTGCTGTGCTTGTACCCTTGGACATTTGACCAAAATGGAGAGGAAATTTAGGACTGAAAAAGGGCTCTGGTGTTTGGGGGTTTGACAGATGGCATATTACAATCTCCATAACCAAACCTCTTTATGTTCTACATTCACTTTTAAATGGCAGTCTCCACTTTTGCCATTTTACACCATCACATCAGAACAAATGTTCTAAAATACAATTTACTCTTTAATAAAGAAGAGAAGCATACAACACCCCTTTTCAGCTCACCTCATAGCTGGTACACAAGATATATTCTCATGTGTGCCAAAAAGAAGTAATTATAAATACCTTTGTTGTACAGCAGAAATAGCTAATTTCATCACATTGTTATGCAAAAAGAATGGAAATGTAACCTAAAGGTGTTATATATTAACGTTAGAAGGCTGCGGAAGAATAAAAGTTTTGCCCATATCCTAAACTGGAAATATACTAATAAAAATATTCCAGTGTGATTTCCATAACTAAGATGAGCTGTGCTAGCCATTTCAAGGTCTGTGCCGTTCATACTCTGAAGTTTGAGAGTTGGCTGGGTAGAGACATCATGGTAGTCTCTGCAACAAGGGTTACACCAGAGAAGCCAAAGAAGAGGGGCTATCACTGCTTCCTTGTTCTGCCAATCCTGAATAGGCCAGCCAGCACAACCATGTGGCAGAAGAGGGAAATAAGTTGATTTGGGAAAATAAACGGAATTTTCTTCCTTTGTGAATTAACTGATAAATGGCCAGACTTTAACACATCCCTCTACTGCACTTTACTCAGGACAGGTAATGAAGCACCATAACTGGCAAACACTTCTACAGTATACTTGAAGTATCGTGGACTGCAAACTCAATTTCACCCAATATACCTTCCTGAATAGTGGAAACTCATTTCATATTTTACAATATGTGTGTGTAGCTAAAATTACTCCAAATATCTGCTACTCTAAATTTCTCAACATTGTGCTTCATTTGCCATTGTCCTAGCTTGTTGCCGGGCTTTGTTATGCCATGTAAAGGTTTCCTGTGACCTATATAATTTTGTACCATCTGCAAACTTTGTCATCTTACTTTTCAGGAATCTCTCTCAACCACAATGCATCCTCTGTAAATCTGCATTTTAAAATCAAAACAAGTTAGATTTGGTGGAGAATCCAAATGACAGGTTTCAGTTCTACAACAAACACTGAATTCTATTTCATGAATTTCGGAACTTAATAAACCTTGCTAGTGAAAATGTTGCTCTAGACTGTTACACTCTTAAAATGGCTTCCAAAGGCTAGACAGTGTGCTTAATTATATTATCAATGTGTTAAAATAGTAATCATACACAGAGTGAGATAAGGTCACATTTCTGTTAATTTGCTAGAGAAGGTAAGGGACTTGCACATTTCTGTTTGGAAAGTGTTGCGTACCACCTGTCTCCCATGAAGACCCACCAGATGTAACTAGGATGATGATCTTTGTAGGTGCTCAGCAACAAGCATGGGATGGGAAGGAAAGTTAGACTAGTAAGGTGGCAGAAAAAAGTGATAAACTGTGCTGGAGGATGGATGTGCATCAGAAAAATATCAGGAAAGTTAGTCAGAAACAATGTTTTATCTAACACATTATCTTAAAACCACAGAAATTTTCATACTATTGGAGATGTCATAAAAGTAAAACAATAAAAAATGTTTGTGAGCTTTGGTCACTTAGTAGAAGACAAATCCATTTAAGAGCCCAGTAGCAGAGTGGAAATCCTTGTTAAGATTCCCAGTCCCACGAAGGAAGCCAATGATGCATGGACCTCAGCTTCTCTTGGCAGAAACAATTGCTCTCATCTAAATGGTAGAGTCTATGCTGCAGTTTCACTCTCTGTACTTGCTATGCCTATTTCGTAGGTAAAGAACATAATTTTCCAGAGATGTTAACCTAGCATTACCCACAAGCTCACTGATATTATATTGAGAGAGCGGAGAGGGAAGAAAAGACATCAGTTCAGGTGAGGAAGTCCTATATTGCTTAGTATTCCTAACACTCAGAGGGGCAGGCTATAGAGTCTTACATCAATTATATCAGCCTTGAAAAGAAGTGCAGTAAGAACAGGAATTTAGTTGTCTTTATCTGAACAATAATTCCAGATCTTAAGTCCTTCAGTCTTTCTGTGGTAAACTTTAATATACTTACTGTGTCTCTGCCTCATACTCCCATATAGACCAGATCGAATTTAACAAACATATACAAAGAATTACAGCTGACACTAATTTAATGTGCAGGAAGTTAATCCAATCACAGCTCTAAGGTAATGGAGATGATAAAAGTATGCAGATCTCTGAAGAAGTAAAGAGATTAAACGAGGTGACACAGTTCCTGTAACTGCTAGAAAGCACTAATCTGTAACTTCTAGAAAGCTGCAACAGTACTGGCTCTGGAGACTAAAGGGATTTTTGATAAACCAAGTAAGCATGGTAGCCTAGCTGGTCCTGCAACCCCTCAAGCTGCTAGCGTCCCTCATGAAAGACATTCAACAAATACTACCAAATACCCCTGTCCCCACATATATATACAATGCTGTCCACAGAGATCCTATGAACTTCCCTGAATTTCAGCTAACTGTAGAAAAGAAGTACAGCCAACCTTGTTTTGAATGTGAACCTTTAAAAGCGTGATAAAACCAAGTTGGTGGATCCCTGGAGAATACACGCCACAGATTTGAAAAACATTTGATTTAACATCTGTAGATGAAAGCGGTGGACTAGCAGTTCCCCAGAGAGGCTACTATGGCCAGCAGCTGATGGTAGCTAACAGGAGACTGCAGCTGGGGCCTTTGCTATCTGAGCCTGTAACAACCCTTCTCTGTAGGGCAGCAGGATTAAGGATAAGGCTGAGATAATGGAATTTGTGCATGCCTGGTCTGCTTGCTCCGCCTGACCAGAGCACTGATATCACTGTGACAGCTGCCTTCTCTACACTCTCCCCTTGCAGCAAATGGTGGGCCAGTCTGTCAGCTGCATATGTATGCTTAACAGTAACATATTGGCAATTAAGGAGAGAATGATTCACATTTGTACTGTATATGGGTAAATAGTTCATGAAATACACAAGCATGAACTGTAAGGTTTAGAGGAGTCTTGGTGCAATGCAGGGAGCTTTAGCAGTATTTGTTTTCCCTTTTACAAGAGGAAAAAGAAACATTTTGTTTGAATTTAGTTTGAAATTACCATATTTATTTTAATACTTGGAGTAGGTTAGTAATATTCACTACTTAGAATCTTGATTAAAGCAGAAATTCTGGCTGGGTAACTGTAATCAATAAGTAACCATTTATTAAAATAATAAAATACAGATGAAAGATGCTACATTTAAGCACTACCTTCTGAAAACCTCAGCCATGGATTCTATAGTTGTAATAAAAGTCTGAAGCACTTGTGGCATTATTCAACTCTAGACCAGGGTCAGGCTGGTGGCTTGCTACCATTTGGCACATAAGGGCTTGAGAAAACAATAACAAAACATTTCTTTGAAAAGTGGAGTTTGTTAAACAACCATTGTCATGGTAAGTCTGGAGAAATGGTACCTCAATCTCACATAAAATCTGTAAGAAAAACTTCAGATTTTTTTTTTTTTTCCTGAAGTGTTTTCCTCTCCTGTGGAGCTAGAGATTGGCTTGTGAAAACTGCTATATGTGCTCAGACACAAGGAAGAGACAGAAAGTGCTATTTTTATGTATCAAATAAACAGATGCTGGGATTAAAAAAAATATTTTATGGAAATTCTAAACCAAAAACAGATAGAGAAGAAGCTGGAGCAGCTACTTTTCAGGAGGAGGTGGTTCCTCCCCAGTGAGAACATCCATTGAAAGCATTTTAGGTCATCCTTCAGAAACAATTCACGATCCAGGTGAATTCAGCAAATCTCAAGGTCTAGACTCAGATCTGAGTCAGTTTGAGCTGCTAGATCCATTTGTGCAATTCCTGGTTTCTGTTCTTGATTTTAATCACACCGCTCCTTTCTCTGCTGTTTACTGGTCTCATTCGCTATCCAATTTCCAATTTGGAAAGACCAGGGAGAACATAACTATTTTTTTTTTCTTTACCCTATTCAGGATCACCATCTACAAAAAAGTGTGAAAAAGAAGAAATCCATTTTTAAGGGAAATTCCTGTTCTTAGCCCATTTCCCCCAAATATTTCTGCAGCGTAGTTTGCTCAGGTGCTGTAAGCATCTGAGGGAAAGCACATTGTGCCATGGTGTCAGTGGCAGCAGCAGGAGGTAGTGGTATTGCTACTGCTGTGCTGCCACTCCAGCTGCCAGCTGTGCTCTGCAGGAGGCATGCTGCTTGTCCCGACACTTTTTCTCATGGGAAAAAAAGCAGGAAGAGCTCCTGCTTCTTATCTGGGGAACTGGCAGGATATTTGGGGGGTCTATCTGTAGACTGGTGTCCCTGAAGATGGCAATAGCACATTTAGGATGCCCTGCCTATAAATCATTACTTGTAGCTCCATTGGCTCACTAGCTTTTAGTCCTTTGCGTAGCCCATGACAGTCACTCTTCCCTGATCTCGGTACAACTTTCAGCTCTACACTTCTGCTCAACTTTGTATTTTCAATTTTTTTTTTGCAGCCACTAATTACAGAGCAGTTACATTTCAGAAACTGACCTTCCAAGTGATGTGTCTTCTATATTTATTTGCTTATGATACTGTAATACACAAATTTTTCAGTCTTCCTTTTGCTGAAAAAATAAAAATGAAGTTAAATTGCATCTTAAAGAGTGTATCATTTAGGAAAGAATTTGCTCAGATCAATAGAGAAAAAAGCACTAGCTCTGGCAGCAGGAATAGGTACTTTTTAATGTACAGCTTGATGTTCACTGTGAGTTTTCAAAAACTAGGGGTACGTCAGTCTTGCTTAATGCTTCCCTGGACTGCGATACATACCCTCCCTGTTACAGATTAACGGAAGAACTATTTCTTTTTCTCTGAGGCTAACTATACCTAGTGCTCAGTGACCAGCTGTGAATGTGTTCTTGCAAAAATTAATACTGAGACCATGATCCTCATGTGTTGTGCAATGACCTACAAGGCTGTGCCATGTCATTGAGAGACACAGTTCATGGAGTTCAACTGGTTCATATTAAAACTGAATCAACACTAATTTTCAATAGAGTATTTACAGAAAGTCCTTGTACCTTTCAGCATTTCTTGCTACCAGTGTACTGAAGTCCTCATGGAGTATACATATTACATCCAGACACACGAATCGGGTTGCAGAACCAAAGGAATTAATTCTGCTTGGGCATCTCTACTACTACTTAATGTAGTTTTAGTAGAGAAAAAAAGTCATTTCTGCTTTAAACTTCCTAGCAAGCTTTTAAAGTATTTCAGGGGAAATGTAACATGATTTATTTGTATTGGTCAAGCCTATTTCTTCTTAAATGTTGTATTTTCTAGTGAACTAGCGTGTTCTTAGTTTCCCCAAGGAGCTTTCATGATCTCCCTCTTAAGGTTGTAAAGGTGTTGAAGACCTTTTACAGTTGTAATTCTTTCCTCATTCATCCCTACCTTTTTATTCTGTCATTTTTAAATTCTACAGTTCCTAGGTATGATACTGCAGAGCCAGAATATCACTGGCATTAAAAACTCATTTTTCACATTAAGCTTTTATAGTTTGTAAATATGCTCTTTGGTACCTGGCTTTTGATATTCACTGACTTCTTTTCAAGAGATCTATTGCATAGCAGTACAGTTCTCATTATTATTATCTTTTCTTGTGGTACATTCTGTCCCTTTCATGACTTGTCTTGCTCTGACTTTTTTTTAAGACAAAAAAAAAATAATTGACATTTAAGGACTATAAGATCTTGTTTGGTAGTGCAGGGTAGGACATTAGCTACAGAGGAACATCTCTCCTCATTTAATTAATTCTTTTCCTTGACATTCTGTCATCATGAGGCAAATTTGTCTGTGGTGCTTAACCTTTAAGTATGATACGAATTTTCAGAAAAGCCATGCAGTGGCCAAAAGCAACTGTACAAAACAACATCTAAACTCTCTTCCAACTTATTAATCAAATTATGAAAATAACCTTCTTCCTTTCTCTTTCCTTCTTTCTTCTCTCTCTCTCTGCATGTCCCTGTGTCTGTCGTCCCCTTCCTCCCCCCCACCGCCCCCCCCGGCCTCCATCTCCCCCCGCCCCCCTTGCAGATGGAGTGAGATGGAGGCAAAAATAATATAGTTTATTGGTGTAAAACTGAGTTAACAAAGTTCAATGGAAAATGCGACAATAGTTTATGAGATTTGATGGCAAAGTACACTTGGTTATTTACTGCACAGAGGACAGGGTCAGACAAAGCTGTCAGGGAGACCCTCTTGTTGAGTCATGAGGTTCAGAAAAGATCCCCTTGCTTTCTAAACTTCCTCAGAGAGGAGTCTAGGTGCGGCTGGATCCAGTCCTGGTCCCAGACTTGGTCAATGGTTTATGTCTAAAGGATTATATATGTGCAATTAATCCTTTATGTCACTTAGCTAAGATTTCAAAGTTAGCATGCTGTTAGCCACTTACTGAGAATCTGTTGCGGTAGGGAATATCTCAACCTCGAGGAGTAACCTTGAGAGGTGTCCCTGCTCAAGGGGAGATCCTGGCGTGCAGCCCTCTGCCGTGCAGGAGAGCTCAAAGGGCTCTTGGGCTGCTCGCTATTGATGGGGGTAAGAGAATTGTCTCATAGTCATATTTGCATACTGACCACTGTGCTTAGGTAGGCACATTCCACAATAGCCCTTGGATATTATATTGTTATCTGTCTCCCCCCACATCCATTGGGTGCATCCTTCATGACCAGACACACCTATCACCACCGACACAGGTGATTATCACTTGAAAGAGGTCAAGGGAGGGGGAGTTGGAGGGGAGGGGGGAGCACACCGTCACCCCCCTAGTGTCTTTCTCCTGGAAGAGTCGGAAGGATTAACAAACCATACAGTGTGTAGTCTGTCCGTGACACTCTGAGGAGACAACTTCTTTAGCATGACTGGCTCCGTGATAGACTTGTGCTGAACAGACTCATGCTGACCAGTCCCACATTGCTGGTGAAACTCTCACAGCATGCGGGGCTTTGCTTTTCTCCAGATGGTGGAGAAAGATTTTTTGGTTTTCATTGTGGTTTATCTTCTTTGATACAACATAGATGACTTCTGAAAGACCCTTGAAATAAAGGCATGACTTGATCAGAAAGATGAGCACAAATTAATTGGGTTTTTTTGTTTTGCACAGGTTGTTTGCATGCTGCAGCCAAGTTTAGGATGCCGTTGTGGGTACACCTACTGTCTGTGCCCCAAAAGGTGTCATTTTAAATTAAATGTGAGGGCAAAGGATGCAAAGTACAGCCTTTTTACAGAGGCATAAAAGTCCATAAGCTTTACAAAAGCATCCTCTTTCTGCTATTCTGTTGAACTCACTGCTTTAGAGGCTTCCAGGCCCCACAAAACCTCTACATCACAGTAACTTGACTCATTTGAATTGTTCACATCAGTGCTGCTTTTCATATAAATATTTGTTTAAGAGGTTATACCACATTATTTACAAAACATAACCATGAAAGTGTGTCTTAGAAAGATAGCAAGAGTATGCTTTTCGTATGTCCTCATTTTACTTTATCTGTTTACAGTATTTCTGCTGCCTTTTTTTTTAATTCCTTATGGTCCAGACTTCTACCAATTCTGATTTAGCTCAACCAAAGTGACACTTGCTCTTCCCTCCTTTTACTGCTCATTGTGGTATTTTAAAAATAGGAAAAGGAAAGTGAAAATGTTGTGCTCTCTTTTGTTGCCACTTCAAGGACCCTTACCAATATGAAGCACTGACTGATGAGGAACAAAGTGCTGTCAAAAGCACTAAATATATCAACAGAGCTCAAGAGAAGTATACTTATTTCTTCTGATAATTTTAGATTTTATTATTCTTAGCTCATATTCCTGATATTGGAAGATAACAGTATACTTAGGTAGTATTTTTCTCAATTGTATGTCTTTAACATTCAGGAAAAAAATAGTGATGAGATAGTGAAGACTAAATGAGATGAAATCCTTTATATTCAGGCCATTTTGAGTAGTGCCTTACTTTGACCCAGTGTTCTTACATCATTTTAGCCCTCTCTATCCCCATCCATTCACAGGGGGGAGAGAGATGGAGAAAGATGGGATGGCAGGCTTTCAGAGGGAGCGATGTATTTGTTATAGCTCAAAGTTTTCTTGTGAAAATGTCCAGTAAGACTAATAAATTGATTATGGAGAGAGAACAAAGATAATAATCAGATTGGTTGTAACTAAATGTTCAGTATTTCTCATGCCACAAATGCTACTGAAAACTACTCATGTGTCTTTGGAAAGTGAGATCCCCAAATTTTAATAGACACATAGGTCAATAGACATTGATAAAGAGTCCTATAACAGCTTTTTCTATTGAGAAGTGAAGATGCTGCCAGCATCTCAGGCCAGGCTGTCCATGGGAACACCCCAGGAAAGGTGCCTGAGGTATGGAGATGTGGTCTGTAACTGAGGCCATCTACATATCTTGGCTTTTTAGCTCAAATATTAGCATCTCCTGAGGCTAACTCATGAGGATCCTGATTCAGTACATGTGCTGGGTAAGACAGCAGCTGCCATGAAAACAGCAAAGGTTCCGTGGGGCTGTTGCAAACACACATTTTTTTGTAGGCTAGTAACAAAAGCTCATATATGAAGTATCCAGTAGTGGTACACTCTAGATGAGAAATAAACAACACAGATAATAATCTACAATCTTCCAAATAATAATCTAATAACCAATGGTGTTGAGGGGATAGAGAACCTTTTTTTGCTTTTTACTGTGTATGGGGTAGGGGGGTCCACAGTGGAAGGTTCAAATACGGATTTTCTCTAAACTAACAAAAATGGATTTGGGCATTTAAAAGGATTTTTGCTAGTGTTAAGGAGGGATTTTTTTTTAACATTATATATGTCATATTGTACTTATGTCAGTCCAGCACTGCCATATTGTACACTCTGTCTCAGACACTGCAAAACCTATGAGTACCTGGCCGTAAGAGATACCTGAATGTGTTTACACAAAAATAGGTGTTAAGTGCATTATGCAACTCAATACTGCAACTGACCCTGAGCAGCAGACACTGGGGTACGCACAAGGTCCTTTGTTTCCAGCAGGATCTGAGTTATCCCTGTAGGAGCCTAGAGCTATATAGCGAACTTCTACCTGACTAGAGGAAGGGTAGGAAGACGAACAGCAGTGGTGGGAAAGTAAACAAATTAAATGAAACATGGGAAAGCAGTAATGAAAAGTGGTTATTAAACAACTGCTGTCACCATATAATCCTTGCAAAAACTGCCCCTGATTTATCATTTCATAGAGACCTTGCAGACCAGTAATTACTGAAAGTTCTTACTTAATGAAGGTGAGAGCACATGGGAAAATTCTTGCTTATACTATTCCCACTGTCCCTCTCCTAGTGGAAACTTATGGCTGTGAATTCAGATATGAATCTCAGAGAGCTAGGTAAAAAGAACAGTTGAAAACAGATGGCAGCAGTTATAACTGGCATATTCCCAGTTGGTGGCTTTAGCATTTAGAAATGAGCATCTGTTCTTCTTCCCTATTGCAACGTGGTTTTAACTCAGAGGTGTTAAAAATACTTTGTTGTTGTGTTGATGTTTTATTCTTTTTTGGTGTTTACTTTATTTTATTTTGGTTTATTTTGGTGTTTTGGTGTTTGGTGTTTAAGGACTTATATCAAATGAAAAGTACAATGTTTAACTGTGTGGCAGGGGAATCAAAACAGAAATACAGGGCTCTGATGCAGAACCTGAGGTTGTAAAGTATAGGGGAGGAGGGGAAGAAGAAATTGTGTGGGTTTATCTTAATGCTGGAAAAAAGGGGTTATTGAAAGCTGAAGCTGCAGCAACATGAAGGTCCAACCTCTGTAACAGATTTCTGATGCCCTTTTTAAGCATCATCTCCCTTTTTTTACCGCTATTAATAAATTCTTGAGATTCAAGAAAAGAGTACTATATTTAACCATCTCACTGCTGCATGAGCTAAAAGCACTGAAAATTCCAGTTCTAGCTTCAGAGAGGATCAATATCAGTTTGAGGTTTATTCTTACTTTGCAGACAGTGGACTTTTAAATAGTGTGGAGCTAGGTGTCATTAAAACTGAAAACAAACCATTTCAGGTTAGGCATAGTTTATATTATCTATTGTTCCTAGCATAAGGTAAGATCTTGGTGAAATGTAAAAAGCATTCACAAACTAGATTTGTAAGACAACTCTATGAATATCTTTATCCATTTTTAGCCAGAAATGGCTATGACAGGTGACAACCTTAATTTATTGTGACTGTGCATAAAATCATGGCAATTATGCTTTTAAGCCTGAGCCTTTGCTATTGAGTCAGGATGAGAGCAAGGGTCCATCTGGGGGGATCTGGCCATGGGATTAATTCTTCAGGGCACAATTCTTTGCATATCTTTTGGAACATTAATGCCTATTATAGGGACAATGCTATAGGGTTTTTTGCTACAAGGTACTGAGAGTGAGCTTGCAGATCATGACAGAGGTAGATGGAATTATTTTTCTGATGCCAGACTTTTAAAAATGAAAGATCACAAGACAGAGTGATAGACAACTGACCATCTGCCTGAAGGATTCTCTCATCTAAGATATGTCAAGGCTCTGTTGCATTATGTATGCAATATTATCTCAAAATATATATTGAGAAGAGGGAGCAAATGAATTGTTTTAAACTGTGACACTTTCAAGATTATATTCCTGTCTCTATTTTTTTGAACCTCAGTGTGGTTTTTTTTGACTTTGCCAGTCTCTGGGCCACTCAAATCTGGTTCGAGTAGAAGCCAGATAATTAAAACTGAGTCCTGATAAAATAAAAAATGTGTAATTCGGTGGAATGGAATTGGAAGATGTGAATAGACCTGATGGTCATTGTTTAGGTTTAAAAGCTTCCGTCTCTTTTGTTTGTTCACTTCCAGGCCCAGAGATCTTGTTTAATCTTGAGCTGCTTGCAGAACAAAGTAATATAAAAGGTACAATTTTCTCTATTCTGATTAAACAAGAATACAAGTCTTTCATCAGATGGCATCCTTGGGAGTGTGATGAAAGTCTCTGATTCCTAGAGATGGGACTATTGGAATATGATGTCTGGGTAACTGCAAAATCTCACACTTCAGACTTTCCTAGGCCTTTGATGGATGGCTATAAGTGAAATGTTGAAGAGTGAGTTTTGACATAGGAGATGTTTTATTCATATTTCTCATGTAAACCAGTGTGTTTGGCTAATCCACCAGTAGCATATCTGTTGCACATGTTCCCAGGAATCAACTAATGGATATCTACTGAAACTGGAAATGTAAGTAAATAAAAACAAGCATGTCACCTTTTTTCATTAGAAATTCATGTTGAAGATTCTTGCTTCCCATCTATCCCTGGTTTCAGTATTTGAAAATTGATAATGTTTTCTGAGAATAATGCAGTGCATTGCTTGCCCAGTCCTGTAATTTTATTGCTTCCCTTACAAATTAACAGCCCTTGAGTTGCATGGTAATAAAGGTTTCCAAAAGAACTATTTTTATTAATTTAATTGAAAGAGGCTTACTGTACTTTTTGAACAGCATTTTTTTCTGTATCTGTCTCCTTCTTTCCTCCTATGAAAACAGAGATCCTTATGGAAATGTAAAAACGTTGTGAAAGTATTTAGTGAAGCATATTTTCTGAGAAGTACTTTGCTCATGTCAGTACAACTACACTAAGTTACTTTACTGGTCAGGTCATTAACATTCATGTCAATAATAGGTACTGAAAAAAGCCATCTATCAGCTTTATAATGTGATGTTTTGGTTTAACAGCTGTGATTCTCTGCCTCAGTATTCATGCACAAGTAGTCTGCACTGCACTTTTATGATCAAACATTTAGAGCACCAAATCTAGCCCAAACCACTCATACATGTTTATGTTGAACTTCATGAACGTGTGTTGCTAGTTGCGAATGCGTGTGTAAAGACCTGAGGCTGAGGTTGCTGCCTTGTGGCATTTTGCATTTAAAGGTATGGACAAACCAGACATATAGGGTATAATTCTGTCTTTTACCCTCAAAATTCTGTTATTTTGTGATGCATTTAGTGGACTGAACATAAAATTATAGTGGAGAAAGGCATGATCAGTAACAATCACTTACAAGTATGTCTCTGCGGTGCTTTATGTCTTATATTCTATGGAAGCCTGCCTTTAGTTTTTGTTCCAAAACCCTAAATTTGCTAACCAGTGTTCTTCTTTGTCAAACACTTCTGTCGATTCGGAAGAATGTAAACTACTTCTTTGGTCTGCATTGTGGCAACTTCACTGCATTTGTGTTGAATTTGTGTTTTATTATTTTTATAAAACCTGTGAACCTCTAAGGTATAATTATATATACAGTTTTATGCTGTTCTTAACTAATAAATAGAGCTGAATTAGCTGGTTGGAACCAAGCTTTTTGGTTTTGTTAAAAAATGTTTTTTGTGATTAAGTTAAGCTAGATGGAAGCAAACTTTTATAAAAAAGAGATGTTTACAAGAAGCTTGTATCCATTTATTTAATTTGGCTAGAAAACCAATTAAAATTGAACTAGTTCAATCTTCTGAGGGTTGGCAAGGCTCAAGGTGCATCACTAGTCTGAATTGTCCAACTGCCTCAACTGAAATGAAAAAAATGGTGTCTCTAATGGAAATTCTCAGCCCTGTAGATGTTTGCATCCTTCACCATTTGTGTGCTTTATATCACAGGCAGTAAGAATCAGCATTACAGGGTAAGGCTGATCTGCATACATACATATGAAGACTATAAGCAAACACCATTGTCAGCAGAAATGTAGTCCTGGACCTTTAGCCTGCCACCTGGATTTCCACCTGATGGTAATATAGATAACTTTCTGTGTGTATTGATCATGACAATGGACCAAGGCCATGCTTTGGGGTCATGTTATAATTTCATTTTGCAATTGTAGGGATGTGGTACTTAACCAAAATCAGGTTATGAAGATCTTGACTCTTTTGCATAGCCCACGCTATCAGCATAATGGGATGATCTAGCTGTTTATGTCCAGAGCCAGCATTTTGTCTATCATAGCGATATAATCATTATTATCACGGTTTCCAGATCTATCTTTTCTTTCATGTCACAGGTAGCACTATGACAGCCCCATCTCTCCACAAATTGCAATAGCCATTGGAGAGAAAGCAAGACATAAAATGAAGACATAAAAATCACTATCATTAAGTGATCATTAGTGTCTGTAAGTGATAACAGGAACATTTCAAAAACAGAACTAAGTAACCATGCTGTATATTTGAGTGACTCTCCAGAATACTGATATAAATCATTGGGCAAGTTCCTGCTTGTTTCTGCAGGAGTAAGTGCATGTGAGAGAATATGTGTTTCAGTGTATATATGAGCATGTGCATAGAACTAAGCAAACAATTTGAAATAAATTATTATATGGATCTAAGTAGGTTTTTTTGTGTTCATGTCTATGAACAAATTGCACACATTTATAACTGTTGATATGGAAAATTCAAAACACTACTTAACAGTGGTTAGTGACTTTATGATACTGTTTCAACCATTGACTGGAAGGGTTAAATTGTTAAAATCAGATTGTTGATATGAATGTTTATGCAAAGTGCATTTGATCTCTGTGGCTATCCAAACAAGTCATTCTCATATTTGCATATGCTATGTACTGGCAGAATCCATTTGGATTAGTCTGCACCAAGACAGAAAATAATAACTGTCAGTACAGAGTGGTGTTGTGACAATCTTATCCTTGAGAGTCTTTCAGATGGGTAACCTTGATTCCCTCTGCTTTCTCTCCCCACATGTGCAAGTTCGGCCACTGGAATCCCTGGCCAGTGCAGCCCAATTAGGATGCTAAATAGAATTAGGAAGCAGCTGCTTTCTGTTCATCACAGACTTGCAAATGGCATAAATGCTCCAAGAGATATATGCATGTCTATAGTTATAAATTGTACTGAATCTGTTCTGCCACCGACATAGTGACTGAGGTGTCCAAAGGCCTTATAGGACCCTCCTTCTTGATAAGGTTTTTTTCTGTCTCATGCTCATATGCACACTAGTACCTGTGCGAAGCAACGTTAAAGCTAGCCCCAGTGAGACTGGGGGCTGATTTCTGAGGATCCACCTTTAAGATGAGAATTTTTACTGATAGTCTTTGAAAAAGGTTACAGAAGGAATGTCAAAAGAAAAGATGTGAAATAGTAAGCAAGATTTGATGCTCTGACATAACAAAAAACTTCTCTCAAAGTCCCTGCTGTAAAAGCTTTGAACAGTTGCTCTTTAGGCTTGTCCCTCAAATTCCCAAATTCAGGGGTGTTAGGCTGACAGATAGGCTGACATGTCACTTTGTCCTGGTATGCCTAATTGTTTGTTTGCATCATAATTGGAGTGAGATGACATTCACAGTGGTGGACCCATGACGCAATTCCTGTGTAGGCAGAGCTTTGTATGAATTGACCTCCCGGAGGTAGCTCCTGTGGTCCCTGTAATATATCTCAGGCTAGGTTATGAAGAATATTGATATTTCCATCTTATTCTGCACATCTTGGTTCTGTGGCAATTATTCTCATGAGAGTACCCAAAGAGATTGGATTGGTGGGAATGTGGGTATGTGAAGCAAATTTTCTGAAATCAGTCTTTTATTTTCAGTCACAAACAGAGCAGTCCTTTGGTACTTTCTCGGTGTAGGGATATATATATTTCCTTTCTCTACTAGAAATGCCCAGTAACTCCATTAATTTTTATTCCTGGATTTTCATGTACCATTTAACACAAGAGGACTAGTGTACCTTTGCTAATATTTAGACCTATTTGATATAATTATATTAGTATCTTTTCTTTTTTTTAAAAAATGTCCTTATAGTGATATATCTATCTATCTATCTATATCTGTCTGGAGACATCATGGTAGATCTTCTAAGATGTAGAGTAGCCTCTAGAGATGCATGCTTTTGCTTGTCTGACCATGAAGTCTGTTTTTTGTATCAGAATAATCATTTAGTCCTTCTAATTCCATCATGCCTCAAAGAAAACAGTCCTTGTTGGGTTTTTTTGTGGTTACCAATCCATGTTAAGACACACAAGAAAAAGGAATTACAGGGAGACAAGTGGTTTGAAACCCACAAAGGGTTTTGACTAGGAGCCAAAAGAAAAAGCTATTTCTTCACCAGTAAAATCAAAATTCAGGCTGCTAAAGAAGAAACATACAGTGCTTGGGCTTGTTTGCATTTTTTATTTATTTGGTTGGTTTATTTCCAAGGAAAATTTGATAGAATCTAAGACAGAATTTTCCATTATTCATTGTCTGGGCTTAATACAAACTTTTAATAGAGCTCATGTGTTAAATATGGATGAAAAGGACTTCATGTAGTAAAGTTGATTCAGAGATTACATTATTTCATAGCTGCAAAAAGGGATCCACAATAAGATGTCAGTATTAACCTGTATGTTATTTGCTATATGGTCAGATTTAGATATCTTCTGAAATTGGTCAGAGTAATTTTAGACTGTTGGTTTTCTCTTTTGAAGGCCTTTTATGGCATTCATTATCATTGTGCTATGCAATGAATTCTGTAGCATGAATTTTTCTTCATCACCCAGTACTCTCCATAAAGAGCAGCGCTTGAGGCTGTCCTTCTGCGTGGTGTCCTTTCTTGCTCCTCTTTGCTCTCGTACAGCACTAATTTGTCCCATCCTTCCTGTGGTTACAGATTCTCTTCTCTCTGTTTGTAATAGACAGGCTCTGTGCAGAGGAGCCACCACAGCTGGTCTCTGCTCTCCTGTTTGCTGTGGGGAATAAAATACCTTGTGGGACTTTGATCCTCTTGTCTGGCACCTACCCCATGGTGAAAGAAGACAGATCTCAAGGCAAACTTATCCTCTGCTATCAGGTTGTGAGGAGGCTGGTAGCCACAATTAGTGAAGGCTGGACCTCTGTGCCAGACCCAGGGATGTGTCGTGGGGGGCTGTCTTTTGTGATCTAAACCCTACGCCACGCTGCTGCTGGGAGTGGGAAGCATCCTGCCTCCACTGCCATCAACCTGCACTGCAGCCACAGAGAAATCTCCTCCTCTCAGAGGGGACCACTTAGGAGTAGCCCTCTTTCTCTCAGAGCTTATGATCAAATGCCACACATGAAGATCCCAAGGTGGAGCAGGCTTTGTCTTTGGGATACTGGCATTTTCTTAGCAACAGCAAAGCAGCTCTGAATTGTGTAGCAGAGACGCCACGAGGTTTGGAAAGCAAGCATGCATGAAAGCAGAAAATGTTTGCAGGAGTGGATTTTGAGGTTATCACAGTACTAGTCACAGGGATGTAACAAATCTGTGACCATCTCTGGACAAAGCTAGCAGTGAAAAAGCAGAGAGTGTCTGGCTCACCCAGCCTTGTCCCTCCTACCTAGAAACCTTCACACGCTTCAAGGTCACCCTTGTTTAAGAGATTACATTTATATCACCCTCTCACTTAGTTCCTTCCTTCCTGCAAGTCCTGTCAAACCAATTCCTGTCCTTTGGTGCCAAAATCAGAATTCTGCATTTAAATGAATGGTGGCTTGACAGCTGGAACATAGATACTGGTGCTGGTTGCAGCCTGCCTATCTGCACCTGCAGCGATTCGAGGCCTCTAGGCCACTACTGAACTTGTATAAATCAGATCTCCAAAAGAATGGGGGGAGGGAGATTTTATTGTCCTCTCTACCATATTGTTTAGAAATGTGTCCAGAAAGGCTAAGGGAAAAAAAAAACCAAATAAAAGGGACTGAGTGCCCTGTGTTGTACAATCTACCGTTCTGCTTGTCTATTTGGTTTTTATTTTCTTTCAACCATATGACTAACCTCACTGCTTTGTGTTCAGCAGCTGAACAAAATGCACAGTGTTATATTCAGAAGCACCCACTCATTCCTTACAGCTTTTTTGACAAAGCTGTCCCTCCACATGTCCGTGTTGGCCTCTGACCCTACACGTTTACTTCAAGTAAACATGCCAGATGGCAGAGAAAAGTGGTAGGGCAAAGAACAACTCTCTGGGGGCCAGGAGTCATGAAATCCTTCTCCACAAAGCAAACCTAAAAGCAACAATTTCAACAAATGCCTTAGAGCAAGTTCACAGCTAGCACAAAAGGGAGATAGAGAAAAAAAAAAAAAGCAAAAAAATCCAAATCCAACTCTTTCATTACATATTTTGTTTTCTGTGCCACCAGATACATTAGTAGTAAAAACAAATAAAAATATAAGCGATCATTAGGAAAGACAGACAGATGGACTCAGTTTTAGGCAGAGAGGTGGAGGCGGGCTTGCATTTGGAAATGAGAATTCAAATCTGGAGCTTGAATATTGCAATGACCCCTGCAATATTTCCTGCGTCCCCCTCCCTCCACGGGGGCACTGTCAGAAGTCAAGGGGTGAAGCCACTGCCATCGCTGCTGCGCCTGTTGCTCCCCCTTGCAAAGAGGAAAAAGTTCAAACCAGGGGACACCCCGTACGTGGGGCCATTTCCCTGCTGCCAGTGATTGTGTAACGGTGATAGGTGTTACAGAAAAGAATAATGTTGAGAACAAGAGAAGCAAAGTTCAAGGAGTGAGAGGTGCCTCCAATTAGCCCATCTGACACAGCAGGAGGAAGCAGACACATTTTATGGTGTACTTTGCAGCCCCAGCTAGCTGGCCTAGCACAGGATACTACTTCTACTGACAGACAGAGCTTGCCTTACACCTCTCGGTTGTCATCCCAGCAGCTTTGCTCTTGTTGTGGTATGGCAGACAAGGTGGAAACGTGTTCAGTTTGTTAAGCTTTTCAGCTTTATCCCAAAGGGGATGCTGATTCATCTCCTCAGCCCACCTTTTGTTTGCAGCCTTAGGATCAAATCCTGTGCATTTATTCCTATTTGGTTGATCAGTGCTGGGTTCAGCCTGGGACACGGTGGCATTTACTCCAGGTCCAGATGATAATTTGGTTGCCTAGGTATAGAATCAGGTGCCTTAAAATAAGTCACTTGGCAGCGTCCTTCTTTTCTGAAATGTTACAGATGGCCTGACCCATGCACAAAAGTCAACACTCCTCATGGTTTGAATGCAGCTTTTATAACTAGTTCTCTGAAAAAGGTTTTTTTCCTTGTCAGCCCCAGAGCACTTGACTGTAAGAGGTAAGCAGCCATCGATTTTTCTTTTGCTTTGCAGGCAGAGAGGCAGGAGCGTGCAGAGCGGAATTGCCTTCCCAAGGCCAAATTGTGAGTCCTGGCAGCACCTCAGCTGCTCTCCTCCCAAATGCCTTTGCTGTGTCCTGAAGTGTCCCAGGGAGGAAGGGGAAGATGGACAGGGTGCAGACTGCTCTCCACGTAGCTGGCCATGGGCTACTCCCTCTGGTTCATACACAGTTCATCTGAGGCCCTCCTGCTGCCAGCTTTTTTCCTGACTGGTGCTTTGTGTTGTAATTTTAAACTGTCTCTCTTCTGCCAGCAATCCTTGTTTTAGAGATAGCTATGAATATGACAACTCCAGGGGACCTTCTTGTGCAGCTAGTTCCCTGAAACAACATCATTAAGCCCTCCTGAGGTTCCGGCCCACAAACATACTGTTTTAAAAAGTAACTTCACCTGCAAGATCCGTAAAGTAAGCAAAAGAGCACTTTCACTTTCAGTAAGGTCTTTAAACTTTCCAATGTGCATTAAACACACTCCATACTTCAGAAGAAAAGCAATTAACTTTTTAAATACAAACCTCCCCGTTCTTCCCAGGATATATTTATCTGCTGATATTTCTTAAAATTGAAAATTTTAATTACAGTGGGAGCTAAGCATGGAGATACTGTTGTACTCCTTTAATTGAACGGAAGTCTTGTCCCCTCCCTTATTTATTACATAAACACTGTAGTTTTTTAACAAAATCTAGACCTAGTAATTGTTATTTGATAGGCTTAGCTTAGATTAAGAAATCACCATTGATCTTTTAATTTCATTATTGTGCATAACTACATAATTTTATTTATGCACTGCACATGATTATGTAAAATATCTGTAATTATTTGTTTTGATAATGTGTGCTATATGTAAACAGAAGTTTCAAATAAAGGACAGCTATTTAGCAGAATCAACTCTAAAAGACCCCCCGAGCATGCTGAAGCACAGAGGCAAAGAGGACACACACAGAATCACAGAATCACAGAATGGCAAGCGTTGGAAGGGACCTCCGGAGATCATCCAGTCCAACCCCCCTGCTAAAGCAGGTTCACCTACAGCGTGTTACACAGGACATCGTCCAGGCAGGGTTTGAATATCTCCAGAGAAGGAGACTCCACAACCCCCCTGGGTAGCCTGTTCCAGTGCTAGCCTTAGCATAACATCTTCTGCTGAAATGTCTTTAAATACAGTTGTCATGAAGGATGTAAAAGAAACAATGGTACAAAACCTGTGGCAAGAGGACTTGGAGTCTGCAACTCATTGTAAATCTATTTTAGATGACGTGACAAGATGTCTGTAAGGAGCCAACAAGACAGGGGCTATGCTGGCACTTCCATCGTTTAGCTCTGTTAAAAAAAACCATGGAGGTGCATTTGAAATGGTGGCTTTATCTCTTTCCCGTTTTCTGTTCACTCCCATCTTTCCTAAGCCCCAAAACTGCAGTCAGCAGCTTTTCTTAATTGATTGCATAATGCAGCCTTCCTGCTTCTGGGCTATTAGGATGCACTTGAGATATGTGTTTGAGTTTTCCTCATAGTCAGGAAGGTTAAAAGCTTGCCTTTTTGAAAACGAAAGCAGAGATTCTCATGTAATTACACAACGGCATAGGCTGGATATTAAAAAAAGCATCAGCTGTCATAGGACTTGAAATGTAGCACTACTCATACTCTGGGATGCAAAACCATGTCTGAAAACTAGAGCAGCTAGCAGCATGCCCCACTGGCCCTAGTGGAGCATTGCAAGTGGACCATTACGGCCATGCCACAGCCCTGACTCCAGGGTGAGGGTCAGGATTCATTAGCCCTTCAGGGTAAATAAGCAATGCCCCTTCTGGAGGCAGAAACTCGGGTAAGTTACTGCAGTCATGCAACAGTGACCAATCCTCACTGTGGCATCTGACTTGAGAGGAACTGGAGGGAATGTGGGGAAATGAACATTTGACAGAAACCTGGAATAATAATGTTAAGGTAAATAACTTTCAGGACAAGTATTTTACTGTGAAGAATGTAAGTTTATGACCTGTTGCCAATTTGCACCTACCCCTTCTCAGATAGTCTTTTTAGTGCTGGATTTTTTTGTCTTCTTACTGTAAGCAAATGGAAAGGTGCACCACTATGCAACTTACTGTTTTATTGGTTATGAAGCTTCTCATTTAGCCTTAGCTGAACAGTGCTTCTAGTTAATTGGCCATGAGCCAAATGCTATAATTAGGGATTTACTGCTCCCTTATCTACAACAAGGCTAAGCATCAGTGTACAGAGCACTCCAGTGCTGTATATCCTCTTGAAATGTAAGTTGTTTGCTGCTGAGTTTCCTTTTCCCTTCAGCTTTTGCACAGACATGGAGCAGCTGAACTGGATAGGGGCTGGACAGTGGTTCTGGGCAATTTTGGTGGGGTTCTTGAGTGCTGCAGGCTAGGCTGAGATGAGAGAATTACTCAGGTTGTCTGCAGAGGAGGTGTCTCCAGGGGGGCTGGTCTGATGTAGGAAGAGCTGTATCTCTCCTTACACATTTGCAGGGCATCTGTGCTAGCACAGCAATGTGTTGGCCTGTGCAGGAGATCTGCTTGGCAGAGTTGATGAGAAATCAGTTCCCCAGGCAAGAACTCCAGAACCATTGAGATGAACTTGTTCAGAGGAGCAGGAGCTCTGAGCTTTGCCCTGCAACTAGAGGCTGTGAGGTGTGGGAGTGGGGAGACCTGAACAGTGCTGAGGGCATAGAGTGTGTGTGTGTGTGGCTGGGTTTGAGTGGAGGACAGAAGATGTTGTGTTCATTTGAGTGGGAGCATCAACAGCATGATTTTCCTCAAACACTGTAATAAAAATTAAAATTGCTATCCCTGCATTGATATTGTTATCCCTGGGCTAGAAACTATCATCCTCCTAGGAAGAGTGAATCTCATAAGAATATAGGAAACCAAATACAGATAGAACTAAAAATCCTGATAAAAATAGAACCATCACAGGCATTTTACAATATTGCAGAAAACACTAATAAAGCTAAAATAAGCTGTTTGGAAACTCGGATATTTTCCGTGTGGGAAAGGTGCCCAAACTATTCAGCCTTCCAATCCTTATACCTAACATTACTGATGAAATTCTCATAATAAAATTAATAACTAATACATCGTAATAGTTTTGTATCTTAAAACGTTTGGCTGAAACTGATGCAAATGGTTGTGACTAGGGAATGCTCAGTGCTCTTAGTGCCCAGCGGTTGTTAGCTAAACAGAAACACCACTCTTGGGTGTCCCAGCACTTCTAAGCATCCAAATATCATGACTAAATCAGTTTCCTACTGTACACTGAGCTATATTTGGAACAAGTTTATTTGAAGAAATTGTAGCTTCAGCTGGCTGTGCATTTATGAAAAATGAATAGAAGTTTTACCACTCAATAGACATTTTAATGGCAAAAACTTGCTTAGAAGTAGAGCTGGTCAGATTATATCCACAAATAACCTATGTGCACTTTTTTGTCCTATCAGTGTTTGAATAAATTCTGGTTCTTAAAACTTGCAAAGCAGTATTTCAAATAAAGATACCCCATGGTCCTTCCAATAACCTGAAATCTGTAGTAGAGGTCTTGCAGGACTGGAAGCTGCTGTTTGGTCTGCTCATGTTAGCAGGGGTTTTTAGGTAACGTTCATTTATCACAAAGTCAATGTCTTGGGCCTTTAACCTTCAGAGGCTCTTGATTGTCTTTTGATATACGATGGTTCAACACTTGCAAGGTTGTGGCACCTCCCTGAAAGTATTGGGTCAACACTTCTTATATGTTCAGAAATTGCTGTTTTATTCCTTGAGCTTTATATATAGCCATACCACAGAAGTGACGAGCACAGCTAAGGCCATTTTACTTCCTTGTTCCTATTAACCTCTCTGAACCACAGGGACAGAAGAGACGGGATCACAGGCCTGCCCCTTTGTGCACTGCCCAGCAATACAGGTTGCTGGCAGCAAGTATGAATTGCGTAGTGCACCTGCCTTTAGTGAAATGGTGGTGTCTGAATGGAATTGGTAAATTTTCTTAGTAAAAGTCTGGCATTGCACCTTCAGAAGCAAATACTGGGTCAGTATAGCTCTGCATGGGGCATTGCCTTAGCCTGTGGTGGGTGGAGGAAGAAAAGAGAGGAGGGAGCAATATGCTTCAGTTTTTCTTTGTGCCAGAGAGGGGACCAGGAGGCTGTAAATTGCTAGGAAAGTAATGGACGGTGAAGAATTCACATCTTGGTGCTATCTAAAGCCTGACTGTGTTCTACTGTTTTGGTTTTTTTTTCTCAAATGCTCCTAATCTGTGCTTTATATTTCCTATCTGACATACTGTTGACCCTAAGACCTACACAAATCATGACACTTAAAGTAAAAGAAAAGGCTGAAATCTTTTTTACTGCCTCCTGAGCCCTGGAGTGATGGTGAAAGAGGAACTTACTACTTATTTTCAGGTTTTCTTTCACAAACATGAAAGTCAGAGACTTCACTTAGTGAAATGAGATTTTCCCTTACTGCAAGACTGCAGGAGCTGCATCTTGAAAGAAACCAACAAGCTGTAAGTAAGTAATGCCTGGTGCCAACCTACTGAATCAGCAGACCATCTCTGAATGACATTTTTATTCCTTTGCTTCACAGAGTGTACAGGGGTTTTTTTTGTAAAGTGGATGTTCACCTCTGGGTGGACAGTATTAAAAGTGTACAGACTGTAATGAAACCAGGGCTTTTTTTCTATGTGCTTCTCTGCCTATAAGGAAAAAGGATGCAACCTAAATTATGTTAAAGACCTTGTGTTTAGGCCAATAGACAATGAAGAATATACGAGGCAATGGAAACCCCATTGTGTCCCAGACAAATGGACATCAATTTTTTCAGTTTCTTATCACTTCAGGTCTTTCTCCAATACAATAGTACTGACCTTACAGACTTAGAAACCAATAGGATGATAACCTATAAATCCTCACATAGATGATACAGACCTCAGGGTGAAAAAGCAATTGGACAGAAGACTGTGGAGAGACAAGAATAAAATTACTGAAAGGCAGTTATGTAAATTCCTAGCAGGGTTTTCAATCAAGCCAATAGTACCTCACAAGCAAGTGTGTTTAAGGAAGCTGGCAAATCCAGCAATATGAGAATAGACATTTATCATTGTGCATTACCAGTGTGGGATTATTTACTATTCATCCCAGGAACATGTCTAAACGAATACAGGTGAAGGCAATCTCAGCCAGTAAGATATATCTGGGTTTTTTTGTGTCATAAGCTTTTTGGGATGGATGCTTGAGACATGGCCATTTCATCATCTCTGTGAGAACAATTATCAGGCCAGGTTTTAGTCAAATGTTTTGTGATGGCCAAGGGTATGGCTCCAGAGTATGTAGCTTGGCTTACAGCCTAAAATCATCACAGGCTCCCTAAATCACCATTTGCTCTATGTGCAGAAAAGCACATCGTCCAGTAGGAGAACTCCAGTGACCTATCTGTTTGGAATTGCCTGTGCCTATTACTTGAGATATATCTGCTGCTGAAGCCTTCATGTGTATTTCACCACAGAATCAGAAAGCTAGTTTTGGAAAAGTCCTTGAGAGGTGCTTTAGTTCATCTTTTTCTGTAATGCAGATCCAAAGCAGGATCATGCAACCCTGCTGATACAGGTTGTGGATCCCCCAGACCACCTAGCCCTGTTCTTTAATATCTCTTATCACTAAAACTTTTTCCTGATGTCAAACTTCTATCTTCCATTGTGATCCAAGCCCATTCCTTCCTGTGTCCATAATAGAAGAGAGCAGTTTTGTTTCCTTTCTTTCTCTTACAGCTACTTTCAGTATATTTTAATTAAGAAATGTATACCTCTCCTTTTTGCTTCTACAAACCAAACACTTCGACTTCCTTCAGTATTTTCTCCTACCTCATGTTTTCTAGAATTGCAGTTAGTTTTCTCTAGATCATCTCCATTTGATAAACATCTTCTGTTGTGCTCTGGCTGAGACCGTGCCATTTCTGAGCAGAGTGGAAAGATTGTTTTACACATCTTACTGTCAACTGTCCTCCACTTTCTATATATCTTCCTTGGATATTTGCCTTTTTTGAAACAGCACATCATTGACTTGCTGTTCAATTTGCAATTTACTGTAACTCCCATATCTTTTTCAGCAGATCTGCTTAATCAGTTCTTCCCTATCTGGCAGCTGCAGAATTGATTATTCTTGTCCAGGTGTAAACTTCACGCTAGTCCTATTCCATCAGATCTGTTCTCCAATTTTTCAAGACCATTTTGATTTCTAATTCTGTTTTGTTCAATCTGTGTGTAGTCCTTCTGAGCTCTGTGAATTTAATAAGTAAGTTTTAATTAAAAAATTGAATAATATCAAACATACACCCACAGAACATTCAATTCTTCCTTCACATTTCATAGTGCACCATTGATAACTCTCTTCTATCTCCAGTCTGCCAAAAAGTTTTACTTGGCCCTATAATAATTTCATATTAATCATGATTTTCTTGCTTGTTCCTAGAAAGGTCTCATGTCAAGAGCTTTAGTGAAGTTAAAAATTAACACCTATTTGTTCTCCCCTATTTATGAGGCATACTCCTATATCATAGAAGAAATCTAGTCTGATGTGAGAAAATTTGGTTTTGGCAAGTGCACACTGGATGTTATTTATATCTTTGTTTCCTTCCAGTTGCTTTGTCTGAACTCAAGTTTATGTCTGATTATTTCTTTCAAACATTTTCCAGGAATGAAAGTAAAAATTAAATTTCCTGGCTTGCCTTTCACTCTTACACCCATTAATAATGATAGGCACTTTATCTGCCCTTTTTTAACCCTTTGAGATCTTACTTGGCCTCCATGGTTTCTTAAGAATCACTAAGTCACTAAATAAGCTGAAAATAATTTCTTTGGTGGGACCAGTGAATTTGTAAACATAATTTATTTAAACCTCACCCAGCCTATTTTTTCTCTATTATGGTTTCTTTCTGCTTTGTCACTGATGTTGATGTTGAGAGCAAACTTATCATAGCTGAACTATGCAACGAAACAAAGCTCTAATGGTCACTAGTAATGACTTCAGCACAAGTAATAAGAAAAACCCACCAAGTGAAGAAGCAACTATACTGATATGCTGGTAACATTCTCCAATTCTTCCAGCTCATTTATTTCTCCACTAAAACCTCTCAGTGTATTTAGGTGTTGGCTTAAGGAGTGATGTGCCCTGTCATTATGAAATGCATGCATTTCTCCTCAGTTTTCTTACAGTGATTTTTCTTATGTCACTGATCCTCTGACTGTTATTTGAAATCAGATAAGTTAGCTATTGTCTTTCATAAGACTAAAAGAAAATAGTGTAGCTCTAATGTTTAATACCAGGATGCTTTTTGTGGGTTACCATAGCCTCTGAAAGCCGAAGTCTTTCTTTGAAAGAAATAGTGACAGCTCAGAGCCCTTGAGTTGTGTGGTGGTTTTTAGAGGCAGAGTTTTTATAGAAATCATGAAGTACACTGTAAATGACCAACACATGTCTAATCTTGAATGTAATACAATCATTTTTCTGGAACTGAACAGTGCATTTGTAAAACAGCGTGCTTGTAAATTTTTCTTGGTTTCTAGATTCGTATAGATGGGTGGCTTTATTTATTTTGGGGGCCTAAAGTAAAATTAATATCAACAATGAATAATTTTAAGCTGGAGTTATCTCTGAAGGGTGTAACAAACATATGCAGAAGCCACAGCACTTTTTTTTTTTTTTTTTAGGATTTGGAAAGTTTACATTTTCCTCTCATTTTTGATCGCCTGTGTCATTTTATTTATTCACTTTGGGAACCAGAGCAGAATCTATGAAAGGTAAAGAGAAAGAGTATTTCCAATGCAGTGCTTTCTCAGAGCTAATGAAAGACAATGCTCTCCATAGCGTGCCTGGGAATAATTATGCTTGGTTATCCAGAACTACTTCCCCAAGCCATTCCTTGAAGGATTTTTCTTTTCTCACTCATGGTCACACTTTTTTTATGTGTCATATAAAGCAATGCATCCTTTTCAAGTGCTGAAAATAAAATAATACTATATTGAGTGCAAGAGGGCAATGCGGCTCCTCTGTATGAGAGAAAGTATTAAATTCCTCCTTGTGTTGTGATGAGGGCTGTGTAAACAGGTCTTTTTTTCTTCCCAGAAGTAATTATTTAGTGTAATAAACTATACCTGTAGGACACTGTAAACCTTCACACAAACCCAGCCCCTTTCCCTCCTGCTTCTGCTGCCCAAGGAGCAGCTCTTTTTGTCTTGCTCATTCTGCAAGGGCAGAGGGCTTGACAGCAAAATAATTCTTCCGACTGGGTACCAGTAAGCCACAGAGAACCACAAGCACTTTTCCTCTGCAGAGATGGGGGGTGTCCCCTCTGTGATTTCCTTGTGTTACAGATGATTGTGGGTGTAATTCTTATCTTAGCATGTTATTTGTGTTTCTCATTATTTGTGACCCAACAAAAACAGGCACTACACCTGTACTTTCAGGTAGAAAAAAAAAAAAAAAAGATAATTCAGCTGGTACTGTCATGAAGTGATGGGAAGCAGTTTAACTGAAAAAGTGTGAAAAATACTGAGCAGGGGAAGCTGCCCCTTTGGCAGCACCTGGGAAAAAATAACAAAATCTTTCCATATAGCCTGGTCCAGTTTAAACTGCGAAGTAACAGATTCGCCTACAATTTATGAAACCAAGGAAATCAATGCTCTTCCATACTTTCTCATTGGTGCTCAAGCTACTCATGCTGACTAAAAGAGCATGAGTTGGGTGTTTCCCCATAGCTATACCATTTACACCCCAATGTTCTTGTCCCATATATGGTTATATTTTCACTCAAACAAATTTAATTTCCATATGAACTTTTGAAAATATTTTTCAGCAGATGAGCCTCAAGTGCAAAGAGAAAACTCAGCCTCAGAGGGACCAAGTAAAAGTATTTTCCCCATCAGATTTCAACTATATTTAGTTAAAAAGGATAGAATGGATGTAAGATTTATTTTATAACGATATACCATTATGGATGTTTAAATTTGTGCTAGATGTTTATGAGCAGACTAGAATCATGGACCTTGGTAGGATATGTGGAGTGCAAGTATAAAGTAGAGGTCACTCATTTCCTTCCAAAATTAGCAGCCTGGAAGTCATGATGTGTATTAATTAACACATGGAGAAGTGGTGAGGCAGAAAAGAGCAGAGGGAACAACATCAGTGGATGTGACAACACCACCAAAACTCATAACCTTAGGAGATGTCTTAGAACTTTTGAGTGTTGTGATTTATCCAAAGCATATGGAAAGAAGTGAATGTCTGGAAATCTCAGCTTCCCATTTTTTTATTGTATTAAGTTTCTAGACTTTGGTCGTAAAGAAAACTTTGTAATGCAACCAAGAAATGAGAAATAAACCACCCTCAACTCATTGAATTAAACTCAAAAGACATCAAGTTGGACTTGGTGATCCTTATGGGTTCTTTCCAACTCAAGGTACTCTATGATTCAAGTCCTAAAATATATTTGTTTATTAAAGAAGTCCTCACATTATTCTAAGAAAATCATAGTTTTCTGGGCAGAAGAATAATTCTTGTGTTGGAATAGAACAAATAGATATGACTTTTGGTTTCTTACTACTTGGAAACTGCTTACCTAATTTGCCCTGAAATGAAAATGTAAAAAGAAAAGACCTCCTTTGGCAGGTCTTAAGACTGTATGTTAACCCAAATTCAATAAACTTGAGCAACTGATATACACATATTTTGAAAACATTAAATCAATTGCAAGTGTTTCTCATAGCAACACTGTATTTTAAGAGATTGTATTATTTACATTTATTCATTGTAACTTAGCAAAGAGCAACATTTCTTCTGTTATAGCATTCCAGAAATTGAGAAATTAATTCCTTTCTCTCCTATCTTATTCCAGCTAAGAAAGAAACAGAAAATAAAAGGCTCTTAGAGTCTGGGAAAGGGGGAAAGAAGAGTGAATATGCTAATAATCCTGAAAAACTGGAGTATTCAAATATGAGTAGGAATAAGGAGGTGAAAAACACAGAATTCCCTTGGGAAAGGGCCAAAAAAAGAATAATTTAGACATGTAGCTTGATAGAAATGGGATTGTTCTTTACTATAATTTTTGCTAAAAGTCCTCCTAGTTTTAGTCTATTCTGCTCCTGCAGTTTTCCCGAGAATTAGCAAAATTCTTAATAAACTCAAGTTGTATTCTTAATACAACTCAGTACAACTGATACAAAGAGCCAAAATCTTTACTCTTCAAACCCACAATTGTTAGGTAGAGTTAATGATTTACTGTGGAACATATGGAGTTTATGGGGCAAATTCTGGCTAGTGGATTTTCATTTTCATGGGGGTTTTGTCTTGGTTCATTCTTTCATACAAATGCACTTTTAATTCTAACATATTTCACCCCAAAACCCACCCTCCCCCCCGTTCAGTGGCACCCCCTTAAAGGGGAGGAAGATACTGAAATAATGAAATATTTTTTTCTAGGAATAAGCAATATGACAATTTGTAATATACTTCTCTTATATTTGACTACTTTCTACAAAATGTCTGTGCTTTCACACTCTTTCTTTTGCCTTGTTAATATTGCTGTTTTCTCAGTTTTCACTGAATTCCACAAGCAATTTTTTTTAATGGTAACTACATGGCAAATTCTCTGGGAAACGAGAATGACATACTGTCTTATATTGTAGTGATAAAGATTACTTTGTGTCTCTTCACAAGATCTTTTTGGAATCATGATAGTATAAATCGATAATGTAACGATTTACAGCTGTCTTAGTTCATTATTACCTCAGGAATATTCAATAATCACTTGATAGCATGGTTACAATAATGTGTATCACCTGTACAGTGACACAAGATAAGTTTTCTGTCTATGCAAATCTATTTGCTTTTCCTTACCTCTCTTTTTAAAGCTCATTTTGGGTCGAAACCTATTAGAATCTCCTGGTTGTTTTTGTTTTGGGTTTTTTTTTGTTTGTTTTGTTTTTCAGAACATGAGCTGTGCTTCTAATATGTTTCCTTCACTGAATCTGCTAGATGGTATGTGCCTGGAACACACAAATCAGCATTCATTTTTACAGTGAATTGACCCTTTGATAGCAGAGTGGCTGAGAGGAAAATGGTCTGGGACTACCCTGTCACTTCTCAGCACAACCACTTTAAGTCGGCATATGATGCATGTTATTTTTATGTATTGTGTAAGGGATGCACCTCCCGTCTCAGTCTTTGTTATGCATAGTACAAGAGCAGAGGGTTTAATTTTAAGCCCAGAAAAGAGGGAGAACTCACCTGAGGTATGTTAAAGCTGGACAAGTATATTCTGAATGACATCAGCATCAGCAAAATATCTTAGTAATGACATAAAATTCATATTTATAGAAGTGTGAATTAGTGAAGATCATTATTGGAACAATGTTGGCTTGGGTTTATTTAGTTGTGGTTTTTTATGCAAACAAAAATGAATGAAAATATTAATAATTTTCAAGATAGTCTGAGTCTTACAGTGCCTTCCCTGTTCTTTTGCAGCCCAGCATTGCATAATGCTATTGAATTATGCCATTAAAGTGTGAAGAAAGTTGCAAAAAATCAAACTGCATAGCTTTACAGTATTGTTTTTCACTTGATTAGGAAGGGCTTTTGTATTCTAAAGCAGATGTTTGAAATGGAACAAGGGGAACAGGTTCACTAAATTCCCTTCAGTAGATAATTGCTTAATACACACAGTCAAAGAAGATTATGAATTGTGGTGAATTTCAAATGGAAAAAAATAGACAGATGAGGGAGAGAAAATTTACTATTCTTCTATATGTTATTGTAAAAGTCACCTTACACCATTGTTCTGTGTGGTCTGCTAGGGTTGTCAAAGCAAGCACAAAAGAAAACAGTGAAGTAGCTGCCTCACTATGGCTTTACGCAGTGACATTTTGCAATACTGAAAAGTCAGGCAATGTCCTTTCTAGCAACGTTACAAGAGCAGTAAAGATTCAGAATTCAAATGGCAATCATCCAGTATCCCAAAGTTTGAATTTTAAATCGATTATTTATGTAACTTATTCTTGTAGTGTTCGCCCTTCTGGGATATAACTGTGTATCTGGGGAAACAGATTATCCCACATCTGCCTATTGCAGGGCTATGACACCTTTTCCTGTAGCATATGGTGTTATGAGCCACCATCAGAGACGGGATATTGTGCCAGATGGACAGTTCTTGTACAAAATTGTAGTTTGTGTGGGGAAGCACATAAACGTAAGAGGTGATTTTTGGCATGACAAGTATTACTGCAAATGTTCCTCTGTAGAATCTTTCTTAGGTGAAGTGTAAAAACAGTGTTTTCTCCTAGTGATTTTCAGTGCACATACATTTTCTTTTTCCCCACAATGACAAGCAAAAATTTCCTTCTACCTTTTGTCCTGGTGCCAGTTTTTACTGTGCTGCTCATTTAGTGGTGTTGAATGTCTAGACTATTGATTCCATTGAATTTTATGTACATTTTGAAAAAAATCTGCAGGTCTGTTTTCTCATAAATTGGTAGAAACTGCATATCTGACAGTATAATTAGAACTTTTTATTAAAAATTAGAAAAGTTCTTACATCTAAAATTGGAGAAATACTTCAAAAACCCTCTGTAATATGTTTTTTGATTACCAGAGATTAGTTGGCACTGGTACTTGCTTCTTGTATTTAGCTGTAAAAATCAGCATTTATTAAATACTTTTGCTGACTTCCCATGGAAAACCACACAATAGTGGTCTTGAGCATGTATCAGTTTCAATAACTATATATGTATATGCATAAAATATTGTGAGTAAATATATAGATGGGCAGAGATGTATGTTTTTCAGTTTGAATGTATACCTGCATACATACATACAGATACACATAAAATCTATACATTTTTCATGTTGTTGGTGACTGCTGGTACCTTACAGTGCCCTGATTGTCCAGAGAGATTTTCAGAGCACTCAGTAGTCTCTGAAGAGTTGATCCCACACAGTACGTCAAATTAGGTAAGAAATCCATGTTTTAATCTTAGGAATTTTGCAAACACAGATTAAAAAAAGATATATACACCAACTTAGTTTAGTTTTTTCTACTGTATATACATAAACGTATCCCTCTTCTGAAGACAGTGCACTTCTATTTTATATTTCTTTAAGCTTTTTCACCTAATTGATACAACTCCAGAGAAGCCAGTCCAAGGCAGTCCCTGTATTGCACTGTATTCCATCAGACGTTACTTTCAAAAAATGGCTACCTACCACAGCTTTTGAGTGAAAAATGAAAATGCCAGCATTAAATACAGGACACTCTTTGCTCAGTGCTGCAGGCTTCCGTAAAGCTCTTCTAAGCATTCAGCTCCGCTAAGACCCATCAGAGTAGAAGGAATCAGAGACAGTGTTGTAAATCCAAGTTTAGCATGTGAGTCTACTTTTGTATTTTTCCACAGCTATTTGTGTAGCAGCCACTCTGATTTACATTGTAGATCCTTCCTCCTTTTTTTAATAAGCCATGTTACCATGAGAAAAGCTGTGAGTCAGCAGTGTATATAGAAGGGAAGCAACTCGGAGAGAGCATGCTTTTAACTCTCCAGTATTTTTCTTTCTCTTTAAAGCTCCAAGAACAGTCAAATATGTCAATAAAATCTAGCTGAAATACTGCAAAGAGTCCTTTTTTTTCACAGCAGTCAAAACAGTGTCAATACTGAGGTGAGCTGACATCAAAATATATTTGAAAGCCTTGTGAATACCAATCTTTTCAGACAGGGGATCTCTTTAAAAAGCAGTTTCTATCAAAGATTCAATTTGAACTCTTCCTTTTGCTTTGAATTATACAGAAGACATCTTTGAAGAACATGACCTGCTTTACATCATTCAAACAAATAATACAAGAGAAAATTTTTCTTTTCATCTGACCCTATGGGAGATGTTGTACATCCCCAGTGCATATTCCCTGCTACTGATACAGCAGATGACACATAAATGGAGTGACATCATTCACAACTGATGATTAAATACTTCCTAGGGACTCACAAAATATTTCAGCAGAAAATGAAAATGGAAACTAGGTGATAATTGGAACTTTCAGGCTCCCTTATTCTTCTGATTTCACTTTTTTTTCCCTGAATATGTTATTCCTGCACCTTGCATTTTACAGTAGATTAAATATTATCTGTGTTGTTTATTGGCATTTTGTATGATTTAAATGATTGATTTATGCCTGAACAAGTGAAATTATGCTTCTGTTCAGAAGAAAATTTATTATATCTTTCTCTTTTAGTGACTTTTCATTCAAGGACACTTTATAGTGATACCTTGAAGACATTAAGCTAATGTACTCATGTACTGTATTTTTGTGATCATTTTTCAGATAAGTAAGTTGGGAGCAGAGGAGGGCAAGGGATGTGACAGGTAAGGACAGCAGAACTCCTGACTCTTGGACACTGCCTCTGGCTATGAGATTCAGCCACCCCTATGGTTTTCTGTGGAGAGCAAATGTCTTGTCACACCCATGGCCTGAGAAATAGCATTAATTGCAGAGTCCCTGTGAGATTATGGTATAACTTCTAACTAATCAAACAATAGATTTTATAAGAAAAAGCAAACATTTACAGCATCTTTGGTGTGAATATCAATTCTGCATTTTGAACTTTACAAAAAGACTGGCGTTGTTATTTGTTTTATTCTTAACTGCATGAAGTTGTGATATGCAGATAGAAGTGCGCAATAACAAAGAAAGAGGCAGATGGTTATTTTACAATTAATTAAGGTTTCTCTCTGTTTAAAGTTGCTTATTTGAGGTATGATAGGCAGTTTACCTGAACATGTGAGATAAGTTAATACTTCCACCCTGACCTTTGGTATACAAAACTTGTGCTTCCAGTAGAAAGTGCGATAAATGCCAGGTCCTTTGGGTACTAGCTGTTTGCATTAATGTTTTCTATGCTTGATCTTAAGTCATAGATTTCCTGTCAGAAGGTTCTTTATACTTGTGGTGCGTAATGTGTTGAGCTGTAAGCAGAATACAGTGCCTGGTGTTGTCTATGCTGAGATGCTGAGTATTTTTAGGCCCACATGTATGTAAAAAAGATACTTTTTTTCTCCAGTTACAGTTCAGTGTTGAAGCTTTGAAGGAATTATTCACTGCATTGCTTGGGGAGTTAGTCACAATAATATCAAGAGAAAAATGAACACCCATCAATATGGCTAGAGGGACTCCAAGAAGGAAAGGAGGGGTATATGAGATTTATTGACCCATTCATCATAAAGAAATACGACAGCATAAACTTTCTGTCACTCAGCTCACATCTCAGATCTCCTTTTGGAGAAGGAGGGAGAGGCAGAGCATAAAGCAGAAAGCCCTTTGTATTTCCATGAAAATGAGGAATGGCAAAGTGATTGTTTCCATGACCACTGCCCATCTCTCTACAGTCATTCTGCCAGAAGTCTTCTGTGAAAATAATAAATTCCTTGGGATGCACTGGGCTTCATTTTGTGCCTCTATGAAGACTAATTCATGATGCTGTTTTCCTAAAATTTTCTGAATTTTTGGCTGCTTGGGTGAGCACATACCATTGCCTTTCTTGTTTAGTCAACAGGAAATACAAGATGCCTTAAACCTTCATCCCATAGGTCTATCTTCATACACAATGAGTACAGATCAAAGCATCTTTTACAGGGATATGTCACTTCAAAGATGCACAAAACTAGAAAGACCCTAAGCTCTTAAAACTATTATAAATAATTAGCTATGGATATTGAATATATCTGGAGATTCCTGAGATTTGAGCTCAGTTTTGTATATATGTTTTCTAAGCCATTAGCATTTGATTTAGTTTTAAATTTTAGTTGATTTTATTATCTTTTATTTTATTTACATACTTTATTTAATTTCTCTTGTCAGAAAATAAAACTTTATCTTTAGAATGACAGTGAAACTGACATTTGGGGAGTGTCTATGCCACAATTAAAATTTTTTTTTTTGAAAACTATATTGTCCTCAGTAGAGTCAATAGAGTCTGCCAGCCAAGCAAGTTTCTCAATTGCACAGGAAGAGCTTTATAATACCAAATTTGTCCCTCAGCAGTTCTCTCCTACAGAGTGCCTTCTGCCTAACACAGAAGCAGGGCTTTAGGCTTCTACCTACAAAGTACTTAAGTATGTACATAACTTAAAGCTTATGAATACTTCCATTGAGTTCAGTTGGTGAATTCACATGTTTAATGTTGTGTGTCTGATTAAACGCATTGGGAAATCGAATCCTACCCTGGATCAGGGTACATACCCTGATGTTGCTCTAATTCAAACAGAGATCTAACCAGAAATGGGCATACCATGTTTTGCTTTGTTTCTTTACATAGCCTGAAAAATGCTGATTTAATTCTCCTCTGAAAAATAGTAATTTAGTCTTTGAGGGAGTAACATTACAGGAACTCAAAACTCTGCTTCGTTCTCCCTTACTTGTTTTGATTATGTGTGTGAAATGAGCTATTTTGGTTAATTATTAAATGCAATTTTTTTACAATTAGCTGTTCTTTCCCCTTTCTCCTGTTGGGTGACTGGGCTCCTTGTGTTTCTGTGAGAGCATGGCACCTATCAGGCACCAGTAGTAAATTGAAAGGATTCTGTGTTTCTGACATAGAATGGTTTTAATTAAAAAATCTTTCAGACAGATATTAAAGCTGATGTTACCTTTCTAGACTGAAGAATGCAAGCAGGCTTCTCAGTGCCTTTTAGAAAATTATCCCTGTGCAATCCATGCTGCTAAGCCAAAGTTCCATGCTGGCCTTCACTGATTAAAATCTGGGTCACAGTAATGCGTAGGCAGCATTTACTTTAAATTAAATAATTCCTGAGACCACAAGAAATTTCTACACAAGTTGTCATGGCTATATATTATAATTTGCTAAACCTAAAAAGAGCTAAGAACTACAATAGTAAGAGAAGCAAAGCACTTCAATATTCTAAAGGAGTTGTCTTTGGTGTGATTTGTAGCCATTTAAACTGTATGTGAAATATTTTTTTCTGTATGGTATGTTTTTAACAATTAAAGCATAAGCAAACGTGGACATAAAATCATACAAGATCTCTGGAAATTAAATTAAACTGAAAAATTACTAGATAGTGCCAACAATAATGACAGAGCACTTTATAAGGATAACGCTAGCTTTGCTTTTTCATTACATTATTGCAAAATTTTAGAAGCTGTTATAAATTTGTTTTCAGTTAGTGTCATGATGTAGTTTATATAAAGGAAAAACCTGAAACTGCAAGTGCATATGGAACCGAACTTAGCAACGGTGAATGTGTGGGGCTAATCACAGAATCACAGAGTCGTAAGGGTTGGAAGGGACCTTGGGAGATCATCTAGTCCAACCCCCCTGCTAAAGCAGGTTCTCCTAGAGCATGTTACACAGGACTTCACCAGGCGGGCTTTGAATATCTCCAGAGAAGGAAACTCCACAACCCCCCTGGGCAGCCTGTTCCAGTGCTCCGTCACCCTCAGAGTAAAGAAGTTTTTCCTCATGTTCAACTGGAACCTCTTATGTCTCAGTTTGTACCCATTGCCCCTTGTCCTGTCACTGGGCACCACTGCAAAGAGTCTGGCTCTATCCTCGTGACTTCCACCCTTAAGATACTTGTATGTGTTGATGTTCTGTTCTTCACGCTGAACAAGCCGAACTCTCTCAGCCTTTCCTCATAGGGGAGATGCTGCAGTCCCTTTATCATCCTAGTTGCTCTCCTCTGAACTCTTTCTAGGAGTTCCTCATCTTTCTTGAACTGGGGAGCCCAGAACTGGACACGGTACTCCAGGTGGGGTCTCACCAGGGCAGAGTAGAGGGGGAGGATCACCTCCCTCGACCTGCTGGCCACACTCCTCTTAAGGGTACATAATTTTGAATCTTATGCAGCAGGAAAATCCATAGGCAGCTGTTAAGTACAAATATTTCCACATAGAAGTAATTATGATATATGAAAAATGCCAATAGTGTATACATTAAAAATATTAACAGTAAGCAGGCTTTACACATGCTTGGGAAGAAACCTTAGTAGGTAATAGAGTTCCCCTTAGAATGAATTTGGACCAAGCTATTTCTTTTGGTGTACTATGAATACTAATTTATCTTTCTTGGCAAGCATTCTTCTTTCCATGCAAACAGCTTCTAAATTTCTTTCCTTTGCATAAGTAGCAAAGGAGATGATTTATTTCCTAGATAATGTCAGCAACCATGATAGGAAAGGTACTCAATTCACTGTCCTTGTTTTGCATAGTAATTACATCGCTCAAACTTTTTGACTTTTTGCTAACCAGATACCTACACAGCACCGCATCCCAATGTGCAACAGTATGTCCAGCACAGATAATACAGTGGGAGTTCACACCACTTTGTTAGAAACACTCTGAAGTATTGTGAGACTACACCGGTCATTGGCCCTTGTGTGGAAGGGAACTGTAGTCTCATAGATGAATCAAAAATATGATCAACAGCGACATTTCTTGTCTGCTGAATAGAAAGAACGTGTTTCAAAAAATATATGCCACAGTGTTCCTACAGTAGGAATGATAGCAAACATGCATGCTGAAAGCTATTTTTAAAAATGGCACTGTGAGATAAATAGGATGGTGATTCAACACTTAATCATTTAGTGTCATTTTCCCACTTACTTCACTAAGTACTTTATTTACTTTGAGCCAATTTAGCTTTGCCAAAAAGTTGGTTTTCTTAATTTGTCTCTCATTAGTTTTAACTCACTATAAATTGTCTTTAAACTCTCTTTGAACAGAACAACTATATTTTAAAGCATAAGCATGGAATTGCTTATTGTATTCTATGTACACAAATTCAATGCAAACGAAGCAAGAATCAGGCTGAAATGATTCATTTTTTAAAGCAGGAAGTATATTATCTGGGCTTTGGCTAGTAAATGAGGGGTTTCTCCATTCCATTTGGCATTAATATTTAGACATTATGCATGCATAAATAGTGATGTGTAGTGACAGAAGGTAGGTGCTATCAGAGATTAAGGAAAGAAAAGTATTCTTTTTCTTGTAGTGCTGCTTCTTTCGAATGTTTGTGTCCCTTAGAAAATGGCTCCTGTGGTACACAATGAAGCTAAGGCACATAATAGGGTGACTTGGCTTCATGAATGAATTGAAGGAAGCAGCCAACTGAATAGACTCTGGCTATGGGGAGTTTTTAGATAGGATCATCAAGTTATCTTCTTATTAAACTGGTAAAGAGCATCACATATTATAATAAAAACTAGGATTTGGTTTTGAGGACGTTTGCCTTTTTGCTCTTGCAAGTGTTGAATAATCTTTTCCCATCATTTGAAAACTGATTCAACATGCTAGAACTTTGTGGTTAGAAAAAAAGTAACATGCTATCATAGGACAGAATAGGTGATCAGAGTTGCATGCTAAAGACTTCTATGAAATAATTTTAGAATGTTTGGTTGTCACCCCACATCCTTTGCTTGCAGATTTCTTATTTCACCCCTGTCAAAAAACCTTGCACAGAAACAAGTACTATTCCATGTATCGTGGTTTAACCCGGCTGGCAACTAAGCACCACGCAGCCGCTCGCTCACTCCCCCCCCCCTCAGTGGGATGGGGGAGAGAATCGGAGAAGAAAAGTAAAAACCATGGTTTGAGATAGAGACAGTTTAATAAGAGAGAAGAGTAACAATAATAATAATAATAATGGTAAGAAAATATACAGAATATATAAAACAAGTGATGCACAATGCAATTGCTCACCACCCGCTGACCGATGCCCAGCCCGTCCCGAGCAGCGATCGCTCCCCCCCACGGGCCGCGATCACTCAGTCCGAGCTGCGATCACTCTGCCCGTGACCGACCGACTAACCCCCCCAAGCATGACGTTCTATGGTATGGAATAGCCCTTTGGTCAGTTTGGGTCAGCTGTCCTAGCTTGTTCTGCACCTGGCCGAGCAGGAGAAGCTCAAAAAGTCCTTGAGTAGCCTCAGCACTACTTGGCAACAACTGAAAACCTCAGTGCGCTATCAACATTCTTGTAGTACTAAATCCAAAGCACAGCACTATGCTAGCTTCTGTGAAGAAAATTAACTCTATCCCAGCAAAATGTTTCCAGCAAAAATGGCTAAAAAGCCTTTGCTTCCTCTTCATATCAAAGCCTAAGCAAAAGGTGAGATGAACCAATACTGTGCCAATGTTTTCTGATCAAATTTCTTTGTTCATCATTCATTTTTAAGTTGTAAGAAATGACAACGTTGATTCATATTTCTCTGAGAAACTCTTGTCATAATGCAGACTTCACTGATGCACAGCCCTACTTATACACTGGGAATTAAGCCAAATGCTTTATTCTAAGTCCTTATTCTTAAATTAGAGGGAATGGTTTCAAGATCCTTATTCCTTGGCTTGTCAGGAAGTTGGACAAAATCACTACTAAAATAATGTTGGCACTGAAATTATTACTTGCTGTTTTGGTTGTCTGATTGTTTTCCATGTATCCCACAACAGAAGGAGAGGCTTACAACAACAACAGAAACCCCAAAAACAAACCCCAAAACCAAACACCAAAACCAAAATAAGAATAGGATTTAAGAGATTTAGCATCAGTGATTCCTGCTACAGACTTTCAGTGTGATCTTTAGGAAAACCTTCAAGAGCTCTGCTTTGACTTCCTTATCATTATGGTAGGACTGATGAATTTACATGCAGAAGAAAGAGGTTCACACAGGCTAAATTTTAAGATTTTAATAAACCACTTAAAAAGTACTTCGACATTATCTGCTGGAAGGTTCTATATCAGAGATTCACTAAAAGGGTGTTGACTGTCCATAATCTAAACTGTCTCCTGTGCACTGTTGATACAGCAAATAAGACTTTTGGAAGGATCTTTGATTTAAAAATTGTGAATTAGTTGCTGTTACATTGCTGCAGTTTTCAGGGAACTGTGCTTTCCTAAATCCCAACTTAAAGAGAGAATTTTTCATGGCCAGTTATCTGTAAGTAATTGACACGTGTACAGCAATGTTAAAGCAAGGTTAAATAATAAAAACCAACAACAGTTGATGGAAAATTTATAACATTTTTCTGCCTAATCTTTTACCAGAGGGAGTTAATTTCATTTTTTTCAGCATTTCCTGAATCTAGAAAAGTTAGCCCACAAGGCAAGTGATATCAGCAAATCATATTTCATACAAAATCTCAGTGTGTTATGCTGCTTTCCCACTTTTTATTCCTTCTGCAGTGAATCAACAGCTTAATTAATTGTCAGAGGTCTTGTGTTCTGGTCATTCCCCTGCCACAGATGAAGCATTTTGTTAGTGTTCATTAGTTGCTTCAGCCAGCTATTATTATTATACTAACTATAAAGACGTGGAAAGCAAGGCCCTCACAAATTATGTGATGCAACGGCACAACTGGTTTAGGATTTATCCTGCTGGGCTGCCAGTTATCCATATCTAATTGTCCATAAATGGTCATGGAGAAAATGCAATGCTGGAAGGCACAGAGGTGCTGGGGTGGCTGCAATCCCAGCTAGGTGTGGGGGTAGCCATTAGCACCAGCTCAATCACCTTCTCAAAAAGATCCAATGTCCTTTGTTGATGGATCAGTCATGACAGAGAAGAAAATTTGACCTTGGAAGACCTTGGCTGTACCTTTTACTCTCCCTGTGGCATATGCACATGACGAGATACCAGCTGGGTGTTATTAGGAAAGTCCCTCTCCAGAGCTGTTAAAGAAAATCTCAACAGTCCTTTACATTAGGGTTTTTACAGAGCACTCTTGCAAAGACAAGAGAAGAACAGCTTTTAGTTTGAGGCAAACACAGGGCAGTTGGGGGCTATATATTTATGTGAGAATGTTCCAGGTGAGAATTATCTTTTAGAGCCTGACTGGTCATTTACAGAATTTGGCAGCTGATCATGGAGAACTTACGTCAGCCAGGATTACTTGTATTCCAGTAGCATTTCTTCTGGGTGGAGGCCAATTTTACCATCAGTTGTTCATCTGTGAAACGTTGTGAGTCTGGGACCATGCAATGGACCTAGAGAGTGGATAAATGTATGACATGTTAGGGATGTGCTGTGTTGATGACTTGTAGGTCTTCACTTCTGAAATTTGTAGCAATAACTCCTTTGCATTGATCACATACCAATGAAGACTCTGTGTACATGATATATATTACAAATGGCCTATTTTAAAAAGGTATTTTAGAAGTTTCTAAAATTGGAAAGTTAGTTTTATATATGTGTTTGTATATACATGGACACATATACATTTTTCTTTCCAGATGTAGAATTAGATGCTTTAGTTATCAAATACAGGATAGGAATAGTAAAACATAAAAGCTTCTGAATGTGGTCTATAATAGCTTTCTTTTATGTAAAAAGGAGCAATTAGGGAGTATATCAGAATTTTCCAGGGCTAAAAGCTACCGTGTTGTTGCTGTTAAAAAGCTGAAGATGTGCGCCTTTTCCAGTGAAAAGAGCACACATGTTTTTATCTCTGTAAATGAGATTTGACTGTAAAATGAAGACTTTTTTTGTCTAAGAAAATTTGTCACAGCCACAGAAGTTAACATCATCCTCGGTGAATCTAGGTTGATTTGTTTCATTTTTCTGGATATAAGAAACAAGAAGACTTTTTTTACTGTCTAGCTGATTTAAAATTAAGATGGCATATATCTGAAGCTGTTCGGGGTTTTGGATGCTAAAGAAAGTCCCAGGAGACAGATTAGTGGGTAGAGGGCAGGTAAGGCAGTCAAAGGTACATGACAAATTCATTTATCACATGGCTCTGTAATTTATCACCTGATTGTGCAATCTATCACATGGCTTTCACCCCAACAAAAGGGCTGTAAGTGTTTGTATGTATAAGCAGTGGGCATGGTCTGGCTGCATAAGAGGAAATTCTTCATTGTACATCCACCCAGACATTTTCTTCCATTTCTGGAAGATTTCACTTCAAAGTGGAGTTTTAACTGTGTTGGCTATAAGTGAAGTTAAACGAAGTTAGTATTGAACCAGCAGATGGAAGAATCCTTATCACTGAACAATGAAACAAGTTGATTTTTTTCCCTTGTGCCATCTGGTAACTATACTCACATTTGAAAAATTAACCATTCACAGAATAGTTGTTTGACAGTTCCAATAGTTAAGCTCTTTCTCTGAAGATCAGTGCTTTATCTTTTGAAGATAAAGCCACAAAATACAAATGAAGACATGAAACTAAACCTGACAGCTCCATAAATGCTGCAAAAAAGCAGAAACTTAAATGTTCTGAACAGAAATCTATTTCGCCATTTTTTCCATAATCCAATCATGCAAAGGTTAATAGTAAAGTATGAGGCATGAGGCATGTTTCTTTGTAAGCAAATTTCCATTGTTCTAGTTGATGGGAAGAGGAGAAACTCAGTTGTTAAATAGAAAGTGAACAAACCAAGCAGTGTCTGTGAATGAGTCTGTATCCTATGGTTTCATCAACTAATTGCCTGTGACGACGTATTATTTGAAGTGGCAAAGGAGACTGATGGGGAAAAGAACCTCTTTAAAAGATATTTTAAATTAAATAGAAATGACTAGGAATCAAGAATAAATATTGTAAAATTCTTGGAACTGAAATGTGATGGTAAGTTTATGATCTCAAACAGACAGGGTTGTTCAGGAACTTAAGAATTCCTACCCTGAGATGGACAGGTTATCTTATGTACTTTTGTACTTCTATTGGTTATTTTTTCTAGATACTTACAAAGATGATAAATGTTTTCCTAATGCTTCTCATCAGTTATACAACAAAAAATCTAAATTATCAGACACTGAAATGGGTGGCTTTGATAACCTTTGACAGATGCTATTTGAAGAGTGTCACCGCTAATACCAAACTACCTTATTTATAAAAATATACCATTTCAATATTTCTTAAAAGAAAATGGGTAAGATATTGACCTCATTAATATCTGAAGATGCCATAATGGTGTAACTATCACATTAATATGATGGTTACAGTGATATGTTCATTATATTCACTCTCACAAGAAGTACTCTGGAGGTCACCTATAGGGAATGTTTTTGAGATTTGCTTCAGAAATTCAGTGCCTAAAGACTCTCAAGTAATAGTCATAGAGTACTTTTTGTATATTTTTGGTAGAAAATGAACGTTAAAAATATCCTGAAGTGACCAAAAAGTGGGTGTGTGTGGTTTTCGTAAGTGAAATTCCACTACCCAATGTTAGGGGTGAGAGTGAAGAGAGAATGGAGTTACTCATTCTCAGCTGACTTAATATGGTGCATGAAGGCCTAATAATAAATACACCTGTACATTAAATGTGCTATCATTAGCGATCAAATTCTAAATGAAAGTGTTTGAAATATGCAGCACAATACTTTTACTGTGTAGAAATAAAAACAATTAGAAGAGGAATAAAGAAATGTTTTAGCAAGGGCAATGGAAGAGACTAAGGCAGTTGGAAATAGGAAATTTACTCAGTGGTTCATGTAATTGAAAATGCAATTATGCCATTAGTCTTTAAAAATAGCACGAATTGCCCCACATAGTATCCTAAATATTAACACTTCCATTTAATCACACGAGGTCCTTTATCCGTATGTCTACCCCACCAAAATTTTTAAATTGTGTGCAAGTATAGTTGAATGTTAGATACATTTTGGTATTTGTTAGATGTATAGCATTGCAGTAAGTTCTTGGTTTATCTAGCCCAAATATCATATTGCAAAATAAGAACTACCAAAAAATTAGAGCTTTGAAAATTATCTGGTAATTAGGTAAAAAAAAAAAAAAAGTATAATAAGCCTTTTATAGATGATATGCATGTTGTTTTTCAAATAATATGACAAAATAAATAGCAATTTAGACACAGGTATACTAAATATCTAGATCAGGAATTAGTTTAGGCTGAAAAAAAAATCTAATCAGGAATTAGTCAATCTGAAGAAAACTTTTACTAAACATTGCCAAGAACTCACAAAATTAATGGAAGAGATTAGCTAAGTGGTTGAAATTACTGAAGAAAATGAATGCCTGACCAGAGTCTATAAAATTTTAGGAAGTGTAATTTTTTTAAACATGAGCATTTCCTTTTTCTAGTTGTGCATGTCTTAGAAAAGATGAGTCTGTAGCTCACCCATTGCTCCCAAGGTCTTGACTACATTTTCCTTCTGTACAAAAATACATTTTAGTTCCTGCATGACTTTTAGTTTCTGCATTGAATCAGAAGTCGCATCTCCTGCCAACTAGTGAAGTAGTACTAAGGTCCTTGCAAGTGTACCTGACATCTTGACAGATATTATTAGAACACGAGGTCCAAACTGACCCCTGAATGTAGAAGTTCAGCTGCTAAGGCCAAGAGTGTGCAACAGCTCTTCAGCTCCTGCAGACAGCTTTTGTTTTGTCAAACCTGGAAAAGATACCAAATAAGAAAAGATGTTACATTATCCTGTGCTGTTACTGCAAACCAACAGGGCATTCTCCACACCTCTGCAGTTCCTGGCACTTTTAACTTTAAAATAGACACCATATCACACTTGGTTTTTCATAAGAAAAAGGGAGCAGATGCAGGGCTGCCATGGTCTCCAGGCTCAGGCTTGTAGAAGCAAAACCAGTTACTGATTCTTTTCCTTTTCTAAACAACTTAAGCGGGTCATTCACTGAGCCAGCGTTTCTTTACTAACCTCATGAAAGTGGAACACCTTGCTTTAAATCTAATGTAGCTAAATAGAAACAGCAATAAGTGACTATCTAATGTGCACCTGAGAACTGCTCCACACGCAAGGACTTTTCCTCTAAGTACGTTGGATAGGGCATGTAAAAAAACTTCATTAATTGGCTCTGTATGTGGCAATTTACAGTTTATGTGGAGGCGATTTTTCCTCATGAAAAAGCTGATTACATTACAGCTCATTAACAAGAATACCTTTGTTACTGAAAGTTTCTGTTAAGCATAGCTAAGGCTCCCTGTGACCTACTTCTAATGCTTTTAGAGTTCTCAGATTTCTCATTTTTATTTAAGTACCTACCTTAGATATGATTGGCTGCAGGATAAGGCTCACAGTCTAATTTTAGATTAGAAGATGTAGGTTTTCTTCTGTGAGAAATAAATTCAAAAATAACCTTTTAGATCATAAGATGCTGGCAAGTTTATGGAAATAGTTCACATTTCCATTCTAGCAGTTGAGAAAGGGGAACAGCAATCCTGAACGTTTATAACTCTGTTCTGATTCTTTGTATTCAGATGAATACCTATTTTCTCTGTCTCTGGCCCCAAAGGAGTTCCTTCGCAGGAACTTTTCCATTGCTTGTATTGTCAAAAGCAGTATGTCTTTCTGGAACATTCTGTAGAATTGAATGGAAATTAAAAAGAAAGGTTGTAGAGAAGTGTAATGGTATTTTAAAGGAATTTCTGTGGAATGCTAAATAATATAACACAGAATTATTTCTTTAATTTTTTACTCACCTATAAAATCCTGGAGTATGAATATAATTCTCTGTTTAAATACCCCAAAGTTGCTGAAAAATTCTGAAGAAGAGACAGCAGTATATAGTAATTTCTATTGCCTTTTGCATATCTCTCTTGTGGAGAAATGGACTTTATCTAAGTTATTGACATGTATTATTTAGAGATTCCTAAAGTATTGCATCACCATGAAACTTTGGATTTCTGGAGATTACTAGATGACTGTTACCTTTTGCTGACATTATTAGAAATGGATTATATTCAGTGACTAGACAATGGTATTGCTATGTCTACAGACCCTGAATGGTCTAACTGTGGAATGAAGGATGTGAACTGAATAGCAGACATCTTTCTGACATCTTTCTTTTGTCCTCTTTGAGTTATTTTACATGTAAACATAAGATGGCACTTCGTGCATGATCCTTTGCATATCCTTAGCTTCCACCACAGCACCAAGACACACTCAGACAATAATTCAGGGATATATATTTAAATTACTTGTCTCACTTCAAGGCATGTTCTTCCTTCAGATTTCACTATTTGGGTTTTCAACTTTGTGCTTGCATGTAGCTTGCTGAGTACTGAATATATAAATTACAAAAGAACCTGGAGATGTGCTTCAGTGTCATGGAAGCAGTAGTTCAGGTGAACACACCCACAATCCTCAATAAAACCATGCATGAGTAAACTCAAGGTTCACACAGAGTAATCTACATTCAGCAGGCTGCTTGATGATTTGCCTCTGATCAAGGCCATAAATCCTTAGATGGATCTCCTTTTCAGACCTCGTATTTATATAAAACTGTTGTTCATGCTGCACAATGTCTTTGCTTTTATTGGTTCTTCTTTAACGCATGGTTAATCTGGGTTTTTTCCTATTATATTGCACTTTTTTTCCTTCCTTTGGGTTTTGTATACATTCTCTAAGGGTTGCACTTAGATAATATTTCTTGTTATCAAAAAATGGGAATCAGGTGCAGGTCTACAAGAAAGCCATTCAGATTGGAATAGTCTGTTTTGTATAATTAGATTAGTATCAGTGTCTTTAAAGGGTTATCAGAATCCTCCATATTTACAGTAGCTTTCCCTGTGAAGACAGTCAGGTGATGAGGGGGACATAAGTTTCGCTAAGACAGTTGGATCCAATGAATTTACCTTTCAACTTATTTACAAGGTAAAGATGCATTTGAAATCTCCTTAGGATAATGCCACATGCAACATTCAGTTAATATGCAATGGGGACATATTATTATAATTAGACAGTGAGAAGTCTTTATACATATTTATGTAAAACTTCACCAAACTCCATGTAATATTGCTCGAGGACTTGCACCTGGACCCTGCAAGGATTTAAGGGACCATATTCTATAAATGGCAGTATTATTCCTTTTGCCTGTATTTTGTTTGTGTGGGAGGACCCCAGCATGAAAAGATGACATCAACAGCAAGATGCAAAAGTGCAACAGCACTTCACTTCAGGTTTGAACTACAGATGGTAACAAGCTAAATACTTTCTTTGCTTATGGTCCATTTAATCACAAACCATGTAATATTACTGATTTCTCACACATAAGTACAAAACCAGCACTCAGGACATTGTGCAGGCTGCTGGGGACCAGGAGGGTCAATGCCCCACCACGGAGCAGGGCAGCCCCAGCCCTGGGCAGTGGGCACCTCCCTGGGGATGAGGACAGGGATGGAACTGAGGTCCCTGGCTGGGCTGAAGCAGGGCATATCATCTGTCAAGTGTTTCAAGAATTAAAAGTTTCTGTGCACCCTAATTAACAGTAATAGCAGGATATTACTAACTTGTACACTGGAGGTGTGAATGCTTAGGCTTTTGTAAGACACCTGCTTTCCTCAACATCACTGCCAAGAGAATGGCTCTGTCCAGAGCTGTGGGAAAATTCTGGCTGCTTTCTGATTTTTAAAAAAAACTTAAGTCCTTTAACCCATTATACACAACTGGCTTTCATGGTAATATGGGCATCATAAGGACTGAAGGGTTTGTACGTACTGGTCAAGTACTAATATTTTCACAAACTTTGTTCTAATAAAAGAAAATAAACTATAAGCATCATTATTTTATGAACTTTGGTAATGAATCTAAGATTAAATCTATAATTGTACTCATGAATTGGGGAAACATTACAAAAGAAGGCTTCCCTAAATGACACAGGAAGGGTCAAATCCCATCAAAGACAACAAAATTGTGCATGTGTTCAAAATGTGCTCTAGTACCTGCAAGTGACTTGCTGAATTGAAGCCTTGGCTGTCAAATGGTTCTACAAAAACATATAACTCTTGGCCATTTCAGAGGTTCAGAAAATAGATTTTTTTTCTGTGGCAACAGTGATGTCCTCAGGACTACATGGTAATTCTTTTGAACATTAAGAAATAAAGTAAAACGACTTTCTTAGTGAACAGATGTTAGTCCCTATGAATTCAAACATATATGTTCAGTGGAAAAAAAAGAATTTTTGTCTGAGGATTATGAAAATTTTCAGTGAACATATATTTGCTGAAAAATTTATTTGAAGTCTAAGTGAAATATTTAGAAAGGTGTTTGCTTTAGCAAGGAAAACTTGATTTCTCAAGTCAAGCTTTCCATATCTTAAATATTGGCATTGAAAACTAAAATAATTTCATACAATTTGTTTTCTTTTATGCTCTACTAAGAGCAGTTGTGTTGTTTGTTTGTTTCCCCTCTGCAAGCTGTATTTCTCAGCTGCATTACATCTTCCAAGCAACAACATGGCCAGAAAATATCTCATTGTGATTGCTTCCTTTTACCACAAGCAAAATTATGCTTCATCACAGCACGATGGGCAGTAACAGAGACATCCTGAAGTCCAGTTTATAAAGGACCATAGGAGGGAATAAAACAAACTGCAAGTCTTTTATGTCCTTAAATCTCATTACCATTTCCATTAGATTTCAATTTTTAGCTGTCAGCGTGCCCATGGTCACTTTAGTCAAAAATGACTTTTTAGAAATTTATTATTGTCGAATTGTCCACAGAGAATATGTCTGCCTTCAGATGCTGATGATTTTTCTTTATGCTTCACTTACAACTTAGCTGTGATTTGTTAGGCTCATGAATCAAGAAACCCATTGAGGGAGTAATATAGACTTGGATAATTAAGCCTAACATGGAGCTGCACTGGTGACAGTGACAGCTGCCCATATGGTCTGCATACCTGGGTAACCTGAAAGTTAAAGGGCAGAGTTGCAAGGCAGAAAAGAAAGTCATACAAAGGATTTCTGCTAGTAGGAGTAAGAAGGGCAAGAGGTTGTTCATACCTAGTTATGCAGATGGCCAAAATGCAAGTTTGCAGCAGTCTGTGTACTCAAATTCCTGTGTGCAGCTATTCTTTGACATACCCTTGGCATCCCTTGCACTCACTGGGTACAGCTCCTTCTTGACAGAGAAAAATAAGAAGTTAAATTTGCTTGTGGGTTAAGAAAAATCTAAGTAAGAATCAGAGGAGATGACATTACACGATGAAATAGAAAACCATTGAAAGTAGAAAACTAAGACTTCGGATTGTTTTGAGAGGTTAACACTAGAACAACACACAGAGTGTTCTAGAGTTTTTCAGTGTCTGATACTTATGTTCAGGATAATCCCCAAGATAGCAAAATGACCAGACGAGACTTTCAAAAGTTATGGTAATACCCAATAGAAAGAACACCATGAAGTTAGACATAGGAACTTCAATCTTTTGGGAAGTCACTGGTAAGTAAGCTGTCACCCTGCTGAAATGAAAAGGGCAATGACATTTTCCTGCTTTCTCAGAAAGCTCCCTGTTACCTTGCAGCCACATCCCAGGGCTTTGTCTATAGCTGTGAGGGGAGTCAAGTGCTCACTGTACGCAAAAGAAATAACTGTATACGCATATGTAACTCTGTGTAACATGTCTATTGGTTTGATGGGATTTGATACATTCTTTTGTCTTACTGCAGTTTCTGAAGGCAGATTAGCATTCACATGAAACTGTTGAGAATACAGTTTGGCCCAAAAATGCTACCAGGGAGGAGATCACGGAAACGGAACAACTCCTCTCCCCCAGAAACAAACAAACAAATAAAACCAAAACAAAAAAAGGTCAAAAAAATATCCTGATTGATTTTTTAGTTTTATGAGCAGGTAGCAGGGGAATGGAAAAAAAAGATCACAAGGGAATTCACAAAAGCAAGCTAAGTCTCGAAATCAGTAAACATGCAAACGTTATTTGAAGTCTCTTTGTAGAGTAGAAATGCACTTTAAGGTAGCTCAGCCATCACCATCTGTGTTTAATTACTCTTTTGATAATGGATTTCTTCCTGGTACATTAAGTGACTATATTATACAGTGCAAAACCACTATTGGCCTAACCTCAATGGTATTAAAAAAGATGGTGTCAGTAAGATAGTCTTTTTCCACTCCCTGTCATTTAACACACTGTTAACAACAAAGTTGTCTGACAGGATTTTGTGCTGTGTTTATCAACATTGATGAAACTATTATTATAGTCGGACCCACTGAATTTTAAGTGGTCAGATTTCTGCAAAATAGCATTAAGGATTTTGTATATTTTGCATAAGATGAATAAAAACATATTCTGTACAAGTATGAAGGTTGAGTGTGCTATTTCTTACTGTTATGACATATTGACACAAGCCCTCATATTGATGTTATACTATAACTGCATAATAGTAAAAAGGTGTTTTGTAAGGATACATGTTGTGGCAATTTCAAAGTGACATAAGCCATGTTGACAGAAACAGTTTTTACACCAGTTTACTGTGGTTTTGCATAACTTACTTCTTTAACTGTGTTAGAAAAATGGAAATATAAAACTTCCAACTCTCAGAGATTTTGTCTTAGCCATATTTTCTAAAAGAAGCAGTGACCATCTATGTTCACACATATTTTTAGTAAGATTATAACATTACCTCATTCTTAGTTTCCTGCAGAAAAAGGGAGCTGATTAAAACCACCCTTATTAGGGGTGAAGTCCCTATAATTACTCCATAGTTTTCAGTTCAAAAATCTGCTTAGTGTCTTCTTTATTGCTGAGTTTTTGACCATCCAGGCACAGACAAACAAAATTGCAGCTCCAAATCTGATTAATGAAATTAAGATTAATGACCAAGGAGGATAAGATTTCCTCATGTGATGATCTAATGCTGTTTATAGCTTGGTCTAAGGCCAGCCTACACTTGCCATTGGCTTTTTCTCTCTGTAATGAGGGAACCAATGTTTCAAAGAAAGGTAAGATGTAAAATAAACTCTTTTACAGAACAGGTGTTTCTTGCACTTTTAGGACCATGAAGGTTCTTCTGAAAGTGGGAATCCTAGAACTATGATATTCCACTGAAAACCTGCTATTTTATAGACAACAGTCTTCCTTTCTGAAGTCCAAGTGATGCATAAAATCCTTTTCTCACCTTAATTCAAAATCTGGAAAGTTATGTAATGTGAGGGCTTATTTACATCTTTGGTTAAATTGCTCTGTTAATAATATGATGAATATCAAATATTGTAAACATGACTTATCTTCACTTTAGGAAAATATATAGAGCAGAGCCACAAAACATATTGCTATAAAATTACATTAAATTTACAGTTCTGATTGGAAATAATAAGAACATCACATACAACATTTTTCTTTTTCTTTATTTTTTGTTTTGAGAGCATGTTCAGCTGCACATTGTGGAAAACTTGTAGTTACTTCGGGATTTTTACTGATTGCTCTAGAATTGAAATGTGAAAATATTCAAATAAAGAACTTTTTTTGCAGTTCAAAGATTTTCTATTTTCCTAAAATGTGCCTGGACTTACTTCAAAATTTCTAGTGAAAATTCAAATAGACAAGCTCACTGTGATTTCAGGTTTTGTAACTCATTGTAACTGGAGGTAACATTTCTCTATTTTATGAATAAAACCAAGCATTTAACAATGAACTGTTTTAATCTATTTTCTTTTGTTGGTCATTTTCAGGGAGGGAAATGTCATACTGCAAGATACAGAGAAGATGAGATAATTACACACAGTCACATGATACGTTAATGGCATAGAGAGAAATAAAAAATAAGGTCTTATAGCACTCTCCCAAGTCTTTTGCTTCACTTGCAGAGGCATGTTGTTCACATTGAAAATTGCTTGAGTTTTAAATACTTTCTTGAATTTTTATTGCATTAACAATGGTAAAAAAATGTAGTATTTTCATATGGCTCACAGAAAGATTTGCAAGGATGCTGTGTGTTCCAGGATTAAATCAAGAGTTAAATAATAAATATATATCTTTTCTTCCACTCATTAACAAAATAAGAAAGGGTGAAAGAATGGAGGAAATCTGTTCCTTTCTAGCATTTAAAATGGAACTGTGAAAAAAAAAAAAAAAAAAAAAGGATATTTGGTAAAGGTTTTATAAAAGAAGAACAATGCTCCAACAATTATTGGTAAAGGGAAATGGACTGAAAGGGAAAGATGAAGAGAAATGGATCAAGGACATGTGCTAGAACGGACTAGGGTTCTTTCAAAAATTAACATTTTTAAACTGCATCCAAAAATGTTTAAAAAATCAGTAAAATTATCTGAGGGTGATGCTTATGTTGCTAAAGACAATTTTGATGATGGTTCCAATGAACTGCTCTTGCAATTCTTGGAGGTTCAGTCTGGATGTGAGGTGGATGATTGCCATGTAAATGAATTATTTATAGCTAAGGAGAGTATCTTACTGTAAACACTTGGTTCCATGTCAACCATAATGCATAGGTGGCTGGAATGAGTCATTACACTTCTTCTTGGAAGAATTTATATGCTGCTTGTCTTAGGGAAAACTTTTAGATAAATGGTGGATAAACCAGCATTTTTCTTACAGGGGTTATATTGCAAACAGGCCAGCCCCTGATGAGGTTAATAATAGGGTAGATGGGAGAAGGAAAAATTGACCCAGTTAAGCTATTAAACAAAATATCAAGATTAAGTGCAGAGACAAAACAAGCCTTTACATGTTAGATGGTCTTTAGAGAACTAGTACATTTCATGAAAGGTTTTCTTCAGCTGTGACTGACAAATAGCCTTCTTCAGGACAGTGAGAGAAAGTGGCATTTAAGGCCAGAGGGAAACATTAAGTACCTCCTTAAGGGCAAGAGATGAAGATGGAATGTTTACTGTAGAAGAAATAGGTAACCTGCTAGGACTTTTTCCTCTTCTAAATAAGTTTTCCAATGGAAAATATTTACCATGCTAGTTATTTGTAAAAATAAAAAATATTGATGAAATTTTCAGCCAATCTGCAAAACATGTTCAGATAACCAGGGACATCTTTTTTGTCCTTTTATGATAAATAAAGGACTGAAAGATGGTTTTTGGTTTAATTTTTTTTTTTTCCTAGAGTATTTTACTGCTTCCATTTTAGCTTTAGGAAAATGGAAAATGTCAAATCTAATTGCCACTGATTCAGTTAGAGAATAATTTGGCATTCTCTGGGATGTCTAATGGAAGGACTGCATGAACAGATCTGCAAAGATCTCTGCATTTGTAGTCTTAATGAAACCTTATATTTAAAGATGGCAAAAATACTCACCTTTGAGTTAAATGTTACACTCTCTGAGAAAGCTGTGGCTGAAATACTTCATGCATCTCTGAACACAAACTCTTCCAGCCTTTCTGAGAAATTACTACATTTTTCTCTATTAATCCTTTACTGACCTTCAAGACCACTTTTTCTAGGCAAAACCATTCCTGTTCCATGTTAGTTCTCAAATTACAAAGACAAGTGGTATGTTCAACTCATTTAAAGCACTGCTTTAAAAGTGGCAATGGACACGAGGCCAAATTCTAGTGAGGACAGGCACTTTGTAGTTTCCATTTCTACTAATCTAAGGCTTGCAGGTGTAGACAAGGGCACTGCACCAGAAACTTGTGTCACAAACTCATGTTGTTTTTGCTTGTTAGCTAACCTGTTATTTTTTGCAATGAAAACAAAGTGTGAAAATAAATTGATATCTTATCTGCCCTTTAAGATTTTAATGATTACCCCTTCAGCATTTAGGATTAAAAACAAATAATATATTTTTTAGCAGAGAGCCTTCAGGCTGCTTTCTATTCACCATAACCGCTTTTTAAAAAGGACTCTTTTATTACTGTCTGTATTTATGGAAAACCCTGCACCGAAAAGCTCATCAGATAAAATTTTTGAGACACAGTTGGTTAATATCAAGAAACAGATGTTATGAAATAACAAATATCCTTTTCCTTTCCTAAGTTTTGGCATTACAGTGCTTGTTTCTTGTACTTCTAAATAGCTCATACATAAGGGGGAATAGCTAGTCAGGCGTTGCAACTAACTGATTGGGATAGGTCCACAGAATAGACAAGTAGTCAGGATAGCGATTTCTGTTAAAAATTAGTGATATGATTTGTGAAGCATAAGGGGTCTATCTTCTGCCTGGTGCAAAGGAGTTTATACACAGAGCTCCCTTCACAAAAAATAAAGGGACTTGTCTATCTAAGACCCTGCACGTGCTTCTGAAAATCTATCCCTTAATGTCATTAGAAGATTTGATGATCTCTGAAACAAAAAATAAGACTTAATGTGTTTCTGCAGTTGTGACCAGCTGGATTTTCCTTCTGTTCATATTGTAGCAGACAGGTAGTAGTCATAGTTACGGCTAAATGACCTATTTACATTAAAAATGTACATTGTTTTCTCTTTTTATTTTTCTTCACATTGTATATAAACGAAAACCTACTGTTTGCAGAGGTTTATATGGAATTACATTTTGAATGTTGCATCCTTTCCCACTTCATCTTATGTGTTATTTCCAAATTAAATCTGATCTTGTCTCGAAACAAGGTTTCTTAGTAAATATAATCAAAAGATAGCAAGTCAGGAAGTACCAATAGGTTGTAGATCGAGAGCTCAAAGAGAACAGTCATAAAAACATAGCATTAAGATGGTGAAAAGGGGGAAAGAAGAAACAAATCAGCTTCTTAAATATCTTGTCAGTCTCTGGTATGTTTGTAATTACTTTTGGTGAAGTTCTATGCATCTGTAGGGCTGCCAAAGCAGCATTTCAGGTCTCTGCTTCCATCCCTAATCTTTGTGTTATTATGGTCTTCCTTTAGCAGTCACCAGTATCTTCCCAGCCAGGACTTTCCTACCATACTGCCTCACAGACGTACCACATTGCCAGCCAGTTGGCAGCCCTCTTCTGCATCCTCTCTGGTAGCCCCTGGTGAAAGCCCCAGCAACTACAGAAATACAAATGTGATGTCAAAACTGCATGGAATTTCTCACTCAGCCCCTTTCTAATGGATTTGTTTACACAGCACTGCACAAAGGTCTGTACTAATGCAAAAATGTAATCTCTTTTCAACACAGGAATGGAAGGAGACTATTAACTACTGGTTTTGAGCCATTTCCAAACCATCAGGAGTAAATGGGACCCCAGAGAATTCTTTGGAACAGGAAATATTTGCAGTGAAAACCATCCCCCTTCAGCTGTTTGCAGAGATGCAGTCTCCGAAATTCTATACCCAACATCTCTCTAATTTCTCTTTATCCATCTCTAAAGCTTCCTGTCTGCCTGCTGAAGGCCATTTGACAAGGGAAGTGGAGAAGCAGCATTTGTAGTATCTGTTTAATGTAACCAGAGGAGAATCTTATGATTTGTAACATGCATTATAAATCTTAGAAAGAAAATGTGAAGCCAGACTGCAGATTAAGCAGGAAAGTAATGAAACTAATCAAACTGTGATTCTTGTGATGTTTACTTGAGCATCATGTTCAATTCTGAATCAGAAATCCCAATCAATAAGTACCACAGAATGGACAGGATCCATCTGTGTCCTTGTAATTAAGTTAAATTACAGGATAAGTGCTCTGTTTGTAACGTTGTTGTGAGGCCTATTAACTGGACAGCTTTGACTATACGTAATCTGTCAGGGGAGTACGGAGGATTGGCCCAAACTGTAGCACACTGAGGTTTACAGTTTTAAATATGACCTGTTAAACAGCTGTAATTTGCTTTCATTATATAACTGGTTCAATCCATTATACTTTTTCATTATATTTTATTCCACTGTCTTTGCTGTTTTCTTTTGGATTTCCTTACTATGGGTACCAAATTGGTGTGATGGACTTCATCTCATTTGAGTGCATGGCACCTCTCTTCATCTGACTTGAATGCAAATCGTGTCATTATGCTCAGGAAATTCCTGGTAGCCAGATGAATAATTATGAGCGCTATTGTCACTGACAAGAGTTGCATGCTGAAGAAAAATAGTGTGATAATTGTAAAAACATTGAGAATGGGGCTGTGAGGTTTTGAATACTTCTTAATTTAGTGCTGTGACAATATACCAAGAAATCCAGCTTCTGAGCTCCTGACATCTACCACTGGCCTCTGTGAGAGTTGGATCAGATGGAAACTGACCAAGGACCTCTAGATTTGCCTCAGTTATGATTATTAGTAACAGTAAATGAGAAGGTGCACTGCCCCATTAAGGACCCAGGTGCTCATGGCCAGTTTGCCTTGCCAGTTTTGTTGTGGGTAGGTGCAGGTGGTCTCTGATGCAATTTGTAGGATGAAAAGTGGCTCCTGGCAGGCCAGGTGGTTGTGCTCTGTCAGAAAAGAGGCTTGGTCTCTTTCTTCTTGAAAGCCATCTGGGTGTATCACTGAAACCTCCCAGATCAGGACTTATTTTCTGAGCAAGAAGGTGCTTATGTGGCTGTGTTGGCACTTCTTGATACCAGCTTACTGACTTGTCAACACTGCATGCTTTGTCCTGTATTTCAAGAAGAGAACACCCATGCTAACTAGCAGGTGTTAAATTTTGAAAGCCAATGAAAAACCACAGACAAACAAAAAAATAGTCAGGAAAAGAAATTACTCTTTTAGGAGCTCTGAAAACCAGTGAGGAAATGTGTGGAATAATGTCTTTTCATAAATGTGAAAAAAAAAAATTCCCTTCCAGAAGAATGTCCTGGGTAGGAAGGCAAGTCATATTTTGTTGAAGGAGACAAAGGAGGAGAGAAGAAAAAGACTGAGGCCAAGGAAGGACAAAGTTGATATAGCAAGGGCAAGGGCACTTCAGTGCCTTCTTTGCATGGCCCATCTTCTTTCTTCCAGAAGATCCTTAGTGAACCTGGCTTTGGCTTGTTCAGTGTGCCACTCTTGGTGGCAGCCGCAGTACAAAGGCAACAATAGACTTTAGCAGGCAATAGTCTTTTAGCATGGATTTCTGCCAGCAGCAGTCAAGAGGATTGCTTCTCTGAGCTACTTAGCGGATAAACAGCACCTTTACATAACCTTTAGTCAGTTAATGATACATTAATATTCGACAGCTGATTTAATGAACTTTATTGGTCTTCTCAAACAAACAGTAGTGGTGGTGAGAACCGTGTTTCATGAAGGAAGGGCTTAGCTCTGTCAAATGGAATTGAGTGAAGCTACTTTGTTGTTTGTTCTCACGAGTACCTCAGAGGCCCCAAAATATGCATGCTAGACTTCCACGCAGGTAACGTATATATGCAAATATCTATTTCTCCAACAATGATGAGGAAAATTATGTTAGTCTGCGCATTCACCTCATGCAGGTCAGATTAAATCAACCTCACTATAAATTGGTCTGATGACTTCCTACACTGGTTACAACTCTTTCAGAAGTCTGTCTGGTGGATATAAACAAATGTATAAAATTGCTCAGCTAATTTCTCCCCTGCTGAGAGCACTGTACTGTTTCTGTTATGCTTCTGAACTGTTTCAAATATTTCACTTCTTACATACCCCAGTTTTGCAGGGTTGGCACCTGTGTGGCACTGCAAGCTCTAAACTCACATTTATCATCCTGCTCAATAGCTAGCTTGAAAGAAGCTGTCAATAGTTTCAAGAGCCTGCAAAACCTGCTGTGTAGACTTAGGTGTCTCTCTTTACATATTAGTGTGGTTTGAATTACCTTGATTGATCAAGCTAGAAATTACTGAAGACCAGAACAGGCACCCCTTCCTTTCAGAATCCAGAGTTGCGTGTTTTAGGGCACTTCTGCAGACTTTGCCTTTCATTACTATTACAGAACAGGGAGCTTTTGGCAGCCGTGAGAAGGACAAGGTTATGGATTTAGTCTTTTATGGTTTGATCCTGTCTCAATGGAGACCCTGGTGTGAGTGAGCTCTAAATTGTGACTTTCTTACATCATAAGTTGAACTTTTTTCTTGCTTGTTTATTTTAGCATTCATAAAATCTTACGCTGTGTCAGTCTGATGTTATGGGAACTGAATTCTCACATGTACAAAATCAAGCCCATCTGAGTTAATGATAATGTAAACAAGTTCTGCCCAAAATACTTGTGGCAGGATCACGTTGAAGGTAATGAATAATGATTTAGTATCCAGGAAGTCCATTCAGTCCTTGTTTCATGCAGGCAAGACTGTCTTTTACTTCTTTCAGTGGTACAGCATAATGGATACTTGCAGATAATGTTCTGCTACCCCAAGCAGTTTTGAAAAGTGCCTGAAATCACAACATTGCATCATGTTGCCCTTCTTGTTACAACTGAATAACCTCTAGGCTGGCAAGACAGTACAGCATGTCTAGCATGTAAATGGTACCCAAATTCAGGACTACCTCATGTAAGTCAAATGATGCAGGCAAAAGCCTTAAGCTGTGAGTGGAACCAGATGCTCTTTGGTACTGCCATAGGGTTTATCTTCTGCCTGTATGACACAGTTGTGTGAGGATCAAAGTGTTCAGTGACTCAAAGAGTTGCGCAGTCTGAAATTTAGGAGTCGCTTCAGATTGCCACTTGTGTTTGCATTACTGAATTATTTTAGCAGCGAGGTAAGCTGTTTGGCCATCTGTGCTTGGGTAGGAGCTTGTGACTTTTTCTTTCTCAGAATTAAATTACCCTAATATGCTCTGTTTGAGCCTGTACCCTGAGTTCATCCAGAAGCAGAAGCTGGTGCTAAACGCATTTCCCAATTTCTTTACTGCACTGTCAGGATGCCAACCAGTTTTTTCTGTTTTCTCATCTATTGGTAGATACCTGGGCAGGGTCTGAGGTGCTTGGTTGGAGTTATAAAACATTTAAATAGTGTTGAATCTCAGGGCTCGTCTTCCATACTATCATTCACACAGTACCATTTTTCTCCCCTATCACAATATGTCACTAGTGGCAGGGCATTATGCATTTTGGAGTCTTTGTCCTGATATTTGGTTCAAACTCTTAAAAATTGTTCTAAAACTGTTCAACTTTAGGGCTGTCTGTTGAGACTGAGGCTTCAAGGTGTTGTACAGTATAAATGGGATAGTATAAAACTTGTGGTTTGAATTCCTGTTACACTGGCTGTGTTTAACCAAATTATGGTGGCTTTTGTTTGGTTTTTTGTTTGTTTGTTGCTAAAATTCTTACCTGTGAGTTGCCATTCTAAATAGTTACATGTGTTCTAAGCTGTTGTTGTGATGCTGATTGGTTAAATGGTATTCTGACCTGTGTTCAATGTGGCAGTATTTCTTCTGTGACTGGACTTGTCTTTCTGGTGTGGTGTCTGGTGTCCAGAATCCTGTTAGAAAGGACTGAGCCAAATTTCATGTGTCTGTATCTATACCAGTACTTTATATCTAAGGGCAAAAATAACTACAGAAATTGTACTGAATTCTACCTGTGTAAACTACAGCGAATGTAATAAAGTGCATATCTCTGTGTAATGTTATTCTTAGAAATCTTACATAGCATGAAGTCTGACTCATGCGGGGCTTATTCAGACAGTGTGACCATTACTGAAGTCAGCAGTTGTATTAATTATTACATAATATTGTAGGGAAAAAAATCAAGATATTTGAAGCATACTAAAAGAATGTATATTTAACATTTCTGCTCTATTTTTACAAATATTATGAAATAGGCAAGGGTATCCAATTAGTGTACCCACAGATTTCAAATTCTCAAATATAATAATTAAAAGTATATTATTCCATCATTAAAGAAACCGACCTGTCAGTACACTGAACTGATAAATATTGTATAGAGCTCAGTTTCATAATCAGTGAGCACTCTTACACCTCCTATTAAGCCAAAATTTAACTGTGGGCAAATTTAAAAGAATGAAGGACCATGGTCTTTACTGGCATTTATAATCACACACACTAGCTATGTATTTATGTAGTGGAAAACCTTACAGTTCACTGAGTTGAGGATAAATGGGATAGAAACAAAACTATGTTGCTTAGTTCAGTATGGGTGTTGAGATACCTAAACTTTGTATCAGGTTCTTGTTTCTCTAATGAACCAAACCAACCCTCTGATCCAAATCCTAGTTTCTGGTAAAAACTAGAGTAATAATGTATATCTGTTATTTGCCCTTCTGCTTCAGCTTCTCTTTCCTTCCTCTTCTACTGTAGCTGGGTAATGAAAACAAAGCTGATGGTATCGTATACATTTGTTTAAGGAGGAGGCAGAAAGAAAAGTAGTATCTTCTTCACTATGGCCAGCTAATCTTCCCATTGTGCTTATTATGGAGTTTTATGTTTTGCTTTATTGATTAAGCATGGTTATGGGAAGATTTTATTCTTTGTAACCTCTGAATTACGAAAGATGTTCTCACTGAACTGCTATAACAATTTGCGGTATACTTCTTGCATCACGTTTCACTAAAGCATGTTGCTTACTTGTTAGTTTATTTAGGTGGAAAGGGTTGTGTTCCCTTCTAACCATTTTGTGCTCCAATAGTTAAACTTCACCATATTTCTAAAGCACCTGGTTACCCACATAGTTATTCTGTGATTACATTTCTGTATCTCCCTTGAATAAAAAGCACTAAAATAACAAAATTACCTGTAGAGTGGAGCTAAACCTTTGTGTTCATTTATTAATCTGCATTTGAAAAGGCTAGGAAAGACATCAGTTCCAGTTTAAAAACTGTGTGTGTGTAGGGTAAGATCAGTGTTTTTCATGCATGAAATTGCCTTTAGTAATTGGTTTTGGCAGCAGTGAGGTACTAAACCACTGTAGCTTTGCTAAATGTGGGGCTCAAAAGAGCAGAGTGTGCAGTAATTAGCCAGTCACTTGGACATCTCTGATATGACTTAGCATTTATTACCGTTTTGCTCACTGTACTAACCTAATTCAGTGACCTTTAATCTTTTTTTTTTTTAATTTTTATTTTTTTTCTGTTTTGTTTTCAGAAGGGAAAAGGTCTTTTAAAAACCTAGGGTACACATTTCCACCTGGGGACAGGAGAGTATTTGTATTGCTTTGTTTGAGGAACACCTGTAGAGCCCTGCTCCTCTCTGATGTGTCCAGGACCTGGAAATGCCCTTGCACCTGTGGATTTGGCCCATTGTGGCAACAGTTAGCTAGGAAAACTGGAAAGCTGCTTTTACTTTCAGTCTCCCTGGGGGTTTTGTAAGTGTCTTCAAGGACTCAGAAACTGTGAAGATGGATAGATGAAGGCTGTTGTACCTTGGACTTTGTTTTTACGTGCCAGGAAGTCTACTGAATGACTGAGAAGAAACAGCAAGTTAAAACTTCTTAAATATATAAAAAGTTCAATGCATGTATGCATCTCCTCCATGTAAGTTGCAGTGGCTCTGACAATTCCTGATTGAAAAAACTCCAACTTCTAACTCTTTACAGATTTTTTTCATAAATGTACTCTTTTGCAGTCTTTATGTTGTTTGTATGTATACTCTCTTGTTTGTTTTTATGTACATGTGTGTACGTAGATGTTTGCATATTAAAAAAAAAAAAAAGACAAAATGTGAACATCCTACATCTAAGCAGTTTTACACGTTTATTCCCCCTCCTCCCCTTCCCATGTGACCGTATATAGTTTAATTTACATTTCAGTCTTCTGGAACAAGGCCTGTATTTATACTTTTTTTTTTTGCCTCTGTCTCATCATTGCTGAAGAATAATAGCCATATTTTAAGTAATATCCTAATCTTTTTTTTTTAGAGGCTTTGTAACATAGCATCTTTAGCCATTTTTTTTTTCCACAAAATGTATTAAATAACCTTGATTTTCTCCTTCTGTGATTATCCTCCTCTAAAGATTCACATCTCTATAAATAAGCTTATTTTTTTATAGTTCCACTATATTTGAATTTTGGATATGAGGAACAAATCACTATATGTGGACAATTTTAAAAGCAAAATTACATGTTTGCTCTGTAAACTATTTATGCTATTCTAGCTCTATTTCTTTCAAATCCCTATGATTTTTATAGCTGATTGACTCTCTAGAGAGTTCTCCTTAAGTAGGTAATTTGGATTTCACCCTGTCCCACATCGTTTGTTTGAAAGGAAAGGAAAAGAGGCATGGAGTATTTGCATAAAATCTCTGTTGTTATCTTTTCTCCATTCTCTATTAAAAATTGGGGAATGTATTTTTCTTCCAATGCTTTCTGTCTCTCTGCACTTTATTTATTTCTTTTTAAAGCCCAGAGAGGAAAAGCAACTCTGAGGCATTCTTAAAGGGAAAATGACTCAGATGGCAGAACTGACTGTGAGAGATTATTTAGTCATATCTAATTTTGTTTCACAACAGAAGTATGTCTTTTTGGATCCCTTCAAGTTCTGTATTTCTATGTTTTCTATGAAAACTTGGAGTAACTTAAATTGGCATGTATCTCGTTATACAATATTATATATAAGCTATCAGAACAGTAAGGTTAAAAAAATACAGTTTTATAAATTGGAAAAATGAAGATTGAGTTTTCTTGTAGAAATATTCCCCCCCCCTCCATTTCCTTCCTGTACATTGTGCTTTAATTTTAATTAAATTAGTATATATATTTTTCATTAGAAACTCTAGGTTCATTCAGCACTAAAATGAGTATAGCAGAGTACGTGTGACTGACTTTAAATTTACTGATTAAATGAGATGAAACTGAGTGATTATATTGGGTGAAATCAATACTTTTCAAGTATTACTATCATACAGGCTATAGAAAAGGTAAGACATAGAAGTCACAGCACACATTGTAGATACCACTTGTCCATGCCCTGGATACAAGAGAAATTTCAGGGTGAGCAGAGGTGAACAAGCAACTGGAAGGAGCTTAAGGAGGGACTGAGATGAGGTCTAGTGTTCCTGGCACCTGAAGCTACATCTGGATTTTGGCAGCTCTTCCCATGAAAAAGAAATGAGAAACACCACATAATTACATTAAATTCAGAATAACTCAGAGACAAAGCCACTAACAGCAACATTTGCCAGTGCACTCTACTATTCTGTCTCTGTTAAGAGTGTATTTAGGAAAATCCTAAAACGTCTAGCGTCTAACGTATCTATTTATACTTCACTGAGCACATCAACCATTTCTAGTCCTCTCAGATATAACATCACCCCCTAGCTTAATTCATGGATTAGAGCCTCTTGCTCTTCCAAACTGATTCTTTGAGTTATTCCACCAAAGTGTGCAGCAAGAAATGTTTCATGGCAGGACCGGACTTAAGACCATGATCAGCTTCAATTCTAGAATTTCCTAGCATTTGTGTTATTTCTTACTCCAGCTACTTGCTGAAATAATTCATAAACATGAAGAATGAAGCGCTGTCCAACTCTTGGAAGAGGAGCAGGGAAGGAAAGTGAAAGATATTTTCATGGAAAACACAATGGCAGAAAAAGATGATGAAAGCTAGCATTTTGAGAGGAGGTAAAATTCATAGTAAAGTGAAAAATCATTGTGTTCTCGTAAAATGGCATACAAATTTCCTTGAACTCCTTGTTCTCTTAAATGTGAAGAACTCTGGGAGAGGAAGTATGAAGGCTCCTGAACATGTGAGCCTTGGAGGCTGTATATTTGTCACAGTGCTGAATCTTCTCTGCAACAGAAATGTCCTCCCTGCCCTCTCTTCCCTTTCAAACACCTGAGTTTTGAACTCCCCACCCCAAAGTGAAACATGCGTTTATGTATGTAAAATATGTATGGCCTGGACACTGATAGAAAGTTACATACATTGGGCTTTCCAGACCACAAGACATTAAAAAAACCCAAACAAACTTCTAGGGGTGTTATAGCCTTCAAAAAAGTAAGGAAATTAATTGATACACCACCTTATTCACAGTGGCGCTAGTGGGTACTGTAACATTTCTTTGCCACTACAAACAACTATTTGAGTTGAACTAACACGAATCCTTTAAAATCCTGGGCTGGTTTAGGCTAAAATTCAGTTGAAAAAATGAATGTACAGTGTGATACAAGAGTCTAATTTTAATTATATTAACATGTTCACCTGATAAGGAAATAATTTGTTCTAAGAGAATAAACCTCTTGAATCCTAAATTGAAGCACACGTAATACAGTATATTCTTATGAAAAAAAGTCTATCCTGTTGCAGCACATTTCTTCTGCACTAAGTTCATTCATTAAAATGTGTTTTTTCCACAATACGAGTATGTATCTGACTCAGTCCCTCTAGGAGCCCACAATTTTGAAATAATGTGTTGTGCTAGTACTTCAAAAGCTTTTTTTACCCCCTGCTATTTATCTCCAAATACACTGAATAAATCATACAACTTAGTTTTTTTAAAAAAATTGCTGGATTAGCGTGCAATCAAATCTACCTTGTGAGAGGTCACATTTGCTTCTGGAAGAAATTAATTGTTAAGCTGCTCTCTGATGGAACAGGTCTATCACTTCATACTGTTGGAGATGGAAGGACGTACATGCTGCTTATGTAATGTTTTTCTGGCTTTTAAAAATGAACGTCTCTAAAATAATGGATACATACAGAGGGCTGTTACACTTCCTAATCAAGTTCATTTGAACTAAGATTGCATGAGGCTCATGCATACCAAAGATACTTCTTTCCCTCCCTCCTTTTGTCGCTTTTATTCCACTTCTCCCACTTCCTTAAAAGCTGGGTAGAATTTATAACCCAAGAAGAGTATCTTGGAAAGGAAACACATAAATATTGGGAAAAGATCCCATGAGGAGAGATCCATATCTTAACAACAATTAACCTATTGAAAGCTGTGCAGTTGAAAGGTAATACCATAACATGACATGTACTTGTAACATGTGCATGAAATGAACAGTAATCATGCGTTTTTTTAACCCCAGATTCCCTTATATTCAGAAAAAATCTGAATTATCTGCACATGTTTTAGATGGGACTACAACTGATGACAGTCAGCATAGGAAGGTAGTTTATAAGTCTGTCGAAGTTTTCTTGGTATGCTTAGTATCCTTGAAGTCAAAATGTGAACATGTGCTATTGCAAAACCTGTATCTCTCCATATACTCATGCTAAAAAGCCATGACATCCCTATAACAAGAACACTTCCTATAATAACCTTCCTGTTAGTGAAAGAAAGAATACATCCTCTCAAGAAAACTCAACATATTCCTGCAAGAGCTGCAGAACTGGTGCCTCTTCCATCATGATAAGTGATACGGTAAGGAGCACAAAATTAATTTCTTCTGGGCACTTCTCTTAATCTATTATCTAGAGAATACACTGACTAACAACCAGTTAGGTCACATGGCTTCAGATTACTGGTTCAATTTTTGGTGCCAAAATACAAAATAGTCCCTTCTATTGTGGTTTACAATGGCTCCCTTTTTTTTTTGCTACAACAATACCAGTTGTATATGAAAGTAAAATTAATACTGTGGTGGCCTTGAGATTGCTTTACACCCTCTTTCCAAGTTAGAGGTTTGTTTAATCCCCATCAAAAACTATGGAAGGTACAATTGGATGTATTCCTGCTGAAGTTTCTAGTGGTAGCATGAACCATATTGCTGAAAGACTTTTCACTAAGGCTTTTATGTGGGCCAAATATGAGGACTCCAAAAAGAAGGTGTCTCAGTACTAACGCAACTTCAATGAGTAGTATCAGAACAGTTAAATAAGGTAACTTTGGTGAGGGAACCGTACAAAGGTCTGGGTATATCTGAGGGAGAAAATCTACAGTCCAAATGGTGGGAAAAATTTCTGAGACTCCTTGAGCTAATCATGGCTCAGAAGTCTGAAACAATGCTTGGCCAGTGTTTCTTGTCACCTCTGATCAAAATGGAAATCCTCATTATGCAGAAGGCTTTGTGTGAGGTTAGAAACAATGGAGAACATTTTTTCATGCTTTCTAATATTAGGGTTTTTTTAACTATGAAGCTGTGTCTTTAAGTCTCAGAAATGCAACAGGTCATGTATAGTAAGCAGATTGGAACCCAAATTCTTAAAATCTCTGGAAGGAATTCGGACTCTTGATAAATCAGAATAGCTTTGCAAAAGATAATAGTTACTCCAGTTTAAACCAACCAAATTCAAGTCTGTTCTAATTCCTTGTTTTATGTCCTTTTGATCTATCTTTAATAATATCCCCCAGTTTTGTTACATGAAATTCCCAGTATTTTGTTTGGATGTATTTCTTTAAGTTGCTGCAGATGCAGCCATGCCTATGGAGCAGGACATTACTTTGCCTTTTATGACAATAAATGAACACAAGGTCAGTAGTTCCTGGTCTGAGTGGTTTTTGTGGGGTGTTTCTCTCACCTGGCCTTTGCTTTGCAGTTTTTGGTTACGTTGTCTCCTAGTTACTGAGAAAATTTGTATTTTCAGTTACACCAAATGTTTCCTTTCTTGCTTCCACATTTGTTCTGGTACACCCTTTAGTGTGTACCATTTCTAGTTAGTTCTAAGTTATTTCCTTTCGCCTTGAAGATCTTTCTCTCATTCTAGCGTTCATTTTCCCAGCAATATTTAAATTTTTTGATGTTTTGTTCCTTCACCTTCCCTCAAGGAATCCACAGCCTCCTTTGCCAACTTCTCACTCTTTATGTGTTTGTAAAATCATTTATTATTTATAATTTCACCCTGTGCTTTATTTTTTATTCATTTTTACTACAGCATTCTTGATCCTTGTCATTTATTCCTTTATGATTTTATGCAACCTTTCTGAAGCACTGATTCTTCTTGTTGTTTCTCTTTCATGTACTTTTCCTCTGTTTATCTGGTTATCCACAGTGGTCACTTATTTACTGAAGTTTGTCAAGTTGTTTCTAATCTCTGTTAGTTGTTAGTTATGACATACAAAATTCCATCTGTTTTCAGAATCTGCATATACATTTTTAATTTACATGTGTCTTGCATTTATTTCTCACAGAAAATATGTAAAACTAAGCATAACCTCTGTGTCACCAAAATACGTTAGGGGTGCTAGGAAGTAAAACTAATTTATAAGCTAATGCAGTGAGCTTGAAGATGTTTGAAGCTATTATACAAATAGTAGCATCCTATTAGAACTGTCTAACAACCTGTGTTGTTTAAATATACCCAGTGTCTTTAATTTTTGCAGCATAGTTGAAGGAACATTGTGGGTTTCTGGTAAGAGTGGATAGGATAATGACTGAAAAGGAGTATTTTTAAGTTTTATTCTTCAAAAAATTGACCGGCATTTTAAAGGACGATTTTTGACTGATAATTTAAAGAAATGTGTCTTGTACCCTCTCAAGGATCTGGACAGTCCTTGGTATTCTTAAGTAATTTTTGCTTGTATTTGATTAGATGTAGTAAAATTTCACAGCGTTTATCTGAGCTTCTTATATTAATTTAGATTGAAAATACCTGTAAAGTTTCCTACTGCATATCCAGTCTTTTTTTTTGTGTGGGAAAGGTTTGTTTGTTTGTTTGTTTGTTTTAAAAAATTGCTTATTTCTCCATAATATATACATATTTTCAAATTTATATCTTTCTGTTCTCCCTTTTGGTGCCACATCAAATTTGGTACTTTGGCAGAACTGCCTGGGAATCTTACACATTGCTAATGTTACATTGCATTTGGCTCTAGATGGTAGTTTTACAGTCTCAAGCAAAGCCCAGTGACTTCATTCAATTTAAATGAAAACTTGCAGGGAATTTATGCAAGAGGTAAACTGAATGAGAAGATAGCATTTTGCATCACATGCAAGGTAATAAGTTCATATTTCTTTAAGTAAAAGGCAACTGTGAGGACACCTAGGAAACCTGTCTGAATTTAACAGGAATGGGAAAAAAGACAGGTTTTCTCAGCCTTTGTGACTGATTTGAATAGTTCTTAAGGAAATAATTATTTCAACACATGATACTGTATTTTTGTACTTCATATGTGCTTGGAGTAGCAAAATAATGATTCACTGGAGACAGAAAATAATGCCTGATAACACTCAAGTGACATCAGGAAATAATTTAGAGAATATGCGCAATATCTCTGGAAGAAAGAGAAGGTGCAAAAAGAAGGAGTATTTGCTGACAGTTAACTCTCATGAAAGATGAATAACTTGTCCCTATGGCAATATTGTATTAGCTGCACTGTATATATAAATTTTTATACTGGGAGAGGAAAAGTTTAAGAAATCTCATATACAACATTACTTAGTAGATATCTAACACTTTCATTTTTCATCTGTTTAATTTTAACTCAACAACATAATGCTGTATGAATATGAAACCACATGTATGCGCATACATACATTTTTCATTTTGGTCTATGTTGTTGCTGAAAACATATTTCAACTTTACAGAGCCGTGGAAAGCATGTTTGTTCTTGTAAATACCATATCTAATTTCAATAATGTAGTTAACCGGGTCTTTTCTGTTCATGGAAGTTACATAAACAAAGTTTCATATAGATGGTTAGCCATTAGCCAAATGCGTGTGTATTATAATTTTTGAAGGAGACTATGAAATAATCCAGTAACAAACCTCTAAAAACGTACTAAAATGGAAGACTGGTGTTAGTTTTATCACAGGAAAAGGCTAGATTTTAATTTTTAAATTTTTTTTTCATTTTTAAAATAGCTTTATATTTTGATATGTGTAAGATCTACCATGTATAATAATGCACATGACCATACTTTCTTTTGTTTTGGATATAATGTCTGGCCTTCCTAAAGGTGCATTCCTATTAAGCTGCCATGATTGCTATACAGCAGATAGAGTTAGTGTGTGTCTAGTACGTTTCTAAGGATGGAACACTTTGGAGTGTCATGCCCAAATTACTTTTGTCAATAGGTGTCCCACAGTGTCCCACATGGTCACAACAAATATAGCAGTTTATGACAGCAAAAAATTACCTGGCTGTAGATTTAGTACCAGAAGCAGCAAATAATTTCTTCCCCCAGATTTATTGTATCTTCTATAATTAGAACCTCACCCATAGCTATGTCTATAAAAAACACCTGCAGAACAAACCTAAAGAGGTTATTTGATTTACATTCATTTTGCAAGGCCTTATTTCAGCACTTTTCAGTCAATCAAAAGGTCTGTTGATTTCAGAAGTCTGAGTGGAGGCTATGGGATTTGGGCTACATTTTGAAAAGATATTCCAAATTTTTCATTTTATTCTGTACGACAGAATTATGTCTTTAGAATGCAGGAAAAAATCCTGAGTATTGAAATGCTTGCCAAAATTGGTGACTTGCTCAAAAAGAAAGTGCCAAATGCAATGGTAACTAATCCTTGAATTTTGTACATAAAACTTGCTAAATGAACAAGGTGGAACAGAGCTGCTCCAGCACTGAATAGAACAGTGAAAATCTATTTGGCTTAAGTGAGAGTTAATTCTACTGAAGTGGATGAAACTGATGAGCTTTAAAACAGTGTGCCGATGCGTCCATTCCCAGTTTCACTGCAGAACCTTAAAAATCAAAGACAGAGAAATTTTAGATGGCTGGGTGCAGCTAGTCATCTACCTGCTGTGTGTTACAAGGACACTTGCAGGGAGCCAGAGCCAGAGCCAAGGTGCCACCTTTTCTTTTGGTTTAAGATGGAAATAACTGGCATTTCCCCCACCACCACCTGCAGGTCTTTGACTTTAGAAATGAAAGCATGACTACACTTTGAAACTTTATTGCCAAAGCCTAAAATTACATTGTCAGGACTTAAATTTTCTGCATAATCCAGTATGAAAACTACTAAATAGTCTTACCCAAAAGGGTATTCTGAATTGAGGGAGTTTTGTGAGATCCTATAGGGTAGTGAAAATAATCTGTGAGTTAAAGTATCCTGCTTTCAAAAGAAGCTTTCAATAAATGCCACTCCTCTTCTTCTGTGAATGCTTTATTTATATATTCATTTTGCAAAGTATTCGACAACTAAGTTTCATTTCATTTTTGTCAACAGAATGTAATTTTGTTCAGATCATTCTGTCAACAAAAAGGCAAAAGCATATAATCTTTTTGTCTACTGAACTAAATTGCAGATTCATTTTGTGTGTGTGTATCAAATAGTGAATGTTTACTAACTGAAAATATGACATCTTCTCCACTCTGAGAAAACTATGGTCAAATACCGAGAATTTTAAATATAGTTAAATTCTATAAAGCACCTTTGACTTACCACTTTTGCCTAAATGAGGTCACTGCTGAGACATCCCTAACTCTGTCTCTCTGTAACTGACTGGGGGATTTGGGAGGCTTCTTCAAGACAGTGAATTTGCTCCTGAATTTTTCAATAGGTAATTACTATGAGGTTTTTTTTATCCAAACATTTCCTGTGAACAAGAGGGTGGATGGGCTGAAAGCCTTTTTACATATAACCTTATGTTTTACTGCTCTTCATTCCTTCCTGGATATATGAGGGGTAAGGTACTGACAAGAAAAAAATTGAACTTTCACTTCTCATATTGCCTGTTGTGGAGGAAGTATCTACCATCACAAATATTTTTTAGATGTGGTTTTATAGTTGATCACATTTTTTGAGTGTCTGTTGCCAATTTAAGTCCTTCACTATTGCTCTGTTATAGTGTTGCATTGCTTGTGCAGGACGCGTACTGGAGTGAACACAATGAGAAAAGTAATTCAAAATTGTTACTACCCAGCTTTATGTCAGGTTATAATAGTGCTCTGTTGAAGAGATGGACATGTTTGGTTACTTGGGAGGCTGTTTTCATCTCTTACATTCTGATTCAATGGTGGCAGCAAAACCAATTCACAACTTAGTGAAGAGGACTGAAACTGAAGATACAGGGTGACCTTCTACTTGGGAGTTTTTTACTGGAGTTCAGGAGACCCAAATTTTCTTTCTGAGTTTTTCAGTAGCCAGCCTCATGACCTTAAGCAGTTCTCTTTAGTGTGTCTCCAGTTTGCAATATTCTGTGAAGCACCTGGAGATCTATGGAGCAGAACTACAAAAAAGCCAAGTGCTACTCTTTGTCATGAGTGCAGCTGAAAGGCTTTTTTCAGCCTAGAAAAAAAGGTTTTACCAAAATCCCAGTGTATCATTAAAAGAACTACAGAGGTTCTGGCAGAGATGATGTGAATGCCCAGATATGGTAGAGATAAGATGTTCTGTGAAATGAGAGATTTATTAGCCGAGAACTTTTTATACTTGTGTTATTCTGTAGGCCTTTATTTTTCTCACCCGTTGTTATCATGCAACAGAACTAGGATTTTGGTCAGCATGGTGTTTGAGTCAGCTTGCTGCAATAATTAACAATCTAGAGAAGAACTGATAAAATGTGTTTTTAGTTTTTTGCACAATATGAACAACATTACCTGTCAATAATTTTGAACTTTGTTTTTCCAACAAACAGGAAGAACAAGTACCACAAAATTTCATTTTACTGAGAGAATTGGTGGTTTCTTAGAAAGTGAATGACTGCATTGGTAGTTAACTATTTGTATACAATGGCTTATACTGCATCATTAAGAAAAAAATGATGTTACAAAAAAGTGTTTCTTTCTCTAAAGTGGATAATATTTTTTTATTCTAGATTGTTCTCCTTTTTGCCAATTGCCTTGTAAGGTGATACTTCTGGTTTTGGCCCTACATACTTTTAAAAAAATTTATTTTCCCATTCTGTATGTATGTTTGATATATAAAATTTCTTTGCATTTTGCAGTCATCAAGGATATATTCTACTGCCCAGTGTCAGTTCAGTGGCTTCCTCCAATAAAGGTGTGATCAGAAAAAGTGGCATGAAGTTGTGCTGTACCAAAAAAAAATGTCTTTGACATTCTCATGACTACAAGCAAAAAAGCAGCTCACAAATTCTTCAGTGGACAACCATTGTTCACATATTGTCAGAATATCTGCACTGTCAGTACTATTGCCCCAGCATCGAGGTGGCTACAAAAATGATGTTCCCTTATAGTATAGATAACAGCTAGAAGTATTTGCAAGATTGCAAAGCATGTTTTGCCTCCATGAATTCTTGACGTTTACTGTGTGGAATAGAAATTGGCAGAATGCTAGGCTACAGAAAGTTACTTTATATTTTGTCCATTTAACTTCCTGTTTTCTAACTTATGGTTATTATATATATTTATATACATATTTTTATACTTATATATATGCTGATTGCAGAGAAAAAAGATGTTGCTGAGTGCAACTGTGCTTCGTCTCCCACTGACTCATGCTAACATCTTATATAGGTAGCTCCCTGCATTTGAAAAAGAAAACAGCCGTATCTCTTTACTCTTCTCCTGTCCTTGTACTACAGATGCTTCACAAATTTAAAGCACTAATTTCTTTCCCTCTTGCTTTTTTTTTTTCTTCTCTGTTATGCAGAGCATAACAAAGAGGTTGTTTGGCTTTCAGCACAAAACTTTTACTTGGGTATGTGCAAAAGCAGTGGGGTTTTTTGGCAGTGTGACTCTATAGGGCCATTCAATTTTAAAAGTATATGTGCACGTGTTTGTGTTCACACCTCTGGGGTTGTGCGGTGCCCTCTATTGATGTGACATCCAAGTCTAAAAACATAAACTATAGATTCAGGGCATCTGTCCAAACCAAAGACTGCAGTTTTGATAAAGCTGAACATGGAGTAAATATTCCTTGTGACATAACACTTACAAAATATTCAGGAGGAGGACACTAGCATCCCATTTAATTGGCTTCTGTATATTTAATATCTGTAATATTTGTCAAGCAGTTTAGAAGAAATAAATTATATAGGTATTATATAGGTATAATCTGAGGTCATATTTTGTTGTTTCTCATTTCTCTATTGTAATCTTTTTTCCAGTAATGTAATTACAAATGTAGTCCTTTTCTTTGCTAGAATAAACTTGCAATGTTTTCATTTTTTAAGCTTGTCTGATATTAAGCATGAATTTTGGTGAAAATGACAACACTAGAAGCATTCTGCATGTATTTGTTACCTTCAAAGGAAAAAAGTCATGTGTACAGGCAACCCCTTGCTGGGGAAAACCAGGAGGTCCTGAAACGAAGATGGACGCAGCAACTTGGAAGTTGGAACATTTTTTGTGTACAAGTTACTTTGACAGCTTTATTTTTTTTTCAGGAAGTGATCTGAAAAGTGTCCCATGTGCTTATGTTGTATATGACATCTCTGTGCATCTTCCAGATAATCTCACAAATCAGTGCATAGAAATATGAAAAAGAAAATGTGACAGTTAGTTTCTGACTGCCAGTAAAGGGTGAATATATACTTTTTCCTCTGCTGCCTGTTCCCAGCCCAGATCTGGTGACATTTGTGATTCATGAGACTGCTATCTGGAATCTGGATTCTGGATTAGATATTTAGTTTAAAAGATGTAAAATTTCCTTTAAGCCACATCATCATAGTCTATCAGTAGATATTTTTCTGCTTCAGCCAAATCAAAGGTTCATGATAGGTTTTTTTGTGATGAGTATTCCACCCTGTCAAAAACAGATGAGTAAGCAGAGTAGAAGCAAAGCCTCCTTAATCAGCGAAATTGAGTACTCTCCATATAGTCCACTGAGGACATTTTTTTCCTTTCTCAACGAGTCATGGTACCACTGAAAGTCTTCTCCTGAGCTCTCATGCCCTTCTTCTGCCTACCTTGAGGTGCTCTTGAATTCCAGTGACTTCCTCTGCTCCATCATTTGTGGGTTTTGTTTCACAGTTTGGCTGGATTGTTGCTACTTTGCAGTGTTTCCACGTTTATTACCAGATGGGAGCTCTGTTCTTACTGCCATTTCTTCAGATACCTTTTTTCTTCTCTTTCATTGCAGTTTTCTCTGACCCTCTCCATCCGCCTCCTGATTTTAGCAATAGATGTATACATTAATGCATGTCATTCTGTGAGGTGTAACATCCAAAGCAAAAGTGACACTTTACAGAGATGCTTCAAAAATTTTATTTCAGTGGGAATATAAGCATGAACTGTAATTTAAGATATGTTTGTGCATACATGCATATTAAGATAATTTCAATCTGCAAGTATATATGAACCTGCTAAAATCGAAAACTCCAGTACAACCGTAAATGTTGTGTTACTGTCTTGCCACAAGACTATAATGTGAATTTATCCAGATATCTAATGATATAGCTGAAGCTGATGCTGACAGTTTCTATTATGATGGGGGTTTTTTGGCAGTTGTGTGAACTGCTTTATGTATTTGACCCTGTCCTGACTGAGTCTGATATATGTTCCTCTTAAAACTGAAAGCTGCATTTGGCAGGGTACCAGATATTCTTTTTTCCCCTTCCACTTGCAATTTTGCTTAAATAGTATCTCATTTCCATTTCTAATTTAACATTGTATTTTAGCTCATTGTGACAGTATCTGCACTTGACAGATTTGTCACAGTATTTGTCCTATTTCTATCAACTGTCAGATTCCTTTTCTTTTTCTTGTTCTTCATATTTCATTTGTCTCAGTACCTGCTAGTCACCATATTTATCTTACCAGAATATAAAGACTTGAATGAAGATTTGTCTCATTCACTGGCATTGGTCTTATTTAGACTGCATTTATTTTTCAGAGCAGTTTCACAGCATAAGGTATATAGATAGTTAACAGAATATTAATCCTTGTCTTACTATTTTACCTCTTAGTTCAGTTGGGATTTTGGGTTGTTTAGGGCTTCATTTACAATGGAATTTTAAAAAAAAAAAAATAAAAACCCACAACAAAATAATCACCATATCCCAGTTGTTTATTATGTAATTTCCAACAAATACACCCACAGTACCATTTAGGCATGTGAAGTACTGGGTGACCAGGATTAGACTACTTGTATAGCAGTAGCTAATTTCTCCCTTTTGAAAATAGAAATGCTGTGTTGGCTATTTAGTATCTCTGTGTTTGGTTTCTATCCTATTTTTTATCTCATTTTCAGGACATGTTTTAGACCAATATATTTAGTTTTTATTTCTCTTTGATCTTTTCCTCTGCCAGTGACCTGTAAGCATAATTCATTTTTCCTCACTGACTCTGAAAATGGCTGAGTTGCATGTGCATCTCTAGGGCAGGGTCTTGTACAAGGTCAGAGCAGCATTGCAACATGAGCGAGTAAATGTATGAGTTCTTGCTCTGAACTTTTGTAAAAGTTCAATGAGGGAGCTCTGGAACAATGTGATCTATTGTTTGTGGGAGGCCAGTGTGGTTTTTCATTAGTGCTCACATTTAGAGGAAGCTTCCCTTCAGTTATCATAGCATATTATCTAGGTAGGCACTTGTATTATTTTTTAAAGGACATTTTAAAACACACTGCCTGAAAGTAATTTTGCAAGGAAGAAATGCCATTCTCAATTAAAAGATATTTTATTTACAGGAGATCTGATAGAAAACATCACTGTCAATTTTATATAGACTACTATCTAGAAAAAGGAAGTGAATACCTGCTTTTAGTGTAATGGCATAAGACATCCACAAGATCAAAGAGTGAGAACAAAACATGTCAATGGGAAATAGCTTATTTCTAATTATTTATGTCATGGATAGATATTACTGGGTAGAAACAGCTCCAGCATGAATGGGATGTGGAGGTGAAAGCATGATGAGGACACAGACTATGTATTGTATTAATGTTGCATATAGGGGCTACTGCTCTCTTCAGACTAATTTTTTCACACCCAGAGGGAAATTCACACCATGTAGAAATATTCCCAAACACTTGGCATGAGGCTTTTTCTTAGACCTCTGCGTTTTAGAATTTCTTGTAATCTTGACCTGATTTTGTAAACTCAGGTGTTTTGTAAAATCTAGGTTTCATTGTTTTCACATTTTTTTTAGCATCTCCACACTCTTCAATGAGTACTATCAGACACAATGCTCAGAGGGAAATGAGAAATACAGTGGATCAGATGTTAAAATAAGGTAATTTAATGCTACCAGAATAGGCTAGTAGTTAGAATTCAACTAATTATCAACTGAGGTTTGCTTCTGACTCTGAAATAAGTATCATTCTACCATAAGGATGGTGGTGGAAGAAGTCACCATGTATCCACATGCGTTTCTTTCTCAAGAGCCATGATCACATTAGCAGCACTGAATTAATCTAGAAAGGAGGCTTGGGTGAAAAGCTGATTGGATCCACTCTTCTGTTTCTTAAAAATGTGCCTGTAGACTATGGTTCTATGTTTCTGACAGACTGTAACACTGAACTCTTAGAGTCATAGAATCATACCATCATTTAGGTTGGAAAAGACCTTTAAGATCATCAAGTCCAACTGTTAACCTAGCACTGCCAAGTCCACCACTAAACCATGTCCCTAAGCACCACATCTAGCCATCTTTAAAATACCTGCAGGGATAATGACACAACCACTTCTCTGGGCAGCCTGTTCCAGTGCCTGACAACCCGTTTGGTGAAGACATTTTTCCTAATGTCTAACCTAAACCTGCCCTGGAGCAACTTGAGGCCACTTCCCCTTGTCCTATAGCCCGTTACCAGGGAGAAGAGACCAACCCCCACCTCACTACAGCCTCCTGTCAGGCAGTAGTAGAGAGCAATAAGGTCTCCCCTCAGCCTCCTCTTCCCCAGGCTGAACAACCCCAGTTCACTCAGCCGCTTCTTGTCAGACTTGTGCTCCAGACCCTTCACCAGCTTCGTTGCCCTTCTCTGGACACGTTCCAGCACATGTTCCTGCCACATCCTAGTGTGTGGGTGTGCCTGGGTGATCCTTCAGCACCCTTCAACGCATGAAACTACTACTGTCATCAAATGTTGTCAAATGTAACTCATTTCTTTGTATGAGCATATGCTGTTACACCTCATTCTCATTCCTTGCCTGAGAGATAAAAAGTAATTTTAAAATTCAGGTAGCCAAGAATATATGGAAGAAACCTTAAGAGTCCCTATTAAATAGGGATTAATATTTGCAGTCACACTAACTGCTTATGTGTGGCTTAGATTTACAAGATAACCAGCTAGTGTGGTCTTAAAGGTGTTAGCCTCTTTAGGATCAGATGCATCATCTCCATGAATTCAGTGAGTTGTGCCTCAGAAGTTATGAACCTTTGAAAATGTTAACTTTAAAACTAAACAACCAGAAGACAAATGAAAATGTAAGTACTGTTATTTGTAGCCTGCATGCTTGAGGAATATAAGATTACATCTTAAACAGAGAAAAAATGAAATACAAATACTTCTGCAGTCAGTCCCTGAAGAAAATACCAAATGTTGTGGTCCTCAGGATCAAACTGAGGGAGCTGGCAGTACAGGCTAGGTGTTAAGAGGCAGGTTGGATTATGTTGTACATGTTCCCTTCCTCAATTTCTAAAGGTATTGGTTTTCCTAGTCAGTTTCTAATTTTGGCAGATCCTTAAGGAGAGACAAACTAAGCAAGCACTTGACCTTGCTCAGAACAATTTCCCAAGCCACAGGGACTTCCCTGATAAAAGGAGTTTATTCTGAAGGTTATTTGTGATTGGTTTGAATCAACACTTCAACTTTAAAGATGTGCCTCATGGAACAAGATTTACAAGAAGTATTTTTATCACTAACCTGTAAAATATATATGGCTATTTTACTTTAGTATTATTCAGTCTCAGATGGCAAATTACCACTAGAATATTTGCTGAAAGGAAAAACAAAAGGAGTCTGAATACAGCTACGTTTGTTTGCTTTTATTTGGAAAAAAAAGACTGATTTTTTTAAGCACTAAAATTAAAGCTTTTGACACATTTCTGATTATTCAAAGGAATTTTTTTGAAAACCATATTTAACCATAGTATCACAGAATGCATCTATTATATTTCATCAGTTATACTTGTTTATCATTTCTGCTTTTGCATATGAAAATGTAATAACAGAGAAAGGATGCTTTAATAAAACTGTAAACAAATTTCAGGTTATATTTTTAAACCACCTGCACGTATACATTCAAGAAACTCTGATAAAGCTGAATTTGAAGACAGCTCTACCATGGAAAAGACTTTACATATTACAAGTATATATGAGCAGTTACCAAAGGGATTTAATCCTTGACAGCCCAGGGGGTTCAATTGACCACAGTACCATTGTCCCGGTGGAAAAATGGATATATGTGTTTGTTTGGCTGGTGTCAAATCGTAGAATCATAGAATGTTTTGGATTGGAAGGGACCCCGAGAGGTCATCTAGTCCAACTCCCCTGCATGAGCAGGGACACTGCTAACTAAATCAGGTTGCTCAGAGCCCCATCCAACCTGGCCTTGAATGTTGCCAGGGATGGGGCCTCCACT